>JAKOOJ010000004.1:78307500-78652500 GCA_022577455.1 Arizona elegans | reverse complement strand
AGAGACACAAAACCCGGGTAGGCATTGCTGGGGCAGGTCACATGGCTGGGTGGGATTGACTTTGAGTTGGTCACACCCACACAGGTTTTGTGGCTTCCAGTGTTTTCTTTTCTGTGGGAAACAGGTCCAAATGGTTCTTTGAGTGTTTAAGGTTGCAGACCCCTGTCCTAGTCAATACTTTTTCTTTGATCTTATTAGGACACTGTTTCTGGTGGGTTTCAATATCAGGCATATCCTTCTCTTCTGTCTTCTCCTTTCTCTCCCTCCCTCCCAATTTCCCCTCCTCCCCAAACGGGGTCACCTCTTTTTAAAAACAAGGATCAGTAGTTCCTCATGCAAAATTAAGTTCTAACTGGATTCCGGTTGACTTCATGGCAAGAACGGCTTGGAAAATAGCAGGGTCTGCCAAGCCCTGCAAAATCCAGCTGGTAATCACTGTCGGGAGACCCTATAGGGTCAAAGCCACCTTGTAGGGGTGGCAAAGAAAGGAGAGGCACAGTACAAATATCTCTGTGCAGTAACCATCAAAATTTACAACAGTATTCATTACATTGATATTAATTCTCTGATCTTACAATTGTAGTATTGAACATAGTAAACCTATTCATTTTTCCCTCTTAACTTATCTTCTAATAAGAATATAATAATAATATTAAGCATAATAATCCTAATGTCATAATACTAACAATCATCATATTGTTTACATATGGGCGTAAACAATATGGGCAGCATATAAATTGAATAAATTAAATTAAATTAAATTAAATCAAATCAAATCAAATCAAATCAAATCAAATCAAATGCAATTCTAGCTGCAGTTAATACATGGATAATTAAACATGCATTCTCTTTACAATACATTTCAGGTAAAATCCCCAACAGAAATATTTCTGGTTTTAAATCAATGTGCTGCTTTATCACCTTTTTCAGCCATGTATGTATTTTTGTCCAGTATTTTTTTGCTTCTACACATGTCTACCACATATGATAATAGGATCCTGGTATCTGGTGGCACTTCCAACATTTGGCTGACTTATTTTTGAACATCTTTGCCAACCTCACTGTTGCAAAGTGCCATCTATAAAACATCTTATACAGATTTTCTTTATATACAGTTGACATCGTTAACTTGTAGTTCCTGACCCACAATTTCTGCCATTTATTTAATTCTATTTTGTGACCAAATTTTTTTGCCCATGCTATCATTGTCTCCTTCACTTGTTCATCTTCCGGTTTTATGCCCAATAAGTAACTGTACAATTTCTTTATCAATCTTTCTTCTGTCCCTGTTAATATCTTATCTAATTCTGTTAATTCTTTATAGAAACCATATAATCTTTCTCATATCTAGAATGTATCTGCACTTGTGAATACCATGCCATATCAATCCCTTGATCACTCAGTTCTTATTTAGTTTTGAGTTCTCCCTTTTCATTTAAAATATCTTTATATCTAACAATATTTCCCATGTTGATAACATTATGATGAATCAGTGCTTCCATTTTTGAAAGCCAAACTGGTATCCTCAAATATTGCTCTCTAATTTTCTCCCATACTAACATTAATGCATTTCTTATGTAATGTCTTTGAAGGTAATCATGTATCTTATTTTTTCCATATCATAAGAAAACATGCCAACCCAGTTGCAAGTCATGTCTCTGCAAAGTCAATAATCTTGTATGCCTCAATATAATCCATTTTTTCATCCATGTTAATACTGCAGCCTGGTAATACAATTCCCAATTTGGTAATCCAAAACCTCCTCTACTTCTTGAATCCTGCAACATTTTAAAACTAATTTTTGCTTTTTTTCCCTTGTCAGATATATTTTAATATTGTTTTGTTAAGTTCCTCAAAGTATTTTTCCCCAAATTTTATTGGAATTGTTTCAAATAAGTACAATAATCTTGGCAATATATTCATTTTAATTGTAGCTATTCTTCCTATCAACCATAATTGCAGAGGGAAGTGATGTCATAGTGCTACCAGTCACATGGAACGGAGCTCTCCATCCCTGTGCTGATTTCTTCTTGTTTCTGGACTCCGAAAGTCCAGAAACCTTATAAGGGTGGTGAAGCTAAGGAGGGGCACCCTGTGAGGTCACAGGAGAGATCACAGCTCTCCCCAGGGCTTTTTTTCCCTCTATGTCATGGCAGGGAGAAGATGGCTGCCACTGAGCCGGAGACAGCTTAACACCTAAGAAGAGTGCTGGAGCGGAATTGGTGAACAGTGTCTGGAACTGGGTGAGAAGAATCCTTTTTATTTAAAGTGTAACCCCAAAATAATATCCAGGAAGTGGTTGAGACCTTACATCTTGAGTAAAATCTTAAAATGAAAGGCAAAAGAATTAAAGGGAAGAAAATAGAAAATTTGGTAAAAAGACAGAAAATTAGATTTTCGGTTTTGGATATGCATTTTAAAATGCTGGAGCTATTTACATAAAAAATTATAACTATATTTATATTTTGGAGTATTCCAGTAAAATTGAATTAAAATAGCTGAAATTTGATTTAAGAGTGCTACCTGCTGTCAAAGGAAGGTACAACATATTCCCCAAACCTTGGAAGGACTTGGCTATTGGAGATCTAAATGTGAGAATAAGAAAAAGTTTATTATTAAAATGACCCCTGAAAGTTTCAACACAAGATTGAACTGGCAGAGGGATTTATGAAAGTTTCACTTTTGAAATACCTAGAGGAACAGATGGATTAAATTTGGGATATAAAGACTCTTGGACACTGGATATTGAATTTTTTGAGAAGTGATTTTAGGTCTGAATATAAGGTTGCTGGATTATTGGATAAATAACCAAAATAAATAGAAACAAGACATGAGTGGAATTTGGAAATTGTGTCGGTAACTCAAGAGTATTAAAGATACCTTGACAAGAAGATGCAAAGAAATTATGAACAAAATGCAGAGCATGGATGAAGAGCTGGAAAATATGACACAAAGGATAAGGAGAAACTAGGACGCTCAGGAAGAGGAGGAGTTAACTGAAAGAGCAGCTGAAAAAATAGAACAGACAAAACAACAAATAAAAAGAAATGACAAGAAGGAGATAAAAATAAAAATAATAATGATTGATGAAATAAACCAAGGGGAGAGTATTTTAAGTTAAACAGGAACTGAAACTGCAGGAAGACTTTTTTGGAAGAGAGATAGGGGAAAGAGTAGACAACTTGAAAATTAGACAATGGAACAAGGTAGAGAAGGGAGAAATGTTTAAGAGGCTTGGGCAAGAAGTGGAAGCAGATAGAGAAAAAGATCCAAGAAAGAAATATGGGAGACAAGCTAAGAAATGAATAATTAAAGCTTTAAAGCAGGCGAGAGATGATGGATAAAAAAGGGAACATTTCTTTTTAAAAACAATAGTGATATAAATTAAAATAGGGTTGGAAATTAAAGAAAGGGGCATTAATGGAACATATATTTTTACATAATAGGTTGAAATAATAACAAGAAAGGAACTTAGAATTTCTTTTTTTTTATTGAAAAAGTTTTCAAATACAAATTTTTCCCCCATTTTTCTCCCCCTCCTCCCTAACCCCCCTCACCACCCATCCCCCCCCTGTGACTTCTTCACAACAACAACAACAAAAACCTAATTCATAACAGATTATATAATATTTTACCATCCCCTTACTCCCTCCTCTAAATACTGGCCCTTACATACTAATAATATTATTAATATTATTACTTCCCCCTTTTACCATACCTTTCAAAATAACATTATATAATAACTTCTAATTTAGTATAATAATATTAATATAACTCCCAATCTAGCAACAGTCTGCCTTTTTTTTTCTCCTCCCCCATACTTATATATATAACATTTCAAAGCAGCCTTCCCCATAAATCTTAATTTAACATTTATTTTTTTTTTATTGCAAAAGTTTTACAATTACATTTTCACCCCTTTTTCCCCCCCCTCAACCCGCCCCAAACTTCCCAACCTCCCTAACCCACCCTAACCCACCCCTCCCCCCAGACTTCCTCACAATATACTCATGTCAAATAAAAGGAAAAACCCTCCTTTGTATATAAAACTTGAACCCCGCCCTCCCCTTACAAATTTCCATCTTCATTACATTAACCTATTTCTATCTTAATATAGCAATTTCAAATAAATTTTCATCCTGATTACCTTGAAAATATTTCTATCTTAATATAACATTTTCAAATAAATTTTCATCCTCAACCTTGAAATATTTCTATCTTAATATAACATTTTCAAATAAAAGCTATTTGGTACTTCCTAGTTTGATATTTGTTCTGAACATAATCTATCCACTTCTTCCATTCCCATTCATAAGTCTCTTGAGAACAGTCTTTTAAATATGCTGAAATCTTCGCCATCTCCGCAAAACTGGCCATCTTCAAAGTCCATTCCTCAATCGAAGGCAGCGCTTCATTTTTCCAGTATTTACCTATCAACAATCTTGCTGCAGTTATCATGTACAATATCATTTTTGTTTCCCCCAATGTAAAACCCTTAACTATACCCAATAAAAACAGTTGTGGAGAAAATTGAATCTTTCTCTTCAAAACATTCTGCATGACCCACCAAATTTTTATCCAAAAAGCCTTAACTTTCTTACAGGTCCACCAAACATGATAATATGTAGCGTCTAAGCAGTCACATCTCCAACATTTAGGCTGGGCACTAGGATACATACACGACAATTTTTTTGGATCTAAATGCCATCTATAAAACATTTTGTAGAAATTTTCCCGCAGATTCTGCGACTGTGTAAATTTAACATTCTGAACCCAAATTTTTTCCCATGTTTCCAACATCACTGGTTCCTCAAAATTTTGTGCCCACTTAACCATACAGTCTTTAACTAGTTCAGTTTCTGAATCCCTTTCTAACAAAACATTATAAAGTCTTTTAATATGCATTGGGCCTTTCTCTTTTATATGTCTAACTAATTCTTCCTCATACATCATAATACCAGTTTTTTGGTCCTCTTTCCATCTCAATTGCAATTGATTATATTGTAACCAAGTTAAATTAATCCCTTCAGCCAACAATGTCTGTAATGTCTTCAGCTGCCATCTGCCCGCGTCTGCAAAAAGAACCTCTTTATATAAAAACCCCCCGAGTGACATTATATTTGTATTCCACAAGGTATGACCAAGATCCAGCCATAGCGGTATTTTGTAATTCCAGTTGTTTCGGTGCTTCTTCCAAACTCTCAGCAAAGAATCTCTAAGTATATGGCTTTTAAATACTTTATCCACTTTGCTGTCATAAAATAAGTAAGCGTGCCATCCAAATTCCAAATCAAAACTTTCTGCATTCAATATTCCAGTCTTTTTTCCTCCAAACCAATCACTTACTAAAGTCAAAGCTGTTGCATCATAATATAATTGTAGGTTTGGAAGTTTGAGACCTCCCCTTTCTGGGATGTCTTGCATAATTTTCATTTTTACTCTTGGTTTTTTCTCGTTCCAGACAAATTTATTAATACCAGTTTGCCATGCTTTTAGTTGTTTATCATATTTGAGCACCGGAATCATTTGAAACAAAAAAAGAAATCTTGGCAAAATGTTCATCTTAACTGCTGCTATTCTTCCAAGTAAAGACAGCTGCAGTTTTTTCCAAATCTCCATATCTTTTTGCACCTCTCGCCACAACGCCTCATAGTTGTTTTGAAACAATTTCATATTTGATTCTGCAACCTGAACTCCTAGATATTTTACCTTTGGTACAATCTCAAAACCTGCCCTCCTTTCTAACTCCAGTTTACGATCTTGTTTTATCTTGGCTGTACACCGCCCTGAGTCCTCAGGGAGAAGGGCGGTATATAAATTGGAAATTAAATTAAATTAAATTAAATTAAATTAAATTAAATTAAATTAAATTAAATTGTGTCATATTTTTAACTACCATCTTAGTTTTTCTCTGATTCAATCTGAAACCTGAAACTTTACCAAAGTCTTGTATAATGTCTTTCATCTGGATTATCGATTCCATTGGCTGTGTTAGGGTAACAACCAGATCGTCTGCGAATGCCTTTATTCTGTAATCCTCTTGCCTTATCATTATACCTTTCAATGTGTTAGAATCCCTTATTGTATTTAACAAGACTTCTAGTGTTAAAATGAACAACAATGGGGACAGTGGACATCCCTGTCTTGTACCTTTTTCAATTTTAAACTCTGTTGTCAAACTTCCATTGATAATGATCTGTGCCTTTTGCTCTTGATAAATTGCTGAGACCGCCTGTATATATTGGTCCCCAAAGTCCATCTTTTTTAATGTCTTTAATAGAAAATTCCAATCCACTCTGTCAAAGGCCTTCTCTGCATCCAGAAAGACCAGCACTGCAGGGATCTGTTTATTCTTCTCAAGATATTCCAATAAATCTATTACTTGCCTTACATTGTCCTTCATATGCCTACCCTCAATAAATCCCGCTTGGTCATCATGAATCACCTTTTGAATTACTGGCATCAGTCTGTTGGCTAATACTTTTGCGTAAATTTTATAATCCGTATTCAAAAGAGATATTGGTCTGTAATTCTCCGGTTTTTTGGGACCTGCTTGCTCTTTTGGTATCAAAGAAATATAAGCTGTAGTCCACGATGGAGGTACTTTTCCCCCTTGTTGTATGTTGCAAAATAAGTCTCTGAGTTGTTCCACCATTTCTGCCTGTAAAGTTTTATAATACACTGCTGTCAGACCATCCGTTCCAGGAGCTTTGGCTATTTTTAATTGTTTTATTGCTGCTATTATCTCCTCCTCTGTTATGGGATAATCCATTCTTTCCTTTTGTTGTTCAGTAATTTTTGTAACTCTTTTATTGTCCAAATATTTTTCTATAAGTCCATTCTGCACCTCCTCTCTGGCATATAGTTTAGTGTAATATTGAAGAAAGGCTTCTTTTATTAAATTCTGTTGAAAAACTTCTTTCCCCCCCATATCAACACTATCAATAGTCCGTATGCTTTGTTTCTTCCTTAATGTGTAAGCCAACCACCTGCCTGGTTTATTAGCATTGCAGAATGTATTATGCTTCGCATATTGTAAGTTTGTTGCAACTTGTTCCGCTATAAGCATTTGGAATTGGTCTTTCAGAAGTTTTATAACACTAAGTATTCTTTCATCTGTTGGGTTTTTAATAAGTAACTGTTCTTTATCCTTTATTTCTGCTTCCAATTCAAGTCTTTTCTTTTGTCGAATCCGCTTATGTTTAGAGTTCATATATATAAGCACCCCTCTCATATAAGCTTTGCTTGCGTCCCACACAATTTCCATTGGGGTGCCTTTATTCAAGTTCATTTCAAAAAACTCTTTCAGATGCTTTTTAAGTTCTATTATATTTTTCTCATATCTAAACAAGTTTTCATTTAATCTCCAAGAGTGTCTCTCATTCTTACATGTCTCAATTTCTATCCAGACTGGACTGTGATCAGTCAAAGTTCTTGGCAGAATCTTTGTTCTTTTTGTCCTAACAAGTAAGTCATCAGACAACAAGATAAAATCAATCCTGGAAAAGGATCTATGTCTGTCAGAAAAGAAAGTATAGTCCAGTTCTTTTGGGTTATGTATTCTCCAAATATCTTTTAATTCCAGGTCTTCTCTCATATCAAAAAAAGTCTGTGGTAATCTAATTCTTGATTTTGCCAAAGTCTTTTTATCTAATTTAGAGTCAATTACTCCATTCCAGTCTCCCATAATTAAAATAGATCTATAATCCCATTGAAGTATTTTAGTATGCAGCATTTTATAAAAATAATCCTGTTGTTGATTAGGAGCATAAATTCCTATCAGAAGAATTTGACTGTTAGCAGAAAGTAATTCAATTGCTACAAACCTACCATCTTGATCAGCTTCTATAAGTTTGGCTGTTAATTTTTTGTTTACATAAATAACCACACCATTCTTTTTTTGGTTAGTTGAGGATATAAAATGTGTTCCTAATTTGGAATTTTTCAAATAGTTTTGATCTTGAACTGTAATATGCGTTTCTTGTAAACAAATTATATCATTATTATGTTGTTTTAAATATGCAAATATTTTCTTCCTTTTTTGTGTTGCATTCAACCCATTCACATTCCAAGATAAACATTTAATCATCCTTATTCTCCTTCTGGAGCGAAGCGCAGAACCTTAGGATATCATCTGAGATCCTCTGTCCTGTTTTTCCCACAGCCCCAGCCTTGTCTTGACTCTCCTGCTGTAACTTTTCTTTAAGTTCCTTGGCTTTTGCTTGAGTTATACGCTGATCCTTAACTTCAGCTGCCCAAGCCAGCTCCGAGATTGGAGAAGGTTCCAGCAAAGGCTCATCCAAAAAGCCTCCTTCAGCACCCTTCAGCTCTGCTAATTCCTGCTTAGATTGTTGTTCTTTAATCTCCAAAACTGTAGATGTGCGTGGAGATGGAGTTCTTTCTTTAAAGATGTCATTATAAAATTGCTCCGCCTTCTCCACAGTATTCAGACGGTGTTTCTCTCCCTTATATCTCAAAATTATGCCAGTTGGGGCGTCCCAACGAAATGGGATTTGATTATTCTGCAGTTCTTTAACAAGAAAACCATACTCTTTTCTAGATTTCAACATCTTAGGTGGGAGCTCCTTGTAAACTGTAATCTTGGATCCACTCACTTGCACAGAAGTGAGAAAAGATTTTTGCAAAATGTCATTTCTTATTGCTCTATCTGTAAAATATATGACCACATCTCTAGGCAGTTGTCTTTGTCTGGCCACCCACGAGTTGACTCTATAGATTTTATCTATTTTGCAAAAAACCATCTCAGGTTCAACTTTTAAAATCACAGCTAAGGCTTCAGCACAGATCTGTCTCAAATCTTGTCTCTCCTCTTCTCTAATTCCTCGAAGCCTTATAGCAAATTCCATTGCACGAAATTGCATCATAACAATATCATTCTCAACTCTCTGCATCTTGTCATCAACATCAAAAAATTTATGATCATTATTTTTCATCTTAGCATTAACTTCTAATTTAAATTCATCCACTTTTGTCTCAACTTTCATAATAAATCCTGCCAGACCAGACGCCACATCCGTTATTTTTTTGGTCACCATCTTTTGGCTCTGCTGCATTTCCTGCATGATTTCCTGTTGTGACTTTTGAATTTTTTCATCTATTTTATTTATTTTGTCATCCATGTCTTGAAATTTCTCATCCAAAATATTTGAGATGAATGCTTTTAATTCTCCCATATCCAAATCTTTTTTTTTGGGCTTGTGACTGCGTATCCTGCTTACGTGGGGGGGATCCCCCCCCTGTTTTGCCTTCCTGCTTTTTTGAAGCCATCCTGCCACGTAAGCTAGCTTTCTTAAAAAGGGAGGGTCCGCCTCTTCTGCCACCTCCACAGTACCTTCTAAGAAAGTCCCCCAGAATTACTCAAGACAAAGCTATAATGCAGCAAAGACAAGTAAAAGGGAGAGATTTTCCTCTTATTTCTGTTGCAGCCGGAGCAGCTCTGTAACAACTTTTTAACTTTGTAGCAAGACAAGATAACTTCACCAATCCACACCCACTAATTCATTTGCTGAGCGCCATATTTTTTCAATCACTTTCACTCATTCCGAGACTTTCACTTCAGTAAAAAAGTTCAGCAAAGGACTAATACTTGCAGTTCAAAGTTTCAGGGTTCAAGTGGATTGCGGATGTTTATTTGAGTTATTTCCTCACTCTTTAAAGGTTTCCTGAGGTCGGCTTGTTCCGCACAGGCAGAAGACGTCCCACGCCGCCCGGAGTTTCAGCAGGTTGTTAGGGAGCCGCGCCTGCTTCCTCCCCAGAAACAGTTCCCTGGGGGGGTTGCAGGGGCTCTACCTGTGCCCTGCTGCCTCTTCTTCTGCAATCCTAAGGATTTCGAAGATTTCGAGCCGCTTCGCAATCAGGAAGCGGCTCTACAAGCGGCGGGGGTGGCGGTGCCAAAAGAAAGCACCGTCGCCGCCGAAGACAAGGAAACCGGAAGTCCATAATTTAACATTTATTCAACTCTATTCATTTCCTCCACTCCCCTAAATATATCACTTAAACATCCCTTTTCTTAAACTAAACAATCAGTAAACTAACCTATTTCCACCCACTTTCCTACAAAATTGCCATGCACAACAATTCTTAATATCTTTAATCTACTGCCCACCCTGCTAAAAAAAATATATATTCCATTATATAGAAAAAAAAATCAATGACTTTAAATTTATAATCCATATAATGTCTTCTTTGATATCTTTCCACTGGATTGTTAAATCCATCATCCATATTAGGGTAACATAGCATCCTGGTTGCAACAGTTTGTTCAAAATCCTCAGTCATCATCTGCCCCCATCAGTAATGAATATCCTCATATATATATAAAAAAAAGAAAACAACCACCCGAGTGACATTATAATTATATTCCATATAGTTGTAATTGTGGCTTTCATCAGGATTATTAATTCCCATCATCATGATGGGTAACAACCAGATCTTCTGCGTGCCCCAGCGTAACTCTCTTGCCTTATAGCTCAAGATAAATATAATACATTTATCAATAAAAAAAAAAAAAGGAGATCCAAAATAGATAATTCCAATCCAACAATTTAAGGCTCTTTTCACATCCCCAAATTATGGCATTGCAGAGGTCTGTCACTCTCCTCAGGATAATGTTAACCAATACTTCGCCTCAACTATCTTTTCATATATTCATTCATTTTTTAAAAATAACTGGCTTCACTGTTGTTTAATTTAGAAATTTTTGTTTTTGTGAGACCTATTTCTTTTTTTCTTTTCTTTTGTGGGTTTGATCTCCATCCTGGTTTCCTTTCTGCAAGTTGTGTATCAACTGATCGGTTTTCATTCTGCTTTATAACTTGATCTTGTTGGTTTTGCTTTTGTGTCTCATATTTCTTTTTTATCAATTGTGTATCAGCTAATTGGTTTCCATGCTTGTCTGTGACTTGATGAATCATCACGTTAGAGTTCGATGCCACTTCTCTCATATTTGTAGGTAATCCAGCTGAAGTATCTAAAGAATCCAAAGGCAATTTGTCCACAGCAGCCTCTATAATTCGATGTTTTCCCTTTATTTCCAGCTCCTTCTGCTTATCCTTGTATTGTGCATAAAGATGTTAAGTTCATTTTCAAAATTTTTTGATAAAATTCTTCCGCTTTTTCAACAGTATTTAGTTGGTATCTTTCTCCTTGATATCTCAATATTATACCAACTGGAGCATTCCACCTGAATAAAATATTTCTTTTCTTAAGCTCAGTCACCAGAAAACCAAATTTCTTTCTTTCCAATAACATCTTAGGCGGAAGCTCTTTGTATATCCAGATCTTTCTTCCAAACAATTGCAAAGTAGAGTTGAAGGAATTTTGCACAATATTATTTCTTATTTCTTTATCTGTAAAATAAATCACCACATCTCTAGGCAATTGCCTTTGCTTTGCAATCCAGGAATTTATTCTATAAACTCTGTCAATCCTACAAAATACTTCCTCAGGCTGAACCTTTAAGATCCCAGCCAGAATTTCAGAAGATATTTTCCTTAAATCATCTCTGTTATTTTCCTGCAATCCTCTTAGTCTAATCGCATATTCAGTAAAATTATATTGCATCATTAAAACTTCTCTTTCAATCTGTTGTTGTATGTTTTCTGCATTACAAGTCTTTTGATCAGCCTCCATTTTAGGTTTTTCTTCTAAGCTATTGTCTTGAGTGTTTGTCAAATCATTTTCAATTTTTTGTATTCTATTGTCCAAATTGTCCTCAATTTCTTCCACTTTAGACTCTAATAAGTTAGTATTTGCATCCAACTTGATCATAAATTCTGTAAAACCATTAGCCATTTTTATAATCTTTCGGTCCAAAATATCAAACTTTAATTGCACTAATTCTTTAATTTCCTGCTTAAATTTTTCAAAGTTCTGATTCACAATCTCATCCCTTCTTACAATCTCCTCCAGAAGAAATTCAATTATGTTAAAATCAGTTTTCTGAGACTGGAGATTTAGAACTTGTTCACGTAATTTATTAATGGGGGAATCCCCACCCCCACTGTTTGTTTGTCCGGCTTTGTAAGTTTTAATGCCATGTTTCCACACAGACAAACCTTTTAGGAAAGAAAAGAGAGGCAAAGAAGAAAAAAAAAACTTCTTTCCAACCAAGATCAATATCAGATCTCCAGGAAAAAGAAAACACAAAAGTAGAGCTTTGTCTTCAATTGTAGCCAAAAGTATTTATTCCGCTACTTTGTATCTTAATAGGAAATGGAAGGACTCTCCCTTTCAGCCCCTTCTCAACCCTCGGCAGTCACCATTTTTAAAAATTCTTTTTTCCTTTTCCTTTTCCTTCTTCAATAACTATTATAAAATAACTGAAATACTTGCGCTTCAGGGTCACAGGTCCAGCTCACATCCTTTTTAATTATTCTGTTAATTTTGTAGGCTTGCTCTTGTCGCCTAGCTCTGCATTTAGCAGAGGTCTCCCAAAGCCTGGAGCAGCGGCAAGGGATATAGGGAGCCTCATCTGCTTCATCCCCAAAAGTAAAAAAAAAACTTTTGGGGCTATGCAGAGAGTTCTACCTACCCCCGCCGGCTCTATCTCCGTTTCCACATGGAAACGGAGTTTTTTCGAGCTGCCTTTCAGTTATAAAGGCGGCTCTTACAGGCAATGGGGCTGGCGGTCCCGAGGGATCGTCTGGCGGCAGCGAGAAGCAAACCAGAAGCCAGGAACTTAGAATTTCAATGATGGTAATATTGAATATGTTTGAATAATATTGTGATGGGCATAAAAATAACATATTGTAATATTGAATAATTAAATAATTAAAGATTATAATTTAACAAAAATATATGTGTATTAGTAGAACTATATAAATTTGTTAAATGTAATAAATATGATCACCAACATTCTATCTGTAGTAAAAGGAATGATATTTAGAATTGGATTGGCAAAAAATAACATACTGAACTATTGACCAATTTAATGATGAAAGATTATAATTCAACAAAAATACGCGTATTATCAGAATTATATATATGCTCGTCAGATGTAAATATGATGAATATTATTTTATTTGTATTAAAACATGATTAGAAAGGGAACATTTTCCCTTTCTGTGATTTTATTACATTACTTTATTTGATTTTTTATGAGTTTTAGTTTTTTAAATGTGGTTTATTTTTATTTTTATTTTTTAAAATAGTTTTTATTCAGCATTTACATCTTTAACATCTTTGTTACATTTTAACAGCTTTCCACTACCGGCATCTTTGATAATATCTATTTTGTCTTTTGACCAACTATATACACATACATTTTATATAATACTTACTAATTCATATATTCACTACAATATATACATATCTATTACATATTGAGTATTTTGTTCCTCTATAATATCTTCTCTTACATTTATACATTTATACATTGATTTTACATTCTTTCTCCAGCCAGAATGTTCCATGTTTTGTAATAAATTGTTTCCTCTCGGTCTTTAAGTTCCATTGTTAATTTATCTGCTTCTGCACATTTTAGCACCTTCTTAATAATCATTGCATTTGATGGAGCGAATCATTGTTTCCAATTTTGTGCAAATGAAATTCTGGTGGCCGTAATTATATGGAATATAAGGTAATAAATTTCTTCTCTGATCTTTTCTTTTATAATTCCCAACAAGAATAGTTCAGGTTTCATAGCAATTTTTCCCCTGTCATTTCCTCTAACCATTTTTTAATTTTTAACCAGTATGCCTTTGCTTTGAGACATGTCCACCAGATGTGGAAATATGTCCCATGTTGATGGTTACATTTCCAACAATGTGGTGAATTATTTGGGGATAGCTTGGCCAATCTCGCGGGTGTAAATGCCACCTATAAAACATTTTATAAATATTTTCTTTGTAGGCGGCCAACAACTTTATCTTATAATTTGTTCCCCATAATTTTTCCCAATGCTCTAATTCAATATTATACCCAAAGTTTTTCGCCCAAATTATCATTGTTTCCTTTACCGTTTCTTCCTCCATTTTGAATTGAAGGAGACATTTATATGTTTTAGTGGTTATTTTCTCATCGGTCCTGGTTAATATTTTATCCATTACTTGTCGGTCAGTTTGGAATCCATATACTTCTAAATCTTTTTTGTATTTTGTTTGGATTTGTAAATAGGGCCACCAATCAATTTTAATTCCTTCTTCCAATAATTTTTGTCTGGATTTCAAACTCCCTAGTCCATCTAACAATTCCTTATATGTCACTATTTTATTCAAGTCAATTAAATTGGGGTAGACTAAGGCTTCCATTGTCAACACCCATCTTGGGATTTTGGGATAGAAGTTCCTTTTAATTTTCATCCAAGTTTCTAGCAGTACTTCCCTCACTTGATGCCTCTGAAAACACTTACATGCTTTGTCTTTTCCATCCCAGATGAAAGTGTGCCAACCTTTCTGTAAGTCATGACCCTCAATTGTTAAAATTCTTCCATTTTTTAGGTTTATCCATTCTTTGAGCCATGACACTACTGCCGCCTGGTAGTAAAGTTCCCAATCTGGAAGGCTAAAGTTACTTCTGGCATCTTGTAACATTTTAAATTTGATTCTGGGCTTTTTCCCTAGCCATATAAATTTACTGATAATTTTATTAAATTCGTCAAAAAAGGTTTTCCCCAATTTTATAGGTACTGTTTGAAATAAATATAAAATTTTGGGTAGGATATTCATCCTTATTGTGGCAATTCTCCCAATCAAAGAAAATTGTAGTTTTGCCCAATTTTCTAAATCTTTTTGAATTTGTTGCAATAATTTTGAGTAATTGTCTTCCTTTATTGAAGATGTTCTTGCCGTTAGCCAAATGCC
The DNA here is from genome assembly GCA_022577455.1 of Arizona elegans. Classification (NCBI taxonomy): domain Eukaryota; kingdom Metazoa; phylum Chordata; class Lepidosauria; order Squamata; family Colubridae; genus Arizona; species Arizona elegans. Next base: position 78,637,678 of record JAKOOJ010000004.1, on the reverse strand, counting down.
CAGGTACTTTGCCTTTTTGACAATTTGAATTCCTAGTTCCTCCTCTAATTTCTTATTTTGGCCTTGCGTGAGGTTATTAGTAATTATCTTTGTTTTGTTTTTATTTATTTTCAGGCCTGCTACTGTTCCAAAGTTCTCTATTTCTTGTAGGAGTTTTTCTCCTGTTTCCAAAGGGTCCTCTATTATAAATGCCATGTCATCTGCAAAAGCCTGTGTTTTCTATTCTTCTCTTTTAATTCTTAACCTTTTATTTCCTTATTTCCCCTTACCTGCGCCAATAGTATTTCTAATGAAAGGATGAATAAAAGGGGAGACAATGGACAGCCTTGTCTGACCCCTTTATTTATGTCGACTTTTTCTGTAAGATCTCCATTGACCATAATTTTTGCTGCCTGTTTAGAGTAAATTGCTTTAATCATTTCTATAAATTTTTTGCCAAATTTCATCCCGATTAATTGAATAATTAAAAACTACCAATTCAAGTTGTTGAATGCCTTTTGTGCATCTACCATTATTATTGCCAATTGTTTTTCTGGGCGGGCCTCATAATATTCTAAAATATTCATTATAATTCTTATATTGTTTTTAATTTGTCATTTGGGTAAAAACCCGTTTTGATCCGAATGAATAATTTTGTTTAATATCTTTTTTAATCTTTCTGCTATTATTGTTGCCAGAATTTTATAATCAGCATTTAACAGCGAGATTGGCCTATAATTTTGAATAAATTGATTGTACTTTCTTTTGGGATTAATGTTATATATGCCTCCATCCACAAATTTGGTATTTTGGCTCTCTCTAATACCTTATTATATATATATCCAACATAATTTCTTCCAAAACTTCCTGAATTTTTTTATATATTTCCACCCGAATTCCATCTGTCCCTGGTGTTTTGTTATTTTTTTTTTAATCGCCTCTCTTAACTCTGTTGAAGTAATTTCCCTATCTTCTAGGGAAAAATAATTTCTCTATCTTTGTCTGTTATACTTGGCAAATTCCTCTCCTGTAGGTAATTTATGATATTTGCTTTTTTAATATTTTCTTGACTATATAGTATTTGAAAACAATTTTGAATAATGTTTTTTTTTCCCATCGATTTTATGGTGCAAGTTTCCTTGTTCGTCTTGTAGATATTGTATCAATTTTTTAGCTTTTTCTTTTTTCAATTTATGGGTGAGCCACCTCCCTGGTTTGTTTGCCAATTCAAAATAATTTTGTTTTGCCAATTTTATATTTCTTATCATTTCTTCCTATTGTAATATATTGCTTTTATGTTTCATTAGCTCTATTTCCTTTCTGATTTCCATGTTTTGGGGATCTTTCTGAAGTGATAGTTCTAATTTTTTTAGCTTCTCCAATGTTGATGTTTGTTGTTCCTTCTTCTCTTTGTTTCTCCTCGCCATGTATGCAATAGTTATCCCCCTCGTATAAGCTTTGGGGTTTAGCATAGGTTTTGTATTGTAGTATCTTCATTCCTATTCTCTTTAAGAAACATCTTTAATTCCCTTTCCATTGTTTATGTATAATGTTTTTCTTTTGCGATTCTTTGATCTAATGTCCATCTCTTCTTTTTTCCCCTACCTTTCCATTTTAATGCTAAGGGACTTTGGTCAGCCCAGGTGTTCAGCATAATATCCATCTTTTCTAGATTATTGATCAATCTGGGTTCATCCAGGCCATGTCTATGCAAGACCATGAGTTATGTGGATGAGAGAAGAAGGTGTACTGCTTTTTCTGTAAATTTAATTATCTCCATGCATCACTTAAATTAAACTTTTTTGCCATTTCAAAAAATGCATTTGGTAATTTTCGTCTTTTATTTTTGTTTTCTTTCACTGTTTTATAATCCAATTTATTGAAGTCCCCTATTATACAAATGTTTTCATCATCTAATTCCATTATTTTCCTGTGTAATTTATTATAGATTTTTTTCTTGTTTTATGCTTGGTGCATAAATTGTTGCTAACTTAATTTTCTTATAATTTGTACTTATTTTCATTATTAAAATATTTTCTTAGGATTTAACCAATCTTTTATATATACAGCGATCCCTCTTTTTTTATTTTGTGCCAACGCCAAAAATACTTCCCCTAATTTAGGATATTTTATGAGATCACTATGTTTTTCTTTAATATGTACCTCCTGGAGGCAGATAATATCCATTTTTTCTTTTTGTAATCTTGATAGTATTTGTTTACGTTTAGTGGCTGAGTTGATGCCGTTTATATTTAATGACAGCAACTTTATTTCATTTTCCATCTTCTTACTTATCTGTTAATCTCGGGCCCCTCCTTACTCTGTTCTCAGTCTGTGCTCTAGTTCTGGCTCCTTCTCTCACTTGATGCTCTACTTCTTTATGATCTCTTGTGTCTTGTTCTACATTTTTTTTCCTTCAAAATCTGATCTTCTTTACTTTTACTTTCTCCTTACTCTCTGCTGTTTTGTTTATCTTCTCTGCTTATGTAGTGATCATAAAACTCCTGAGCTTTTTCTAATGTATCATTCTGAAATTTCTTCTCCTGCTATGTTATCAACATCCCCTCTGGGATGAGCCATCAAAACATCACTAATTGTGTAGAGAGAAAATGATAATTTCATCTTTGCTCTCTTACTCTTTTTGGAATCTGTTTCAGTACCGTGATCTCCTTTCCATTGTACATCAGTGGGTCTTCTCGTGTTTTGCTATAAACTTCATCTTTTATTTTTTTTCCTAACAAATTTAACATGAACTTCTCTCTGAAGTCTGTTCTTCCATGCATAATTTGTATGAATCCTGTATGCTTCATCAATTTCATTTTCCGGTTCTTGTTTACCTTTTTGCAATAATACCATTAGTAGCTCAGCCATCAGTGCAGGAAGATTTTCTTCTTTGTTTTCTGGGATATTTTGAAAGCAGTGATAAAACATCAATTTCTCCATCTCCAAATTTATTATGGCTTCTTCCAGTTCCCTATGTTCTGCCACCATTTTATTTGTTACTATATCCATTTTTTTCCATATGTTCCATTTTAGCCTCTACAGACTTTATCTTTTGTTTGTTTTTAGTTATCATCTCCTGAATTGTACCAATTTTATCACCTACCTTTCATATCTTCCCCTTTACTTCCCCCATATCATTCTTAATATCTTCATGATTGGTTGTCATGGCCTCTTATATTTTTAACATTGTTTCCTGTATTGCTAATAAAGTTGACTGCATATGTTGTAAATTAACAGTATAGCCAGATTTTTCACCTCCCAACATGGCTTCCACCTATTTTAATCCTGAGGGGGAAGCTGTCATTGAAGTTATTCCCCCTCCTATTTTGGTGACTGTGGTAGTTGTGCTTGTCATTTTGATATTCCTAAAGAAGTTTTTCCATAGTACCATATAGTCAACCGTATTTCTTTATTCCTTTCTTCCAATCTCTATCCTTCCATATTTCCCTTATATTTTTCTCTTTAGCTGTTACAATGTTCTCCAGTAATCTCTTAGTTTAATAAAATATAATTAAGTCAGTTCCAATTTCTAACAATCAATTGATTAATAAACAGTTAATACTTGATTATTGGTTATTAATAAAATAATATATAAACATACAGATCAATAGTAATCAATACTTCATCAATATGTTCCTTCCTTCCTAAACTTCTATTACCTTTACAGTTAGAAACTGTAAATTCCTATATTTCTATATATTTCTATATATACTACTCTACTCACTTACAATTAAGTGGAGGTCTATTAATATACAGAGCTGAATATATGAGTATATAGATAAACAGAGATTAATATGGGTTAATACAAGTTATAAGTATTCCAATATATGTAAATAAAAATAAGTATTATCTAAATATATAATGAAAAGTACAAATATAGATGTTTAATTATAAAGATTATAAATACTTCAGTTGATGTGTAGATATATATATGAAGAGTTTTGAATATATATATTTAAAGTTTTTTGTGGGAAAAATAAGAATTATTCCTGTAAAAGCATAACCTGAGTTACGCCATTTTAAAATCATGTTAAGGCTTTGTTTTACCTTGTATAACCTGATTATATAATTTAGCTGACTTTTAAGAACATGAGAAAGGAAGTGTGTAATTCCTGTGTTCTTGAGGAAGTTGTGTTCTTGAGAAAGTGTTTAATATGCTCTTGGGTCAACTTGTCCTCATTAATTAAAGGAAGTACGCAATTGATGTTTTTGAGGGGTATTTCTGTTGGGAATTGGGGGAATTTCCAGGGTGGAATTATGTACTACATATGTTATATAAGATGTTATGTAAGATCTGAAACTGATTCCCAAGGTACTTTATTGACGTGTATTCTGATGTTCCTGAAGACTATAAAAACTCGTGTAAATCGTTTTATGTCCGTCTTTCTCTACTTCTGAGAGAGAGGCCCTTTGCAAAGAATAAACTCTGTTCCAGGATTATTTTGGTCTTTGTCTCTTTAAAACGATAATGGGATTTACCTGTCGACCACAATTGGCACCCGAACAGGGACTGAAAACATTCTGTCTGGAAGGGAACTCCCTGATACGTGCGCACAAACACTGATTTCAGTGAGATGGGGTTATTTCCTTTCCAGCTGGAATTGCTTTTCTATGAACCTTGAGGCAGAGACCTGAATGCCTGGACAGAGAGGAACGTTCCTGAAGACTTCGGTGCACCAGGAGTGAGTATATGTTTTCTCTTTGGTGGTTTGGATTGGTGTATGTTTGTGTGTGTATGACCTGTATGATTTGTGTGTATAATTAGTGTAATACAGGTTGGGGAAAGTATGGGGCCTTTACTAGGGAAAGGTGCTGCTGAGACTGAAATATCCTCCATCCCCCATATCTCCATTAGGGACATTGTTAATACAGTGGTCAGAGGATTGGTTGAAAGCTTGTACAAAGGTATTAGATATGGTGACTATGATTAATTATTGTAAGGAGGTTTGTGTTGATACAGCCTAATTATAGGTGGAGTAGGTTTGGTGAGTCAGACCCATATTGGATCAATGTTTTGAGGAACATTTTGGTGAAAAAAGAAGTTGAAAGCTCAATTGTTATATGTTGAACCTCAGTTCCATGTTTAGTAGTTTAACCCCTCTTCCCCGAGAATTTCTAGAGTTTTGTATGGGAAGGAAGAAGAAGAGGAAGGTTGGAATCCTTTAGCTTATGCTACATGCCCACCTCCCCCTCCTTTGTATAATCCAAGTTGTGGGTGAAATTGATGTTGCTGCTGGGAGCAGAGAGGAAGAGACTTCAGCAAGGCAGTAATATAGATAGCTGGAGAAGGAGTTGGCTTAATTGTTAGTAATTGTGAAACAGAATCCATCCACTTCTCCTCATGTTACATGTTCACTAACTAAAGGAATGTTTCCTTTAAGAGGAATGCCAAATGGTATTGCGGCTTTTGTGAATGTGTCTTTGACATCTTCTGATCTGGAAGATTATAAAAGAAACATGCCGTCTTTCTAGGCGGATCTGATCAAGTTGTCTGAGTCATTGGATTTATTACTGAGACCCAATCTGTATACTTTTGCAGAGTTACAGCATATATTGTGTTATTTGTTCTCCCCTGAGGAGAGGTCACAATTTCGAAAGGCAGCTATGGTTTTTTTGGGGGGAATAAAACCCAAGTGGGGGCTGTTCAGCCCGTTGCTGCAGATGTTAAGTCTCCATTAGTTGATCCTGGTTGGAATAATAATAATTTAGCTGATCGGGAGCAAATGGAGGGAGTTAAGACAGCTGTACCTCAAGGAAGAAACAAAAGTTTTTGGAGGTGGAACAGTTGTGAGAAGAAATACCGTCTGTGTTTCTGGAAAATATTAAGGACAATTTGAATAAGCACACTGCTCTTTCTCCTGAAATGCCGGCTTATGGGTCCTTAATGAAAATGAAATTTGTGACGAAATCATGGCCAGACATACAGAAGCTACTACTGATATTGCTGCTCTGTTGAAAGAAGCTCAAGAGGTCTATGTGAGTAGGGATGAGGCCAAGACTAGAAGAGAAAAAGAAAGAAAGAAAAGTCAAATGATGGTGTCTGTGTTGAAACAGACAGGAGAGGGAAAGGAGTTAGGTAGAAGAGGAAAAGGTTTTGTGAAACTTTGGTTGCAATGTGGCGACAGTGTCCTGGAATTGGAAGAGGATTACTCCAGTGGAAAAGGTCTAGTGTTGGTGGATTGGAAAGCAAAAAATGCTTTGTGTGTGTAAAGGAGAGGCATTTTGCTAGGATTTGTCCTGAGAAGAGGATGATTAGTGGGTCCAGAAGAGGAAGATTATGTGTTTCTAATATATACAGGTGTGACTAGAACCTCCATTTGTAAATTGCCTAGAGGAGTGCATCCCACAGGTGTAACTATTAAGATAAGGGGTGTCAAGAGTATACCTTTTGATGTGCCATTGTTGAAGAATGTGCAATTGAGTTGTGGAAAGTGTATTATATGTTTGGATGTGATATTTGTTCCAGAAGTAGGTCTTAATCTGCTTGGGAGAGATGCATTGTCTCTTCTGGGATGTGAGCTTGGTATACAGATAGTTCTTGTTCTTGGATGAGGCAGAAAACTCTGTAGGAATGTGGTAAGGAAGGGTTATTGTTCTTCCTACCTGAGGTTGAATGCGAATATCTTGTTTTTGATTAATGTGATGTGATGGTGATATGTGTGTGCCGGCTAATTAAGTGACCTTCTTGGCTTAAGCCTGGAGCTGTGGAGAACAGGTGTGGTTAGGGCCCAAAATCAAGTTTTTGATTAAAAACCGCATCCTGAAGTTTTCTACTGCTTGAGGAATGGGCTACAAGATGTCAAGGATGAAAATGAAATGGGTATCTGAAGGGATGGAATCTTTCCAGGTTTTATTCCAGGTTTGCAAATGTTGTTAAATGATATGTGTGTGTGATGAGAGTTGTTTAGGCAATAGAGCTCATTGTCTTGTAAAATAAAAATAATACTGAGAATGATAATAAAGTTCCCTGAAGTATTTATGCTGACTAATTGGCAGGGAAAAGGCATGTGTGTGTTGGAATACACTAAAAGGTCTAATTGCAGAATAAATATGAGTGTGTGTGGTAAGCTCTTAAATGGGGGTGGTAAAGTGATCCTGATATTTGTGAATGCCTGTGCGTTGAACCCCTGAGAAATTTCCTTTTGTATATTGAAATAGTGAGTGGCAAGAGTTTGTTGTTGTAGTTGTTGTTATGTTGTAATAGCAAGTGTTTGAATGAGCAAGTGAGAGATGAGAGAGATCCTATGGAGAAGTAGGATTAGGAAGAGGTATTTGTGATATAAATTGGAGACAGGAGTAGTATTTTTCTTCTCTATATTTTCCCGTCTTTTTGTTCTGAACAAGAGAAGTAGGAAAGGGGGGAGGGAAGGTGCGGTTTGTTTTCCCTTTTACACATTTTTTTTTCCTTTGCTGAGTTTGTCTGAGAGAAAGGAGGGGCGAATGGGTGATTTGATCCTGCATTGTTTCTGACTGCATTGGCAGCTATGTAGATGTATTTCCTGTCCTGCTTTAGAGAAGTGACATTGAAAGTTTGAAACAATTATTTTTGGGAGTAGAGACCCGGAGTATCTCTATTAGGTGATTTCCTTTTTGCTTATTGAAGTTTTTATTACCCTCTTTTGTGTTTTTATGTCTGTGTATTTTGAATGATTTTGAATGCTGAGAAGGAGATTTCTGGATACTGGATAGTCTGGGGAATAGTTGACTATGTTATTTTAGCTTAGTGTTGTCCAGATAAAGGATGTTCCCTTGAGGGAAGAATTACTGGTAGAAGGTAAAGATGGACTTTTGGTCTGGTTAGCTACTTGTGAATTTAGATTAAGTTTGCATTTCTTTGAAGTTTGTGGAAATAGTTTAGCTAATTTGATAAAGGTGTGGTGTGATTCCTCTGAAGTGGGGAGAGTTGAGTATTTATTGAGACTTTATTGATTTATTCATAGTTAATTTTAAACTAAGTTGTTTGGAAGAAAGGTTGAAGAGTTGAAGAAAGTAATAATATAGTGTTGCTCCAGTGTTATGTTTGCCTGGTTTAAGGAAAACATTTCCACTTGTCTGTAGTAATGGAAGATGGTATAGCCAAAGGAGTGTTGGTTCGTATGTGGACTGGGAACTAAAAGGTGGTATACAAATGCTAGGTTTTTAAAATTGTCTCAAGAGAGTTTGGTTCTGTTGACCAATAGGAGAGAGAGATGGGACGATGTGGATGAATAAATGAATTGAGAATGGGATGAGACTGGATGGTTATGCAGTTGTGAATGGAGACACTATTGAGATATTGGAAGCTGGAAAGTTACCGTTTGGATGGTCAGTGCAGATATGTGAGGTTTTTGCTTTATTGTAAGCATTGCACATATTAATTAATGAGGTAGGGAATATTTATGCTGATTTGAACTATGCTGATGGTATTTTACATACTTTTGGGATAATCTGGATTGAAAGGGGGTTGATATTTAGTAAAAGGAATTGCGATAGGTGGAACTTATCACAGCTGTTTTAAAGGCAGCTGAGGATCCTTCTAAGCTTGATATTATATAAATAGTGGATGAAGGGGTGTGTAAGTGAATGGGAAATGGATGGGGTGCAAATTTTTACTAAAGTTGTGATGTGGAATATGATTGAATGAGTGCATGAGGGAACCATTGGGGAACGCAAACACTTATTGATGTTATTAAATGTATATGCATATATGTGTCTAGGGGTGTGTATACAATAGTTATATAAATGGTACGGAAATGAATACATTGTGTATGTAAAAAAACAAATATGTAGAGGTTTGACCATTTGGCCTTTTCAATGAATCTAAGTAGATTACATTGAAATGCTGGTGGTGTGACTATTGATATATGTAATAATAATAGTGAATTATTTTACTGGATAGGTTGAAGCCTTTCTTTGTGTAAAGATAGGTTTTCAGAAGATTGTTAATTCATATTGGAGCGAATAATAACCAAATATGAATTGGTTGATCTTACTGATAGTGATAGGGGTATACATTTCATTGTCCAAGGTGATGAAGATTATGGAACAATTAGGAATTGATTGGTAATTACATTTATTGTTTATGCTAAGTTCTATAGGGCGTTGTGAATGTGTTAATCAGATAAGTAAATCTATGATATAAAAATTAATGTTAGAGCTTCAACTACCTTGAATGAGGTGTTTGCCTTTAGCTCTATTAAGAATAGGAACTAGTCCTAGGAAAGATCTGGGGATATTTATGTATGAAATGATGTTTGGATTGCCATATGTGGGGAAAGTTAAGATGCCTAGGATAGAATTGAAGGATGTTTTTTTGAAAATATATACAGGGACTGTCCCAGTGTTTTTCTCATTTAAGGTAAAAAGGACAGAATCCACCTCTTGATTTCCAAGCACATGAATACAAAAGTGGAGACTGGGTCCGATAAAAGCCATTACTGAGAAGAAGTTGCAGCAGGTGTGGACCGTTCCAAGTTCTGTTAACTACAGGGTCGGCTGTAAGGACTAAGGAACAAGGTTGGGTATGCTATTCCAGAGTCGAGAGACTGGTGGCTTTGCATTATGGAAGGACAGTTGCTACGGAATCTGCAAACCCTCTTAAGCTGACTTTTTGATGACAAACCTTAGACGATTGGGGACCAACGGATGGAAGAAGAGTTTTATGAAGAATTTTGTATTTGGCTAGGAGTGGTAATAATTCTTGTTGTGTTTTTGATTGTATTGAGGAAAGATATTATTGATTGGTGTAAATCTATGTTTTGGTATCCAGTGGATGTAAATTCTCCTTGATTGATTGATGTGTTGGAGGTAAGATAATAATCTTTTATCTCTTTGAATAATATGTTGGGGGAGTTAGTTCACTAGGAATAATGGGGTTTTTTGTGGTAATGTTTGTTATTCTACAAGTGCGGATAGGAATGGGGATTTTGGCTGTGTTGCCTAGTTACCCTATAACATGGTAGCAGCTATGTTTCCATACTGAATTCGAGCACCGTTATTCTTTTATAGAAACACCACTAACCCTAATAGACACCACTGAGGAAGCTGAGATATGTATTAAGTCATCTTTTGAAGATGGTGTGTGCCAAGTGCAAACGTACATATGGGATAGTTCCTCAATACATTGGCCTTACAAATAGAATGGAATTTTTGTATACGCAATGCACTGAGCTATTTGGTAATTATACACCTTCATACAAGAGGTTTTGGATTTTGGAGGAAGGATTACATTTTCTATGTCTAAGGATACAAGTTCCTTACAAGTTAATGTTTTTATGTGGTAACATGGCATTGTCCAAATTACCTATTGTATGGAGAGGAGTTTCTATACTGTTACAGGATATTCATAGTTTACAGGAATAAAAGATAATGAAGAGGAGAAGGGGGGATTGTGGGAAAAATAAGAATAACCTGAGTTACGCCATTTTAAAATCATAACCTGAGTTACGCCATTTTAAAATCATGTTAAGGCTTTGTTTTACCTTGTATAACCTGATTATATAATTTAGCTGACATTTAAGAACATGAGAAAGGAAGTGTGTAATTCCTGTGTTCTTGAGGAAGTTGTGTTCTTGAGAAAGTGTTTAATATGCTCTTGGGTCAACTTGTCCTCATTAATTAAAGGAAGTACGCAAATGATGTTTTTGAGGGGTATTTCTGTTGGGAATTGGGGGAATTTCCAGGGTGGAATTATGTACTACATATGTTATATAAGATGTTATGTAAGATCTGAAACTGATTCCCAAGGTACTTTATTGACGTGTATTCTGATGTTCCTGAAGACTATAAAAACTCGTGTAAATCGTTTTATGTCCGTTTTCCACCCCTGCTTTCAAGATGTCTTCTTTATTCAAAACTGCATGGTCACCTTCATTGTCTGTAGTTCAGATTTTAATCCATCACCTCCAACATATCCGTCAAAGCTGACACTTTCTCTTCTTACCCCCCAGCAACAGCATCCAAGATTATAAAGTCTCTTCTAGCCCCAGAAATGTAGAGAACAAGTCCCAATCCACTTGTTTGCTCCACTCACCATGATAAGTTCTTTTCCTGTTTGACAGCTCTTGATCTCCGCTCCCACTGCCACCTTGCCGCACAAATTCCCTCTTGGAGTCTCACTTTACTGCTTCTCTTTTAAATCTTTTAACAATCTCTGAGAGTTCTCTCTTTCTGTCACTTTTATTCTCCTCTCTCTGTTTCTTCAAGCTGCTTTCCACTATTCTCTCCCTGTACAAATCATTGGGACATCATGCCTCTGGAGCTGCCATTCTCTAGCAAATTTCTTCCGTGTATATCCGGAGGGCCTGTCACTGAATGGGCACTCACACTGCTCCACACTTGAACCCTGAAGAAACCCCTTCACCTCGCCGATCCCTTCAAGATCCAACCTGCCAAAAAAAGCTTCAAAAACACAGAAAATCAGGTACAAACAAGCAGACTCCCACTCGTTCGTCCTGCTACAGCATGATGTCACCACTGGAAGTCCTAAATGCGGTTTTTAATATTCTGTAAGCTGCCTTGAGTTGTCATGGATGAACAGGTGGCAATATAAATCTAATAAATAAATAAATAAATACATACATACATACATACATACATACATACATACATACATACAATAGTGGCATAATTAAAAATTAGAAAGGGGTAAACAATGGAAGATTATAATTTAATACAAATGTGTGCATTACTATTAGAACTATGTAAGTCTGTTAAATACAACAAATATGATTATTAATATTTTATTTGTAGTAAAAGGAGTGATATTTAGAATATGGAGATTGGTGTAAAGATGACATACTGAAATATTAAATAATCAAATAATGAAATATTATAATTCAACAAAATATGTGTATTATTACTAAAACTATATAGTATTGTCAACTGCACTAAAAATGCAGAATATTATTTGGGCTAAAATTTAAGATACTCAAATGCCACACTATTCACACAAGGATTGTAAAAAAAAAAATTAAAAAAACTTTTTAAAAAATGATAATTGCAGACTTTTTCATTTTTCCAGATCTATTTTAATTTGTTGTAGTTTGTAATAATTATCTTCCTTAATCATTACACATCTTGCTGTCAGCTGAATTCCTAAATATTTTACTTACTTAGTAATCTGAATATCTATTCTCTTCATTAACTCTTTTTTCTGTTTACCTGTAAGATTTTTCACTAAAATCTTAGTTTTCTCTTTGTTTATTTTCAGACCTGCCACTTCGCCATATTCTTCTATTTTTTTTTATTATATTAGACCCTGTTTCTTGTAGATCTTCCAAAATAAAATCTAAATAGTCTGCAAACGCCTGCAGTTTATACTTTTCTTTTTTTATTTCCATGCCTTTTATCTCTGTATCTTGTCTAATATTTCTATTTAATACTTCCAATGTTAATACTAATAATAGGGAGATAAGGGGCATCCTTATCTTGTACCTTTCTTAATGCTAACCTTCTTAGTCATATCTTTATTTACCATCACCTTTGCAGTCTGTTTATAATATATTGCATTAATCATATTAATAAATCTCTCCCTAGGAACTTGCAATTTCCTCATTAGGTCTGAAGCAAGTTCTCCCAAACAGCAGCAGGGACGTGGCCATTTTTGGCAGTCACAAGCTGGGACAACTGGGACCATAAGATTTGTGCTGGAGCGGTCCATGGACAGAGCATTGAAACTGTGTGAGATAACTTCCAACTCTTATTCCAAAAATTTACTTTAAGTGCAAGAATTTTAAAAGATAATCTCCAAGCGTTAAGGAAGCAGCAATTAGACACATGGAGAAGATTAAAGTCTGAAAATTAAGAGGCAAAATAAATGTCCAAAGGAAGCTTTAAAATACAGAAAGCCTGGAAAAAAGCTTGAACAATTTGAAAAGTGATTTTCGGGAGAAACTGTCTTGCTTATTTGTATTTCTAACCCCCTTGGATTTATCTGATAATCAGCTGTTTTTGACATACTGTTTAATGTTGGACTTGGGAGCAGGAAAGCCATTTACTGGAAGAAGAGGAGCACTACAGCACTACAGCTTCAGTACTCTTAGTGAAAGTGAGGTCCAATGAACATAAAGTCTAATACACAGAATAGAAGAAAGTAAACAACACACAGAAGGCAGCCTGACCTTGACTCTATTCTAGAAGACAGTTTGGATATTTTGAAAATACCTTAATGAGTTTCTTTTCCCTCTTGAAGATTTCTAAGATAAACTAAATTGCAAATAACTAAACATTATTGAAACTGGCTATTGGGTTATGGATTTGAAAGATTGAAGGAATCTAGTGGATTAATTTGGATTTGGATAATGTAAGGACTGCCTCTCCTTCCAACTTAAGAACGTAAAAGCTCTTGAAATGTAGTATTTCAAAAGGAACCTTTTATTAAGCAGAAGTGACAACAATGGATTCAAAGCAATGTCTGAATACCCTTAGGCAAGACAAGTAGGATTAAAGCAGTAGAAATCCCTCCCTTTAGCCAGAATGCAGATTTTAGCCAATACACAAGTGTGAAGATGTTTTCTTTACCAGCTGCCCTGGATAAGCATGTATTCCCATCGCTATCCACCATTATCCTTTAAAGTGAAACAGCCCACATGGCCAATATAAACATTCCCCAAAGGGATTTCAGGGTGCTTTGGCACCAGGATATAGGTTGTAAAATATCTGTTGGCCCAGGCAATGCTAATAAATCAAATCCAAGGCTCCCACTTCTCCAAATTGAATGGCAGTATCACTTATAGGGATCTAACACTTAATGTTATTTAACAGAATATTCTGTGAGACAAAAGAAGAAAGGTGATAGAAGAAAAAGAGAAAAGAAGGAAAGTTAAATAAGACTTTAAAATTTGGACAATTGGGAAGATATATAATTGGAAAATTATAAGGCTGTAAATTACTAAAATTTTTTAAAGATCATATATTTAGGGGGTTTGGAGGTATAATTATGGGATTGATGAATCTTATTAATCAGGAGTTTTTAAATATTGAGACATTGGAACTGAGTAATTTTTATTTATTTATTTATTTATTTTTCAGATTTCTATACCGCCCTTCTCCTTTCGGACTCAGAGCAGTTAAAAGCCAAAATAAAAAACATTTATACACAAAAGTTAAAAATAGATTTAAAATAATTAAATAAATTTGGCCCGTAATTTAAAACATTTCAATTAAGATCCATATCAAATTTTAAAACCAACCATAAAATCAGGACAGCCCGGCTAACTGAAAAAAAATAGGTTTTTAGGGCTCGACGAAAAGTCTGGACGTTGGAGATCACTCGTATCTCTGGGGGTAGATTGTTCCAGAGGGTAGATGCCACCACAGAGAAGGCTCTCCCCCTGGGGGTCGCCAGCCAATATTGTCTGGCCGACGGCCCCCTGAGGAGGCCCTCTCTGTGGGAGCGAACTGGCCGGTGGGAGGCAATTGGTGGCAGAAGGCGGTCCCATAAGTACCCCGGCCCTAAGCCATGGAACGCTTTAAAGGTGATCACCAACACCTTGAAGCACACCCGGAAGTCCACCGGAAGCCAATGCAGCTTGCGCAGGAGAGGAGTCACATGGGAGCGCCCCGTTGCTCCCATAATCCCCCGCGCAGCCACATTCTGCACCAGTTGGAGCCTCCAGGTGTACCCCAAGGGGAGCGCCGTGTAAAGAGCATTACAATAGTCCAGACAAGAAATTTGTTATAAAATTTACAAGGGGATGATAGAGATATATGAAGAAATATTCTTGATGTTTAAAAGTGTGTGTGAAACTATAAAGAACAATAAGGAGACAAGGGGATTGTTTAAGGATACGGAAATGAATGTAAAAGTCACTCAACAATTGGGGGAAAAAGAGCAACATGATATTCAGGAAATAGATGAGAAATTAGAAGAATCAGTGGAAGAGGAAAATGAGATGCAAGAACCTAAAAATAAAGAAGAGAAAGGATTAATAAGTAGGAGTCAATTAGATAAGTCCTTAAAAGTTTATAACAGAATAGAGAGAAAAAAGAAAAATCTCTTCAAAAAAAAGTTGTGGATGTGTGTTCAAATAATACAGCAGAAAGAGACAAAGGGCACCCAGAAATAATGTTCAGTAGGCGCAAATATTTCAAAAAGAGCTACAAGATTCCAAGAGAGAGAAATAAAAGGCTGACTAAAAAGTCAATAAATGATGGAATTTCAAAAAGGTTAAGAGATAATGGATAATGAGAAAATATATTAATAAAATGGGAAGTACAAATAGGGAAAATAGTAGTATATATATTAACAGATAATATAACTTATTATAACTAAAAATAAACTTAGTAGATGGAAATTTAGGATTAGGTAAAATAATTGTATTATCAACATTAATAGTGTGTTAAGGCATACTGTGAATTTAAAATTAAAATTAAAAAATTAGAAATTGTGGGGATTTTGAGAAACACTCCCAGGATTGATTAAATATTGTTAATATTTTACTTTAATAGTAATCCTATAGATTTGAAATATTGAAGTTATGGTGGAATAATGAGAAATTTTTAAAATATTAAATATTAGTAATTTAGTAGGGGATAACAAATACATGGTGCAAAGAAATATTATCTATGTTTAAATGAATTAATGGGAAAAATGATAAAGAATTATAAAGAGAGAATAGTATTGTTGAAGTTGGAATAATACTTATTTGTATTATTATTCTTAGTGTTGTTTTAAAAAGATTTGACCCAGTCAATACAATGTCCATAAAATATGTATAATATGAAAATATTTAAAAAATAAAAAAAATAATTATCCAGAGGGATTTCATTGGATGAGAAATTGAACATCCTGGAGGACATATATGGGACACCCTAACAACTTGCTCAATTTGAAGAAGTTATTAGGACAAGCAGCAAAACTTTTCAAGCAAAAAAGAAAAGAAGTCCAATTACCATGACTCAACTTCCAGGTGAATAGAGAGAAAGTTTTTTCACTGAAGGTATAGAGAGGGAGAAGTGTGGAGAAAGGGGAGAGAATCACCCTTTCTTTGTAATGCTGAAGTGCTTGTGCACATAATACTAGTCTTCAAGTCAGTGTTAGATATATATCCTCCAACATTTAAAGGGATAGAAAGATAGAGGGCCACAGTGGCTAAGAGGCAGGAGGGAGAGTGAAATGAAGGTGAATATATAAGACAGGGACAAGAAAAATAAATTAAAAAACAATTTTTTTCATCTGGGAGGAAGGATATTGAATCATCCATGGGAGAGGTAAAATAAATGCCAATCTGTATTCCTGATTTTACAGTCTTACCATTGAGATAGTAGCTGGTTTATAAATTCAATTTTACCTGTGAGATAACCATGAATGGATAATAGATCAAGCATGTGTCACCACAACTTTGCAGGAGAAGGAGTGTGGAGTACACCTCATTGAAATCTTTTGGACCTGATTCCAAGTACTATATCAGGCTTGAATAAGGGAAGTGAAATGGCAATTGTATACCAGAATCCCTGGCACTTGCAAACGGCATTGGTCTTTAGGTGGCTAGACATGGTGGTATATTTGTGAGAAGCAATAAACTGGGAGGATGGGTTCCAATACAATCTTTGCAATTGTATATCCCCAGCACTATACTGTGCATAGCAGTGCTACATCCTGAGCTTGATTTTATTGCAGAGGCAATTATGGATTTGTGTTACATATGTAAATAGCAAGTGAAGCCAGGGATGTAGGCTTCACTCAGGTCCAGGTTTAGCTGGACATTTGCATGCCCACCACTGATTGGTGGATTCAAACGGGGCCAGCCACTGATTGGTGGAGTCAAACGGAGGGAAATGTAAAGTGTTGTCAGTGGCTGAATCGGTGGGACTGCTCCCTTTAAAAGGGAGTGCTGCTGGCTAAGCCTTTGCAGAAGTCACTTACTTAAATAAAGAGCTGAAGTTACTGTCTGTTCTCCTGCCTCTTCATTGCCTCCCACGATCTAACAATTTCTTCAAAATGCTAGTCTCTTGGATCAGACCAAGCTCATAAATGCATGACCATCACTAAAAATATGCTTGTCCCAGGTTGGACCATTAAACCAATCTTTTCCTTAGATTATAACTGGGCATTGGGGATATTTTTATCAATCCCTTGTCATGGACAGATCACTTCATTGTGCTTAAAGAATTGCTGTATTTTTCTGAGTATAAGGCGCACCTTAGTTTTTTTGGGAGGAAAATAGGAAAAAAAATTCTGCCTACCAGGTATTCATCTGGCTAGCGTCCTTAGTCTGGTCAGCTTCAGCACATTAGTTTGCTGGTTTTGAGCACACATACGCCAGGTAGGGGATAAAAAACAGCTTCTAAAGCACAGCTGATCTTCAGAGAGAGAAGAAATGAGAAAAGCAGGTGAAGTGCGGAAGATTGCTTCACTCGCTAGCACCTTGTTAGGGCTGAAAAAAAGCTTCGAAAAAGCTACATCTGCAGTATAAGATGAACCCAAATTTTCAGCCTCTTTTGGGGGTGGGGAGTGAGTCTTATACTCCGAAAAATATGGTAATTGGAATGACAAGACTCCGCAAGAAACATGGGGTAGTTGCTATTTGTCTATCTCCAGGTATTTGATAGATCCAGTTTGGAGATTCCAGGGTTGTTGTTTTGTCGAGTGCTTAGCTAGCGTCTGAAATATAATGATGCATGTATTTATATTAAGCACATTAGACAGAGTACCTTCTCTCTACGTCTGCTAATCCAAGTCAACTTCTTGGATCTTCAAATTTCATTGTAAGCAAAATGTTCCACATATCTAGAGAAATCAAGGGAAATTAGTACTATTGATTTACAATAAATGGAAAAGGCAACAAGAGCTGTCATTTTTTGTTGTCTACTACCAATCACCTAGCTAAGGAGAAAATGTGATTGACACATTCCAAAAGAAAACTGCATATATTTTGAAGATGCATAATATTGCAATTAACTGGAAGAGGTCTTGTGCCAATCATAGCCCTTCCAAAAAATAATTCTCTTATTTTTTTATGTCCTCTTATACCTCCCTAAGTAGAATTTATGAAAATAAATATTATCTGATAACACCTTTTTAAACTAACAAATTTTAGTGAAAGGTACATGGTACAAGTTTCCATGAGCTACATGTAGTAGCTAAATTGATACAAGGCTTAAATTGGGATGGAACAAAGCAGGGATAAGATGGGGTGGATATGCAGTGTCACAGCGTTTTTTTATTTCCCAGCTGAGCTTCATTATTTTTGGACTAATAGACTTCCTGTAGTTTGCTAAGTTCTTTATCAGTGTTTTACTACGCATGTCCGCATTCCTTCACTTGCTTCACACACTTTTTCCTTTGTTCTCTTGCCAGAGGTCCGGCTGGACCGGCAGGAGATCTTGCTTGCCAAAATGTAACAATTACTTTTCTTAGTTAGTGAGCTGTTTTATTTTCTTTATAACAAATAAATGAGTTTTATTAGAAACTTTCCTTCGCGTTTTCTTTATCAGAATATTGCAACTTGGAATAAGCCACGATCCATCTCCTCTAAACCAGGGTGTTTTTCCCAGAGCCAAACATGGGATTAATTGATGCCCTGACATCTGGTAGCAGAGGATGGTTGATTTATGGCTTTTTTCTTTGTTTTGTTATTTCTGATAAGAGCGCATAGGCAATTAGTTTTTAGCTACTGAGGTATGCTAATTATATTGCTAAGATGCCGAAACAGAAGAAAAAAGGCAAAAGTGAAACCAAGACCACTCTTCGTAAATGATTTGATTGATCTTTCCAATGAAGAGGTGGCAGACAGGAGATTTTCAGATTTCCAGCCCCTTACTACAGCCACACGCCTGGAACAAGAAAAAGCCGTGGGAACACAAATGGAGACAGATAAGACAGAAGCTGTTCTTGAAGGATAAGTACTACGACTGAGTAACTCCTCCTTCTAATTATGCCAGCTCTCAACCTGTCTCCCCAGAACCTTCTGAATTTGTAACGCTCGGTGCAAGGCTAAAGCAAACTGCTGAGCAAAATTCCTCCCATGCAGAGAGAGAAACAATTCATTATTCTCCTTGAAGCTCTAAGCTCACCCTGGATGAGCTGGCTATGAAAGCCTATCGTGACCGTATAAAACTCTATGAACAGCAGCTATCCCAGGCAAAAATGGCTATATCTATGCTTGAGCAAGATAAGGAAGATAACTTAAGATTTTCAAAAAGAGGCCATCTTGTCTTCTTCCTCGGAGCCAAAGACACTCCCCCTGGTGGATTTTGTGTCAGGCCAATCAGACCAGAGAGCACTGCATACGTCACATGAAAGTCTCCCTGATCAAGTTACATATAAACCTGCCACACAATCATTCCTTGTAAGTGCAAAGCTGCCCGAAGCTAAAGGTGCAGCACCATCTGCTGGCAAAAGTAATTTACTACAGGAAGCTGAAATGCCACAAGTGTTTCCACAGGCCCAAACTCAAACACCCCCTGGCGGTGTTGGTGTCTTTTTAGATGGAACACAGGCATGCTTTATGCAGCAAAGGCAAATGACTGCATCTCCAGCAGATCATGGCAATATTGCAGATCAAGCACAAATGGCAACTGGAATACAGCAGATTCCAGTGCATCAGCCACAGCAGCTACAAATGCCTGCATATGTGCCCCAGCCACAAGTGCAAATAGGGCCACCTCCTGGTCCACCTCCAATGGCACAACCAAGACCATTTTTAGGTCCACAACAGGCACAGCAAATACCACAGGCATTTCTGCCAGCACAGCCAGCATACCAAGTGCAGGCTCCTTACCAGGCATTTTCTGTCTCTCCACTAACTGGTGAGTCAAAACTAAAAATGTCAGGACACAATTACAAAGCCTGGGTCAGTGAGATTACACTATTGCTTCTTAGAGAAGGCACGCATTGTATGGTATTTAACCCTCCTGCACAACCATGGGATTTTGCAATACAAGATTTAGAGATAAGGGCTCGCACAACATTATTGATGTCCATGGATACTGAACTGCAGGTCACTTTTCCACCAAATACAACAGCCCGACAAATTTGGGCTGAATTGGAAAATTGCTACAGGCCTATCTCAATTGAATCTTCATGTTTACTCATGTCTGAACTCCATGATTCGAGATTGAAACCTGGTGAACAAATTGGAGGACATTTGACCAAACTGAAAGGTCTGAGAACAGAATTGAGAGAAAGAGGCCATAACATTGAAGATATTCAAATGATCAGCATCATTATTAATTCTTTGAACTATGAATGGAAAGATGCTGTTACAAAGATTAACCAAGTCCCAATTGCTCAACGCACAGTGGATAATGTCTGTAGACTTTTAATTGAAGAAGAGGCATTCATGTTGGCCACGCCACATTTGAGAGGACCACCCGCATCAAGAGCTCCAGCTAGGCACCCCTTCTGAGGAAGGACCTACGCTCCAAGGATGCCAAGATGCAACACCTGCAACCGTGTGGGACATGCCACCCGGGATTGTCCCCAACGAGTTTCAGCTCCCGTCACGTACCAGCCCAGAGGAACAGGTTCCAGGGGCAGAGGCAGAGGCGGAAGACAAGGTCGTCGTGGTCCCCGGCGTGACCCACAAACTCCACTCGCCACATTGGCTTTAACCAATGATCCACAACCTCAACCAGAGTATGACAGACGACTCCTGTGGACTTTGGACAGTGGTGCAGCATTGCATGTTACCTACAGAAAGGAACTTTTCACAGAGATGCATGAACCTGAACCTGAACTACGTGAACTTTATTCTTTTTCCAATCATCCTTGTCAGGTCAAAAGAAAAGGAACTGTTTATGTTGAAGAGCTCGATGCATTCATTCCTGATGTTTATTACATACCAACAGCAACCAGTAATTTGCTTAGTCAGTGTCACTTGTCTAGAATGTTAAAGTTCCAAGTTCACCACCTTGAAAAAGCAAGTTACATAGTTAAAGATGGAGATATTGTTGCTGAAACCATATTAATTGGTGGTGTTTATTACTTAAAGCCAAAGCCTAAACCACAAACACAGGCAAGTATGCAAACTCCAAAAAGGGAAAGCACAGGCCCAGATAGAGATGCTCCAGAGAGAGATCCTGTTGCTACCCCTAAGGCTCCTAAAGCCAACAAAAATAGAATTGGTAAACAGGTTGCTCAGAGCAAGCCTGAGGTTCCGCATAAAAGTGTTAATGTTGAGAATTCACTAACTGGTAAACCTTTGCATTCCAGGTGTATCCACAAATGGCATAGAAGATTGGGGCATGCCAGTTTCCGTGTTCTTAGGAAGATGCCGGAGTTCGCAAAAGGTTTGGATCTAAAGGGGTGTAAGGTGTTTTTGGATTGTGCTGTATGCAAGAAGGCCAAATCCAAAGCAGCAGCCATTCCCAAACATGCTACACGCCTGTCAACACGCATTTTTGATTTGGTTCACATTGACATAGTTGGTCCATTCCCGCCATCATTTGGTGGTAGAAAATATTTTCTAACAATTGTTGATAATTACTCTAGATATGGATATGTATATCCTATGAAAGAAAAATCAGAGACTTTTCAGATCTTTAAAGATTTTGCAACCCTTGTTTCTACCCAACACCAAGTTCGCATCGCCAGAATCCAGAGTGATCGTGGTGCCGAGTTCATGTCTCAGCGTTTCCAGGACTGGATGCGTAAGAATAGAATTATTCATCAGACTTCACCCCCTGACATACCGGCTCACAATGGAGAGGTACTGCAAGCCATGATGCGTTGTCTCCTAGAAGACGCCAACCTTGATATGATATACTGGGGTGAAGCTATCAAGTATGCAAATTACATTGTCAACCGTACTTGGAGCAGTGTAACAAATCAGACTCCTTTCTTCATGTTGTATGGCTACAAGCCCGATCTTAAAAACATCCATATTTTTGGTTCATATGCTATGGTGAACATTCCCTTAGCTCAAAGAAGAAAAGGAAGTCCAGCAGCAAAGAGACTGAGATTTATGGGTATTGATGATAATTCAAAGTGGAGCAAATTTATTGACTCTAAACATGCAATTGTGATTTCCCAATCTGCAAATTTTGAGGAAGATATTGACTGGTCCAGGATTCATTCCAATGATCCTGGAGTTTATTTTCCTAGATATGATACCGCTGATGCTACGCAGATTGATGATCAAGATTCCACTGATTCTCCTCAACCCGATGTTCCGACTTCGCAAGCTGCGGATGCTGACGCTAGCGACGAAAGTGAGGACGAGGACGAAGCAGAAGAAGACTGGACAGTTGTTCCGAGACGTTCCAAGAGGGTCACAAAAGGGATCCCTCCACAACGATATTCTTGGCAACTGACAAAAGCACCCTTGCCTTTGATTTGCAATGTTACACTTCCACCTGATAATTTCACGCAAATCAAGCAGCTCCCTGATTCAGAGCAAGATAAATGGTATGAAGCAATGCAGGTTGAAATGGACAGTCTAAAGAAACTTAAAGTATTTACACCTGCAAAACCTCCAGCAAACAAAAAGGTCATTGGCACTCGATGGGTCTACAGAATCAAAAAGAAACCAAATGGTGAGTCATTGTACAAAGCCAGACTTGTAGCTCAGGGTTTCGCTCAACGTTATCCTGAGGACTACACAAATACTTACTCACCGACAGTCAGAACTGAGAGTGTAAAAATTGCTTTAGCAACTGCAACTATCCTTGGTTTAGAAGTTTTCCAGCTTGATGTTGACACGGCTTATCTACATGCAGACCTAGATGAAGAGATCTACGTGAGAAGTCCTCCAGGATTCCGACAGCAAGAAGGGGAAACCTGGTTCCTAAACAAAAGTCTTTATGGTCTGAAACAATCTGGTTTAATGTGGTACTTATGTCTTACTGACAAACTAAATTCAATGGGCTTTATTAAGTCCGAAACTGATGAGTGCGTGTTCACAAAAAGATCTAACAATACATATGAGATAGTTCTTGTTTATGTTGATGATATTGTTTATATTGGTCCAAATAAGCAAATGAGTGAAATTTTTGCCAAAGCTTTGCAGAGATACTTCACATTGAAATCATTAGGTTACATTAGCACTTATTTAGGTGTTCAGATTGAAAAAACACAGAAGGGGTTTAGTCTTTCACAAGAAGATAAAATTGAACAAATTTTGCATCATTGCAACATGAAAGATGCTAACACAACAAAGACACCCATGCAAACAGATTTTCACAACTTGACACAAGAAGAAAGTCCTGAGTTCGAGGATCAAACACTTTATCGTTCAGTCATTGGGTCACTGTTATACATTAGTAGTTGGACCAGACCCGACATTGCACTTAGTGTTAATCTCTTATCACGACATGTAGGTAAGGCAAAACAGTTTCATTGGACATGCATTAAGAAATTATTGAGATACCTAAAATACACTAAACACATGAAATTATTGTTAGAACCAACACATACTGATTATGCAGAATTATGTTGTTATGCAGATTCTGATTGGGCAAGTGATAAGAAATCACGTAAAAGTACTTCAGGTTATATGATGTTCTTAAATGGATGTCCTGTTTATTGGCAAGTACGTAAACAGAATTTTGTTTCTTGTTCATCTACTGAAGCTGAATATGCTTGTGTTTCAGATGCATGTAATTCTCTAACTTGGTTTGATGCTTTAGTCACAGATATCTGAACACACCCGATCCAACCGATCACCGTGATGGAAGACAATGAATTGGTGGTTTATATTTCTGAATCTCATTTCACAGGTTCTAGGTCCAGACACATTGACATTCGTTATCAAAATATAAAACATTTAGTGAAAAAAGGTTTTGTCAAAATGCAATATATATCTACACATGATCAAATTGCTGATATGCTCAACAAACCACTCCCAGCAGCTCAACACGAGTATCTGCGTAAGAAGATGTGCCTTATTTGATGATGTACTGATATTCGCTCAACTGGCAAAAGAAGGGGAATGTCACAGCGTTTTTTTATTTCCCAGCTGAGCTTCATTATTTTTGGACTAATAGACTTACTGTAGTTTGCCAAGTTCCTTATCAGTGTTTTACTACGCATGTCCGCATTCCTTCACTTGCTTCACACACTTTTTCCTTTGTTCTCTTGCCAGAGGTCCGGCTGGACCGGCAGGAGATCTCGCTTGCCAAAATGTAACAATTACTTTTCTTAGTTAGTGAGGTGTTTTATTTTCTTTATAACAAATAAATGAGTTTTATTAGAAACTTTCCTTCGCGTTTTTTTTATCAGAATATTGCAACTTGGAATAAGCCACGATCCATCTCCTCTAAACCAGGGTGTTTTTCCCAGAGCCAAACATGGGATTAATTGATGCCCTGACATGCAGATACAAATTAGATATGAAACAAGAGTTCCTTGGTGCTCTCTGAGCTTGGCTATTTTCTTGCAAATGTTTCATTACCTAAACTAAGTAGCATATCAGTGCTAATGAGCACCAAGGACCCTTCATTTGAACTCTGAGCTACAAATATTCTCCTTTATCAGTACATGTTTAACAATTAGAAATATTATTAATTAGCAATTGTAATGTGTAAAAATCTATTAATCGTTAAGACTTTCTGAGATAACTTGAAGCCTTTTGATATTGTTTCCAATGAGTACTTCACTCTTTAGTTATTAATGTTTGCAGGTAGGTCATAAAGTCAGTTATCATGATTTCATGACTATTTTACCATGATTATTAAAGTGAAGCACGTGTTCATTAAGTGAATCATGTGATCATTAAGGAAATCCAATTTCTCCAATTGACTTTCTTTGTCAAAGGCTAGCTGAGAAAGTCATGATCATGATTGCAAGATGCTGCAACTGTTGTGAATGTGAGCCAGTTGCCAAGTGCCCAAACAGCAATCACATGAATGCTGGGGTGGTGCAGTGGTCATAACTTTGAGGCCATTGTAATTTCAAATTATTATTAAACAAACAATCATAAGTTAATAACTATCTGTAATGAAACATTAATTTGTATATTAAAACTGGATTTATTTTTGCTTATTTTAGTTCCCTATTCTCATAAGGTGGCTGCTATTAACTGATTTAGAATTAGCTACATAAATTTTATAATACAAGTGAAAATTCTCTATATATAATTTTGTTTTCAAATTACCATATTTTTTGGTCTATAAGACGCACTCCCCACCCCTCAAAAAAAGTGGATGGAAATGTGTCACGAGTGTTTCCAGGATTGCTGTGGCTACTTGCCTGCTCACAAACACTATGATTTCAATCAAGCCATCTCCTGTTTGTAATTACCTGCAAACCTTCCCCGCCCTAGTTAATTGCAGGTTAACTCCCCATATAAGCAAGGACTAAATGCACAGCTCCTGCAGGAAGCTCAGTGCAAATGCCGCAGATGGGAGAAGAATGCAGATAAGGACTCCAGACGCCATTGCAGAGAAACTCCCACGGATGCTTGCCTTTTGCTGTTTTGTAGCACGCAAGCTATCATCGGGACTGCTGTTGCTGGACCTTCTTCCTCCCACAAGCTTCAAGCAATGTTTGCTGTTTGAACTGTTTTTACTTCAGGTGACTTTTAGCTGTGAAGTTTGTGCTGCGCCCCTTCTATTACCTCGATGATGTATCGACGCCGAAGCTGCTTATCTTCATGTTAGCTTTATTCTCTTGTGAACTGTTTCGGTATTGTGGAGAGGAATCTAGGGAGATAGCCTTGCTTCACATAACCAAGATAAGACTTTGTTTTTAATGTGCTTTCTTAAAGACATAGTGCTTTTTAAATGTTTTAAAGTAAATTATATTTTTACACAAGACGCCTCTGTCAGATTTATTTCAGTCTCAGTGTGTTTGCTCATGAGCTGGTTCATGGTCCGGGGTACCCCTCAACCCCATTCCCTAACAGTTGGTAGCAGAGGATGGTTTAACGAATCTACGCTCATGTAGTAACGCGCTAGACTGGAATGTCTGCAGTTGAACAGATGTTGACTAGGGCAGCAGCAGCGAAAAGAATGAAGTCACAAACTGGACTGTCTGGGGCTCAGGCCAAAAATGTTTTGGCTGAAGAACCCCAAACCTTAATTGATTTAGAGTGCAGTGGAGCTGTAAGTTTTGGAGCAGAGGCCTTAACTTCTGAAGTGCCTAAGATAGTGAGTAAACCATCATCACCTAAAGAAGTAGAGACCAGAAGAGTGCCACTTCAGGTCTTGAAAACAAATTCAGAGGTGGATGATGAATTTAGGAAGGCAATCCTTCATTTTTTAGGTTTGCCCATAGTAAGTCAGAACCCGACTGCTGATTCTAGCGAATTATTAAAGAATCCAGCCGTGACAGGAAAGAAGATCAAAGTCCTAAAAAACACCGGACCGGTAAGAGACTTTCAATCTTTTCCTAAAACCCCTACCTCAGACCATAAGTGGAGAATGGGGGATAACAGACTGCCTGATTTGAATGTTCCTGCTTCTTTGTTAAACTGGCATGGTCAAGTTGATACTGTGCCACCTGCTGTTGAAGCCATCATAGATCAGGCCATAAAGACTTTAGCTCCCTTGATGACGTCAATGACTTCTGCTAAAAATTTAAGAGACTCTCATGTTGAGCGTAAGGTTGCAAGTGTGATAGAAACTTTGGCAACCATTTTAGGCGATGGTTTGCAGGCACCATCGGCTCAACAAATAGTAGCTGCACGTACCAAAGTACCCTTGATGTCTGCGACTAATTTAGTGCACGCCACAAGTGGGATATATCCATCCGTGACAACATCGACATCCAGGACGGTTCCGGAGGCTGCCTCAACTGAAGATAGGAATTTGGGAGCGCGTCCAAAAATTCCTAGAGATGTGCACCAGAGAGGACCCTCAAGCATTTGTGATCAAACCAGGATGAGCTTTGCATCCGCACAATGTGAAGTTCCTCCCATTGGGGAGGAATGATCGTCAGAATGCCAGAATGAAGACACTGTGCTGTGTGCTTCCATTCCAATGCCTTATTGCCCGTTCCAGGATGGACCACATTTTGAACATCAATTAATGTCTGTTTCCATGTTTAATAATGTACAGGTCCTTCCTCCTAATTTTAAAAGTTTAAGTGTGGGTGGAGGAAATTTTAAGGAATGGGTTAAGAGTATTCAAGTAATCTTAATGAAAGAGAATGTTTTATCGTTGTTGTTAAAACCTCCACCTAGACCATAGTCCTTAGAAGTTGATCTTTTACATCATAAGGCCTTTTGTATTTTATTGATGTCCATTGACCCTGCACTATATCCCAGTATACCTAGTAACCTGACTGTAACAGAAGTTTGGGTGAAACTGCATAAGCTATTTTGTTCAAAAAGCTCCCATGTTACAAACAGAGTTTATAGGGAGTTCTATTCCGCAAGGTTGAAGGCGGGAGTAGATATTAATGAACACTTATGTGAATTAAACAGGTTAAGGCAGGAATTGATGTTGAGGGGGGAAACAGTGTCTGAACAAACCCTCATTACTGTTATACTCAATTCCCTTGATCCTAGCTGGGATAATTTTATATCGCAACTGGATAATGTTAGTTGTAATAACTTATCTTTAGAAGTGTTATCTGGCAGATTGATTGCAGAAGATAACTTGCGAAAATGCAGGGCGGCTTTTCACAAAAAGGAAAAAACTTTAAGAAGGCCCGATAGTTCAGATAGAGCATATACTATCGGAGAATGCTTCAATTGTGGTTCAAGAGAACATTATAGAAGGTATTGCCCACAAAATGTGAATGCTAGGGCATGCTCAAGGACACCTTCTGATAATAAATGTAAAAGGAGGTCACTTCCTCCTGGCAGAAAGCCAAGTGGAGATGTTCCTAACCACAGAAGGGGTAAAAAGCCAAATAGAGGCAACAAAGGGAACAATCCCAGGTTTAATGATAGTTCTGTAGGTATAGTGGAAACTACTGAGTCAGAACTTACAAGGGAACAGCGAGAGCAACTATGGTTGATGGACAGTGGAGCCAGTAATCATGTTGTCATTGACTGAAGGTTGTTTGTTAATCTGAGAAGGCATCAATCCATGGTCAAAGTTGCAAACGGTAAAAAGATGAATGTTGTTGGCATTGGAGATGTTTATATTCCGGGGATAGGAGAAATTAATGGAGCATTGTATGAACCTGAGATAGACTATAATTTGCTAAGCCTAATGAGGATATGTGAGAACCCTAGAATGGAGATTCTGTTCTTAGGAGGAACAGCTGTGATCAAAAACAACAAATGTGTGATTGAGGAGGTTTTGAAGATAGGTGGCTTGCCTTATTATTCCCCCAATACGAATGCTGAGACCTGCAGCGATAGCAATTATACTATCTCATTTGGTAGTAACAATGAATCACAGTTAGAACTAGGTGATGAGGATCAAGACTTTCACCAGAGGAAGCCTTGTAAAGACAAATGTAAAGTTAATAAAAAGTTTATTAGTCAGATAATAGGGAACCTGAAAATGCAAATGCAATTTCTATAGGTGAGCCGTTGCACAATGAATGTGCTCACTTGATGCATCGCAGGTTAGGTCATGTGAGTTTTCCTATAGTGAAAAAGGTAACCGAACACTCAAGGGGAACCAAGATCAATGACTGTAACACATTCCTAGATTGTTCAATTTTTAGGAGTGCAAAGTTGAAGGAGAAATCTGTGCCCAAGAGGTCTCAGAGGTACTCTGAACACCCATTTCAGCTCATCCACATGGATTTGGTGGGTCCATTCACACCTTCCGTGGGTAAGAGACGGTACTTTCTTACCATAGTAAATGACCATAGCAGATTTGGATTTGTTTTCCCCCTAATGTCCAAGAGTGAAACATTGACTAAGTTTAAAGAATTTTGTAACTTAGTCCAGAACCAGCACCAGGTCAGAGTTAAGAAGATCTTAACTGACAGGGGGACTGAATTTAATTCCAGGCAGTTCTCCAGCTGGTTGAGGAGTAAGGGCATAGTCCACTTACGCACCGTGCCTTACTCTGCATTTCAAAATGGCATCTCAGAACGATGCAATGGCGTGTTACAAACTATGATGCGGTGTGCCCTAGAGGATTCTGGATTAAACTTCGCGTATTGGGTAGAAGCAGTTAGATATGCGAATTACACCTTGAACCGAGTGTGGTCTAGCATGGTGCAGAAGACCCCATATGAGGTGCTATATGGCCATAAGCCTAGCTTGGCACACCTCCACGTTTTCAGGGTGATGGCCGATGTTCATGTTCCAAAGGAGCTCAGGAGAAAGGGAGACCGGATCTCTGTTAAACTGAGATTCGTTGGTTATGAGCAGGGCTCCAAGGCATTTAGGTTTACCTACCCTAACAGAAAACTGATGATATCAAGGTCTGCCACCTTTCACGAAGGGGCCAACTGGAGTAAGATCCATGCCAATGAGATTCTTACTCGGAACCCTTCCCATAGTTGTCGTAGGCAAACGGAGGATGTATCGGGGAACCTATCTGATGATAGGGATACATCTTGTTCTGGGGAGCGTGTATCCCAAGCACTCTTGAAAGGGGTATTGAAGCGCAAGATGGAGGTAGCCGGGAAGGATAGGCACCCAGCTTCTGAGATGCATAGTGATAGTCACGAGGTAGATGACTCATCAGATGACTCTGATGTGAGTGACACTCCTGAACGCAGACCAGTTAGGGTTACTAGAGGCAATAGGCCTAAGAGGTACAACGACTTTGTTACCTCAGTCGACCAGGTTTTGGCCACCCCTCAGAGATATGAGGATGTGTTGGCCTTACCTGACCATGAACGACAGAAGTGGCTGGCCGCCATGGATACAGAACTAGACAGCCTGAAAAGGCTGGATGTATTCATGCCAACAAGATTGCCCAAGGACAAGAGGATGATCGGCACCAGGTGGCTTTTCAAGCAAAAGCCCATTGAAGACGGGGGCTTTGTCTATAAGGCGAGACTAGTGGCGCAGGGATTCTCACAGAGATTCCCTGACGATTATGAGGACACCTTCTCGCCCATGGTGCGCCCTGAGAGCGTGAGAACAGCTCTCACTATCGCTACCATGCGAGGCGAACATGTATATCAGTTCAATATTCAGACCGCGTACCTGCACGCCCAGTTAGACAAAGAGCTGTACGTGAGGATTCCTCAGGGAGTAAGCCATCGGGAAGACGATGTGTGGTTGTTGAACAAGAGCCTATATGGCTTAAAACAATCTGGTAAGCGATGGTACGAGTGTCTCACTAAAAGCCTGGGAGAGATGGGCTTTTTACCATCGTCGGCTGACAAGTGTGTTTTTGTCAAGGAAGATCAGGGCATTAGGGAAACGGTACTGTTGTACGTTGATGACATCCTATATATTTGCAGATCAGAGAACAGGCATAAGAAGTTCTCTGAGGACCTAAGTAAGAGTTTCGCCTTAAAACCATTAGATCACATTAGCAAATTTTTAGGGGTGCAATTCATAAAAACCGAGAATGGGTTTCGGCTCTCTCAGGAAGATGAAGTTCAGGAATTGCTTAAAAAGTGTAGCATGGTAGAGGCGAAGCCATGCAATACCCCTATGGCAACAGACTTCCTTAAGAGTATGTACACTCAGAGCACAGAGTTTGAAGACAAGACCCTTTTACAAGTCGTGATTGAGTCGTTGTTGTACATTGCAAATTGGACTAGACTGGACATCAGTCTAAGTGTAAATGTGTTATCTAGACATTCTGAACATCCCACACAGTACCATTGGAGTTGAATTAAATGACTCCTGAGATATTTAAAAGGTACTGTGAATTATTCATTGTTATTGGAACCAGAAGCAACTAGAGAATTAAGATTGAGTTGTTTTTCGGATGCCAATTGGGCAGGGGATGTTAGATCTAGAAAAAGTATCTCGGGGTACATTGTATACCTAAATAGTAGCCCCATGTATTGGTACTCTGGGAAGCAGAAGCTAATTGCAACTTCCACAGCGGAAGCTGAATATGTCAGTTTGTCCAAAACTTCCAATAACCTAGTTTGGTTTGACGATCTTCTGGTAAGCTTATGGAGGCAGCCCATGCAACCTATAAAAGTCTATGAGGACAACATGGCTGCCATTAACATATCGGAAGCCGATGCTGTAGGCCAGAGATCGCGCCGTATTGATATCAAAATCAAACATGTGAGGCAATTGGTGAAAACAGGTTTCATTAAGACTGTGTATTTTTTTTTATTTTTATTTTTTTTGTTTCAAATGATTCCGGTGCTCAAAAGTGAAAAACAACTGAAAAACTGGCAAACTGGAGTGAATAAGTTTGTCTGGAATGAGAAAAAACCGAGAGTGAAATTGAAAATTATGCAAGATGTTCCAGAAAGGGGAGGTCTTAAACTTCCAAACCTACAGTTATATTATGAAGCAGCAGCTTTGACTCTAGCAAGTGATTGGTTTGGAAGGAAAAAGACTGGAATACTGAATATAGAAAGTTTTGATCTTGAATTTGGATGGCATGCTTACTTATTTTATGACAACAAAGTGGATAAAGTATTTAAAAGCCATATACTTAGAGACTCTTTGATGAGAGTTTGGAAGAAGCACCGATTCAAGTGGGATTATAAAATACCGCTATGGCTGGATCTTGGTCATATTATGTGGAATACAAATATAATGTCACTCGGGGGGGTTTTATACAAAGAGGTTCTTTTTACAGATGCGGGCAGATGGCAGTTGAAGACATTACAGACACTGTTGGACGAAGGGATTAACTTAACTTGGTTACAATATAATCAATTACAATTGAGATGGAAAGAGGACCAAAAAACTGGTATTATGTTGCATGAGGAAGAATTGGTTAGACATATAAAAGAGAAAGGTCCAATGCATATTAAAAGGCTTTATAATGTTTTGTTAGAAAGGGATTCAGAAACTGAATTGGTTAAAGATTGTATGATTAAGTGGGCACAAAATTTTGAGGAGCCAGTGATGTTGGAAACATGGGAAAAAATTTGGGTTCAGAATGTTAAATTTACACAGTCGCAGAATCTGAGGGAAAATTTCTATAAAATGTTTTATAGATGGCATTTAGACCCCAAAAAATTGTCGTGTATGTACCCTAATGTTCAGCCAAAATGTTGGAGATGTGATTGTTTAGATGCTACATATTATCATGTTTGGTGGACCTGTAGGAAAGTTAAGGCTTTTTGGATAAAAATTTGGTGGGTCATGCAGAATGTTTTGAAGAAAAAAATTCAATTTTCTCCACAATTGTTTTTATTGGGTATAGTTAAGGGTTTTACTTCGGGTGAAACAAAGTTGATATTGTACATGATAACAGCTGTGAGACTATTGATAGGTAAATACTGGAAGAATGAAGTTTTGCCCATGATCGAGGAATGGACTTTGAAGATGGCCAGTTTTGCAGAGATGGCGAAGATTTCAGCATATTTAAAAGACTGTTCACAAGAGACTTATGAATGGGAATGGAAAAAGTGGATAGATTATGTTCAGAACAAATATCAAACTAGGAAGTATCAAATAGCTTTTATTTGAAAATGATATATTAAGATAGAAATATTTTAATGTAATGAAGATAAAAAAATTATAAGGGGGAGGGAGGGGTTCAAGTTTTATATAAGTTTTATACTAAGGGTTTTTTTTAATCTGATATGAGTACATTGTGTGGAAGTCCGGGGGGGGGGGGGTTAGGGAGGTTGGGATGTTTGGGGTGGGATGGGGGGGGGAAAGGGGTGCAAATGTAATTTTAAAACTTTTGCAATAAAAAGACTGTGTATTGTGAAACCAAGGAACAGGTAGCGGACATGTTTACCAAACCGCTGCCCCGTGACCAACACCTCTATCTTCTGGGTAAAATGTCGATGGCTATGTGAATGTACTTACCATTGATGTGTACATGTACCCAATGTAGAATGTATGTTTGTTAACGAGTCAAATAGCCGCAGAGAAGGGGATTGTCACAAGTGTTTCCAGGATTGCTGTGGCTACTTGCCTACTCACAAACAGTATGGTTTCAATCAAGCCATCTTCTGTTTGTAATTACCTGCAAACCTTCCCCGCCCTAGTTAATTGCAGGTTAACTCCCCATATAAGCAAGGACTTTTTCGCTTGCTACTTGGGCCTAGACTCCGGTTTAAGCCTAAATGCACAGCTCCTGCAGGAAGCTCAGTGCAAATGCCGCAGATGGGAGAAGAATGCAGATAAGGACTCCAGACGCCGTTGCAGAGAAACTCCCACGGATACTTGCCTTTTGCTTTTTGTAGCAAGCAAGCTATCAACGGGACTGCTGTTGCTGGACCTTCTTCCTCCCACAAGCTTCAAGCAATGTTTGCTGTTTGAACTGTTTTTACTTCAGGTGACTTTTAGCTGTGAAGTTTGTGCTGCGCCCCTTCTATTACCTCGATGATGTATCGACGCCGAAGCTGCTTATCTTCATGTTAGCTTTATTCTCTTGTGAACTGTTTCGGTATTGTGGAGAGGAATCTAGGGAGATAGCCTTGCTTCACATAACCAAGATAAGACTTTATTTTTAATATGCTTTCTTAAAGACATAGTGCTTTTTAAATGTTTTAAAGTAAATTAATCTGACGCCTCTGTTAGATTTATTTCAGTCTCAGTGTATTTGCTCATGAGCTGGGTCACGGTCCGGGTTACCCCTCAACCCCATTCCCTAACAAAATGTCTGCATCTTATAGAGCAAATGTTGCCGAAGCCTCACCCACCCGCCGGCCTCCACCCTTTGGCCTCTGCCTCCTAACAATTTGCCTCCTTGCAGCAAACAGCCTGGTCAGCTTCAGCACAGCCTGATTTAGCATAAGCAGCTGATTGGTGGCTGGTCTGCCTCCTGGAATACTGCTGATCAGCTGTTCCAAGCTGCGAGGATTGCTGCTGCCCATTACTGCTGTCACCACCCATTGCTGCAGCCACCTATTGCTGCCTCCATGCACCCCATTTTCAGCCTCCGTGCATCCCGTTTGGCCCGTTCCAGGCAGCGGGAATAGGCGGCACAGGTGATGGGCAATGACGGCAGTGATGGGCAGTGGTGATCTCCGCAGTCTAGAACAGCGAAGCAGTGGTAATCCGGGAGGCAGATCGAATCGCCAATCTGCTGCTTGTGCTAAATCAGGCTGTGCTGAAGCTGACCAGGCTGTTTGCTGTTTGCTGCAAGGAGGCAAATTGCTGGGAGGCAGAGGCAGAGGTTTTTTCTTGTTTTCCTCTCCAAAAGCTAGGTGCATCTCATAATCGGAAGCATTTTATACTCTGAAAAATACGGTAAGTTTTTTAATGTTTTCATTATGAGAAAACTGCTTCCTGATTGCTAGTACAGGTAATCCTTGACTTAAAACCACAACCCAGCCCAAAATTTCTGTTGTTATGTAAAATATTTGTTAAGTGAGTTTTGCCCCATTTTACGACCTTTCTTGCCACATATGTTAAGTGAGTTACTGCAGTTAAGTTAGTAACACATTTATTAAATGAATATAGTTTCTCATTGACTTTGTTTGACAGGTCAATGCATCCTTTATAAATATGAATCAGTTCCCAAGTGTCTAAATTTGTCCAACTTCAGTCATAATATTCTCATTCCATATTTATCTTATCTTATTTTCTTCTTAATATATAAACAATATTACTAATCTCCCTTAATTCCTAATCTCTTACAATAACATCAATTAATTATCTTATTTCTCCATTGCTAGATTTATTTCTCAAATTCCGCATCCCACTTTTTAACATTTCAACTTCATCTTTCAATTTAAATTGTCTTCAAAATTAAACCAAATTGCCATTTCACATTCCATCTGCTGTTCTGTTTTACTATGAGCAATATACATCATCATATTCAAATCTTACATAAAAACCCTTTAACTTGGTTGACTACTCACAGTTAATAATATTAATATAATTCCCTTAAATCTACTACTATGTACCTCATTACCCTGCCTCCTTTCCGCTAATCTTCCCCTCTTTAACCATTTTTTCTTGATCTCCCAAAAATTCCACTTCTGGGTGATTTTCTCCTTTTATCCAATTCTCTTAACTTCTTTTTCTTTTCTTTTTTTCTTTTTGTATGTATTGTTTCTTTTCTTCTGAATCCTTCTTCTCACTTTTGAATATATTATTCAAGTAGTTCTCCCCAAGCTTTCTCTTAGTCTCTTCCCACTATTTCTCTCTTTACCCTTTGATTGATTCTTTTTGGGGGGACATTCCCCCCTGTCTACTCTTTTTGTGCCACTGTAAATCCCAGTGAGATCATCTAACTGCTTTTTACTTTCAATTCCTTTTCCTTCAATATTATTTTCTTGCTCCTCATTTATGCTCTCTTTTACCACCTGATCTCCTATTTCCTGCTCTGTATATCCCAGCAGAATTTCTGATTTTTTGTTACCTTTTAGAGATTCACACATATTTTTTAACATCTCAATTAATTCCTCCATAAGAAGACTCCATATTGCCAATTTAACAAATTGTTAACACTTTTAAATTATGTCACATTTAATTAGAACTTAAAATTCACATAGTCTCTTTTTATTTCTAAATTCTAATGTCCAGTTCATATACTTGTCCAATCCACTCCAAGTTAAATGTTTATTGTCTTTCACAGCCATAGAAAATCAAAACTAAGTAATGTAGAAAAACAAATACTCCTTGAAAGTTCTCACAGTTTCCAGATTATCTTTTCCGGTAGTCAAGGTCACAGCTGTATTTTCTCTTCTATCTTCCATCAAGTATTGCAGTACTCCTTTTCCACCTGCAGATGGCTCTCTCAAATCCACAATACACTCAAACCAACTAATTGTCAAAACTGTCAAAAATACTTTAAATTCACTTTAAATACTTTAAATACTTTAAATATTTAAAAAATATTTTTCTTTTCTTTTCTTTAAATTTTTTATTGAAATTTATTATAATACAATACAATACAATCAGACAGACAGTTATTTTTCTACACAGGTTAGATTGATTCTTCTTTTACATTTCATCGTAATATAATGTAATTTACATATGCATCTTAAAATTTATATTAACTTTTATCTATTCTTTATTCTATTGTCAATCCACCTGTACCAATCATCCCACATCGTATAATATTCTGAGTCTTCTTTCTCATTTAATTCTAATGTTAATTTATTCATTTTGGCACATTCTAGAACCTTCTGAATCATATGTTCCTCTGGTCCTTTCCTTTCCAATATTGGGCATAGGCTATTCTTGCTGCAGTGAGAATATGTATGATTAAATATCTTCCCCCCCCCCCCCCGTTATTTCGTCTTTAGTATTCCCAGGAGAAAATTTTCAGGTATCAATTCAATTTTTTCATTGGTTGATTCTTGTAGCCAATTTTGAATTTTTCTCCAATACCTCATCGCTTCGGAACAGGACCACCACATGCGAAAGAAGGTACCTTGGTGACATCCACACTTCCAACATTTGGGGCTTACATTTGGATAGATTTTTGCTAATCTCATGGGTACTAGGTGCTATCTGTATAGCATTTTATATTGGTTTTCTTTATATGTTGCCGCTTTTGTTAATTTATAGTTTCTATTCCAAATCATCTCCCATTTGTTCCAAATTTATATTATGTTTGCCCACGCTATCATTGGCTCTTTTACTACCTCTTCCGCCCTATCGAATTCTAATAAGTAATTATATAATCTAGATAATACTTTTTTTTCTGTGCCTATCAGTAATTTGTCTAATCTGTTTGTTTCCATCTCAATGCCAAATTCTTCCTTATCTTTTTTGTACCTAGACTGAATCTGTAAGTATGGCCACCAGTCAATATGTATTCCCTGTTCGCCTAGCAATTGATTACTTATAAGATTTCCTTGATTATCTAGAAGCTCTTTATAACTAATCATTTTATTAATCTCTAATGTATTTGGGTATATTATGGCTTCCATCGTCGATAGCCAATTCGGGATTTTTATGTATTGTTTTCTTCTAATTTCCTCCCATACTTGCATTAATACTTCTCTTATTCTGGGTCTATGGAAATACGTTTTGGTCTTTTTCTTTTTGTCCCACAATAAGGCGTGCCACTCTTTTTGTAGATTGTGCCCTTCCAAAATTAGGATTCTTTTGTTTCTTAAATTAACCCATTCCCTTATCCATAATAGGATGGCCACTTTATAATATACTTCCCATGCTGGGAGTCCGAAACCTTCCCCGCTTCTGTTGTCTTGTAGTGATCGCAAATTAATTCTTGGTTTTTTCCCGGCCCAAATGAATTTCCTAATAATTTTGTTAATTTCTGTGAAAAATATTTTGTCTCAGATAACGGGTATCGTTTGGAATAGGTATCATAATTTGGGCAGGATATTCATCTTTATTGATGCTATCCTGCCCAAAAGTGATAATTGCACTTTCTCCCATTTTTCCAAATCCTGTTTTATTCTTTTAACCAGAGGTGTGTAGTTATCTTCTTTCAGAGCTAAGCATCTAGCTGATATCCATATCCCTAAATATTTAATTTTTTTTTACTATTTGTAGGTCTTATTCCTTTTCTAATTCTTTCTTTTGTGTTTCTGTTAAATTTTTTGACTAACAATTTAGTTTTCCCTTTATTCAATTTAAGTCCGACTACTTCCCCACATAAAAATTATTTTTCCTCTGGTTCTTTTCTTTTATTGTTTTTAGTTTGTCCAAATCCAATTGTAAAAGCAAAAATCTTCTTGGGCTTTGATGCTTTAGCCTCTGCTTTGTCCTTCTCCCTCCATGGAATTTCCCAAATGCCAATTAGCCACTAATTTCAGCTCTGGGACACCTTTTAATGTCCAAATTCAAAGTTTTCTTTTACTTGTGAGTTGGCCAATCTCTCACTCAATTTCAGCACTCTGTTTAAACACCGCTCCTGCACAAAAGCTTAGTCCGGTTGCCCCAGCTTCAGAGCAGTCATTTTGAAATGGCCGCCATCCCTGCCACCGGTCCGAAGAGCAGTCTCTGACCTATCAAGGAACTTGCCTGTTCCTCTTGGTTGTCCAAGATGCCTCTCCTTCCCTGTTCCTACAGGACGGTTCTAGTTCAAAGAGCCCCTGACAGTAGTTTGTCCGGGAGCCTGCTATTTTTCCAGCCGGTCTCACCATGTCACTTCCCTGGCAAAGCGACATCTTGATTTAGAAACAGAAAACTAAAATTTATTTATTTATTTATTTATTTATTTATTTATTTATTTATTTATTTATTTATTTATAATTAGACTTCTATACCGCCCTTCTCCCGAAGGACTCAGGGCAGTGTACAGCCATATTAAAACACATAGATTTACAAAATTTAAAACCAATTAAAATCAAATATATAAAATTTGGCTCAAAAATTAAAACATACATACACCCCTTATAAAATTCGTATTAGGCCAATCCGGCTTGCTGGAACAGAAGGGTCTTCAGGGCATGGCGAAAGGTATGCAGGTCGGGACTAAGATGAAGCTCTAGGGAGAGCTCATTCCAGAGGGCTGGTGCCCCCGCAGAGAAGGCTCTCCCCCTGGGTGTCGCCAGTCGACATTGTTTAGCCGACGGCACCCTGAGGAGCCCCTCTCTGTGGGAGCGTATTGGCCGGTGGGAGGCTGTTGGTGGAAGAAGGCGGTCTCGTATATACCCCGATCCTAAGCCATGGAGTGCTTTAAAGGTGGTCACCAACACCTTGAATCATACTTGGAAGACCACCAGGAGCCAGTGCAGCTCACGCAAGAGGGGTGTTACATGGGAGTGCCGGGTCGCCCCCATAACCACCCATGCAGCCGCATTCTGGACCAGCTGGAGCCTCTGAGTGCTCTTCAAGGGGAGCCCCATGTAGAGAGTGTTGCAATAGTCCAGACAGGACTGGACGAGGGTGTGAGTGACTGTGCGCAGGGCATCCCGGTCCAGAAAGGGATGCAACTGGTGTATCAGGCAAACCTGATAAAAAGCTCCCCTGGCCACGGCCATCATATGCTCTTCCAAGGACAGCTGTGCATCCAGGAGAACACCCAGGTTGCGAGCCCTCTCTGAGGGGGCCAAGATCTCGCCCCCAATAGTCAACGATGGACCCAGTTGACTATACCGGGATGCCAGAAACCACAGCCACTCGGTCTTGGAGGGGTTGAGTTTGAACTTGTTCCTCCCCATCCAGATCCGCACAGCCTCCAGGCAGTGGGATATTACATCAAGGGCATCATTGCGGTGGTTCGGAGTGGAGATGTACAGCTGAGTGTCGTCAGCGTACTGATGGAATCTCACTCCGAAACCACAGATGATCTCACCCAGCAGCTTCATATAAATGTTGAACAGAAGGGGTGAGAGTGTTGTGGAATGATGAGATCAAACAACATTCCTGGGTCAGCCAGAGACAGTTTTATTGCGCAAGGTTCAGAGCCAGTTTTGTACCTGAAGCTTTGAACAAGGAGAGAACTCTGATACAACAGTTTTTATACATTTCTAAGACAAAGGATTCAGTGAGATCATACATTTTCCATATATGGTTAACATGAGATCATACATCCAATTTTCCCTATATGGTTACATACATTGGATAATATGTTCATCTAATTACTTAAACCATTAATTTTAGTTTATAAAATTATCTTAGCCACACAACTTTTCCTAAGTGCTCGGAGTTGCTAATGGGAGAGTTACTGTGTCCTTGGGTAAATTTATTGGATTAAGCAACTCTTTGTAACAGATAGGTCTTTGTGTCATTCACAGTGAGGTCACTCAGATGTTTTCCATATGGCGGTCCTTTCATGACATCTAGGTCTCAGAAGATATATTACCATTTAATGGGGTTTAACTGTTTGTTAATGTAATATCCAACAGGCACTTTCCTTTCTTATAATAATGTGAATAGAGAGGTTCTCTCAGAGTTCATGTATCTAAGCATGTCTTCCCCTTATAATAATGTGAATAGAGAGGGTCCTCCAGAGCCCATATATCTGACTCTGTATGATTCCTTTTTTATTCACATTATTTCTTTTATCTACATTATTCCCCACTTTGAAAGTTTTTCCATGCAGAAACTTTCACCATTCCTTACATGTTCAACTCTTTAGTAAATATTATTCCATTTCTTTGGATAAACAAAGCTAACATATAATATCTAACAAAATATGACTAATCTAGGCAAGAGATAGGTATTTCTTGATCTTCACTCTCTTAATCCTTGGAGGTACTCCCTCCATTCTTTTCCAGACTCCATTTCTACATATGTATCTGTTTCAGAGTTTCTATCTTCAAGAAAGCGCTCTGTCAAAACTAATTCCTTCTCAGTCTGTATCTCTTTCATTGCTCTGATAGATAGCTGTTTCAGCACAGGGATTGCACAAGGAATAAAAGCTAGGCCTGCCACAGCCATATCAACAAGACATTTGTTTAATCCAGCCGGATCCAGGCAACCAAGAAAACCACCTGTCAGTTGTTTGTAACCTCTGACTTATCTTGGATGCCCTATCCTGCAATTCCTTGGCAACTTCCCTGACCACACCTGATTTATTCATATAGAAACAACAATCTTCTCCCAGAAATACACACATATTTCCTCTCTCTGCGGTTAGAAGGTCTAAGGCACATTGATTTTGTAGGACCACTGCTGCCAATGAATCTATCTCATCTTGGACTTCTACCAGGGTTCCAGCAATTTGGTTCAGGCTTTCTTGGAGCTCCTCTGATAATTGCTGAAACTGTATTACTGAGTGTGTTACCCCACCTATACCTGTTCCCACAGCAGTTCCTATTCCCATGATTACTAATAGTGGGACTAGGATTGGTACCCGTTTCTCAACATGCCCCATGAGAGGACAGGATGATATGTTCTCCACTGACAACACCTATTTTAGGAAAAAGGTGTACTAGTGTGCATGTTCCGGTCCAATTTGTTAGCAAACATAAATACACATCCTTCCCGCAGAAGAAGAAAACTCCTTTTTCCCTTACACATACGCCTATGTTCATGGAGAAAGCATGGGTCCGATGGTTCTTTTCATTAGTCCAGACCCTCAAAGTCCCTGCCACAAACATTCCAGCAAGCAGCTGTAATGGGACTTCTAGTGAAGGGTCCTTTTGCTTATCTCTGAGGATTGGACCTTCAAAAAGATACCGGGAGGTAGTATTCCAGGGGGAAAGAAGACACATAAACCTGTGTTGGACCTAATGGAGAGCCAGATAGTGAAGCGAGGGAGCTGGAATAGACTGGTGCACCTTTCCTTGGATACATTCCAGGACCCCTTCCATCCTCCCCATCTTGTGATGATGGCAGTTGGTGGTGATGAGAAAGTGAGTGGTGTGCAGAAGGAAAAAGATCTTTGGTTAGTTTTACCTCCCCAAGGTTCATTCTAGGACCAAGGTACACTTCTGATGGACATTGTTCTTTTGTCAGGGATCCTATAGGCCTACCAGGTTTCCGATGTCTCTTTATACACAGGGAAGGTGACCCTATGATTTAACAAGGTTTCAGTTCAATTCCAGTATCCCTGATATGCAATCTCCTCTTTTCAATTGTTGTAGGGGTCCGTTCTCCTTTTCTATTCCTCCCTTTACTGGGATTGTCAAACTTTTAACCTTAGGTCTAGGGGTTGGTTTAGGACTAAGGTACCCACTCCACCTTCTGATGCCATGTTGTTGGCGGGAGTGGACTTGACCCAAAGTGTCCCCATTCAGTATCCTGATGCTGCTAGGTCCCCTGGGATTCTTGACATCTTCAAATCCTTCCACAGAGACAAGGGGGGTTTCTTGGACACTGACGCAACATTGGGAAATACTTTTCAAGATAGTATCACTTACTAGACCTTTTAGCTAATAGTACCCAAAGCCATAAATAAATCATAATGACCTAATTCCTACACCCACAAGGCCTTAAGAGCACAAGACCCATAGTTTACAAATTAACCATGTCAGGAAGAGGGTTAGGGATATGCGTAACTTGGGGTAGGGCAATATCAATCGTATTAAAACAATACCAACAGAAGGGCTAAAGTAGCTGTTGCCCAGAATCCCCACACCCAATCTTCCTCTAGCATGAGTGTCTTTAAGTAGTGCACACTGGATTCTATTACAGTTAATGGATTTTACATTACAAACTA
Organism: Arizona elegans; assembly: GCA_022577455.1. Taxonomy (NCBI): domain Eukaryota; kingdom Metazoa; phylum Chordata; class Lepidosauria; order Squamata; family Colubridae; genus Arizona; species Arizona elegans. Next base: position 78,595,834 of record JAKOOJ010000004.1, on the reverse strand, counting down.
CAGTCATGAAATGTTGTCTTTCTCCGTTCCAAGCTTCGGCCGTGCACGGGGAACTAGCTTCCGGGGTGGTTCAGCAAGGCTGACGATCACCACCGTGTGTTGAGAGTCCGTTGCCGGTAGGACTCAGCAGGGTGTATTCTTCTTGAACTTCAGCACCAATGGCCTGTCAGTTTTTGTTACCTGGTATGTGACCGGATCACTCTGGTCTGCGGGCTTCAGTCTCGTCCAGTGGATCCAGGATCTTCCTTCTAAGGTCTTAAAAGCACAATTACAAAACCAATACATCTGGGAGAGCGCGCAAAGGAATCTGATCAGTTGTAGTTCTCTTCAGTTGGGAAACAGCATAGGCAACCACTCAGTCCTAAGAAAGAAAAATACAAAAATAGTCCAGATGATGAAGAACGCTATTCCCACTGGTTACTGCCCACCAGTCCATTGGGTTCTTTGGATTGTCAACTTCAATGGATCTCCTTGGTGAGAGTCCACCTTCCACTCCTTTGGGGCTGGCACGGGTCATTTCACTTGGGGTTTAACTTCCTTCCAGCTCCGGATCAACATCCAATCATCGTGGTGGAATTTATGGACTGGAAACTTCAAAGGTGGTGTTTGGGCTAATAGTCCTTGTTTCCTAAAAACTTTAAAATATCTGGACAGTTTATACACATATTGTTTCAATACTTTGTCTCTGGTTTCCAGGGAATCAATGCATATGCTTCCTGTAGTGAAAACTACTCCAAACAACAGTTCATAGGATGATAATCTTTCTAGGTTGGGTCTAATAAAACTCTTGACACCATTGTTGCTGTAGCATTACTGCAGAGAAAAGCTTCAACCCACCCTGTGAGGTGGTCCACTATGACCAATAAATATTTTACTCTCCCCACTTTTGGTAATTCTGTAAAATCCACTTGAATACATTGAAATGGTCTTAAAGCTGATGGTCTCCCACCTATCTGTTATTTCCTGACAGCTTGTTCATTCACCTTTTTACAAATCAAACATTTGTTTATAATTGATGTTAAATAATAATAATAATAATAATAATAATAATAATTATTATTATTATTATTATTATTATTTTATTTCTATACCACCCTTCTCCCGAAGGACTCAGGGTGGTGTACAGCCTATTTAAAAACACAAGATACAACAATAATTAAAAATTAAAATAATTAAATAGATTTGGCCAGTTTAAAACCCCAAAAATTTAAAATATCCCAATTTAAAATTATTATGTTGATAGCCTGGCCTGGCGGAACAACAGGGTCTTCAGTACGCAGCGAAACATCCGGAGGTCGGAGATCTTATGTATTTCCAGGGGCAGTTCATTCCACAGGGCTGGGGCTCCCACAGAGAAGGCCCTCCCCCTGGGTGGCTGATGGCACCCTGAGGAGACCCTCTCTGTGGGAGCAGACTGGTCGGTGGGAGGCTATTGGTGGCAGAAGACGGTCTCGAAGGTACCCGGGTCCTATGCCATGGAGCGCTTTAAAGGTGGTAACCAACACCTTGAATCGCACCCGGAAGACCACTGGGATCCAGTGCAGCTCGCGCAGGAGGAGTGTCACGCGGGCACGAGTTGCGCCCATAACCACCTGCGTGGCCGCATTCTGGACCAGTTGGAGCCTCCGAGTGATCTTCAAGGGGAGCCCCATGTAGAGAGCATTACAATAGTCCAGCTGGGAGGTGACAAGGGCATGAGTGACCATGCGCAAGGCGTCCCGGTCCAGAAAGGGCTGCAACTGGCGAATCAGGCAAACCTGATAAAAGGCCCCCCTGGCCACGGCCATCATATGCTCTTCTAAAGACAGCCATGCGTCCAGGAGGACACCCAGATTGTGAGCCCTCTCTGTGGGGGGTAAAGATTCACCCCCAATAGTCAGCGATGGCACCTGCTGACTATATCGGGACGCCGGCAGCCACAGCCACTTAGTCTTGGACGGGTTGAGTCTGAGCTGTTCCTCCCCATCCAGACCCGTATGACCTCCAGGCAGCGAGACATCACATCAAGGGCATTGTTGGGGTGGTCTGGGGTGGAGATGTACAGCTGAGTATCATCAGTGTACAGATGACACTTCACCCCAAAACCACGGATGATCTCACCCAGCGGCTTCACATAAATGTTGAACAGAAGAGGCGAGAGGACCGACCCTTGTGGCACTCCCCATGCGAGATGCCTCGAGGTCGACCTATGCCCCCCTGCCAACACGAACTGCGAGCGGTCGGAGAGGAAGGAGGAGAACCACCGCAGAATGGTGCCCCCTATTCCTAACCCTCTCAACCGCTGCAGCATGATACCATGGTCGATGGTATCAAAAGCCGCTGAGAGATCTAATAGGACTAGGACAGAGGAGCAACCCCTGTCCCGAGCCCTCCAGAGATCATCCACCAACGCGACCAATGCCGTTTCTGTGCTGTGCCCCTGCCTGAAGCCCAACTGGTACGGGTCTAGATAGATAGCTTCATCCAGGTTCCTGGGCAGTTGTCGTGCCACCACACTCTCAACAACCTTCGCCACAAAACGAAGGTTGGAGACCGGACGGTAGTTAGCTAATTCAGCCGGGTCCAGGGAAGGCTTCTTGAGGAGGGGCCTCACCACTGCCTCTTTCAAGGTGGCAGGAAAGGCATCCTCAGTTATAATCCCCTGGAGCCAGCCTCGTGTAACCTCCCGGGAGGCCAGTACCAACCAGGAGGGACATGGATCCAATAAACATGTGGCGGCACTAATCCTACCCAGAACCCCATCCACATCCTCAGGAGCCACAGGATCAAACTCCTCCCAGGTAATATTCTCAAGACTATCCTCATCTCCTCCCCCGGACTCACCCAGCCGGAATCCAAGCCTTCCCGAATCCGAGCGACTTTATCCTGCAGGAATTGCACAAAATCCTCAGCTCGACCCTGCAAGGGATCTTCCCACACTCCCCCCCGAAGAAGGGAGTGGGTCACCCTAAACAGGGCGGCTGGGCGGTTCTCTGCAGATGCGATAAGAGCGGAAAAATGGTTAGATTTTGCCGCTTTTATCGCCACTAGGTAGGTCTTGATATAAGACCTCACCTGTGTCCGGTCGGAATCAGAATGACTAGTCCTCCAAATGCTCTCTAGGTGTCTTTTCCAATGCTTCATCTCTCTCAGCTCCTCTGAGAACCAAGGAGCCAATTGAGATCGGCTTCGGGTCAGAGGCCGCAAAGGCACGACACGATCCAAAACCCCGGCGGCCACACTCTCCCAGGCGGCCACCAGCTCTTCAGTCGAGTCGTGTGTCAGAGTCTCAGGAAATGGCCCAAGCTCCATCAGGAAACTTTTGGGATCCATCAGGTGCCTGGGACAGAACCATTTGGTCGGTTCTGTCTCCCTGCGGCAGGGGGAAGCGGTAGGAAAGTCCAAGTGAAGGAGCGAATGATCTGTCCATGACAAGGGTTTAATATCTAAGTCCCCTCTACCAAGATCATTCAACCACTGACCAGAGAGGAAAATCAAGTCTAGAGTGTGTCCCCCTATGTGAGTGGGGCCTTGAACTAACTGGGTCAGGTCCATGGCCGTCATGGAAGCCATGAACTCCCGAACCACCTCTGACGCCTCACCCACGGATGGAAGGTTGAAATCCCCCATGACAATAAGTCTGAGGGTATCCACCACCACCCCGGCAATGACATTGAGTACCTCGGGTAGGGTCACTGCCACGTGGCAGGGAGCCAGATATGCAGTCAGCAAACCCATCTGCACCCCACGGCCCCACTTCACAAAGAGGGACTCACATCCGGCTATCTGAGGAACAGTGGTCTCCCTCGGACAAAAACTCTCCCTAATAATCACAGCCACTCCCCCACCCCTCCCCTGGGCCCTTGGCTGATGAAATGCACGGAAACCTGGTGGGCACATTTCCACGAGGGGGACCCCCCTCTTGGCCCAACCAGGTCTCCGTAATACCTGCCAGGTCCACAGCCCCCTCCAATATAAGATCACAGATGAGGGGGGCTTTATTAACAACCGACCTGGCATTACACAACTTCAGCCGTGGACCCTGGGCCTGAGACTCTGCACAACCCAGGCCACGAGTCACGCATTGGGGGCCGGAGTGCGCAATTGCTCGTAATCAGCGTATGTACACCCCCAACACATGATATGGTCCCCTGCGCCCGTCATACCTGCCCCTCCCACTCATTATTTCAATTGCATTGCCCTTCTTGTTATCCCCCTGCTCCCTGGATAAATTTTCTTTCCTGACCCCTCTGCTGCAGCCAATCAACCTATCACCCTGCTCAGTAGCTATCTGGACCCCCCCAGGTCCACTTTTACAACCCCCTCCCTTCCTCCCGGGTCCCCTTAAAATTTTCTTTAAAAATTTAAATAAAAAACCCCTCAACCCCCTCTTCGCTGCATGCCATCTCTAAAGGATATATCCCAATACAACCATAGCATTTTAAAAGTTCATCTACAATAGCTTGAATTCTCCAATGACTCCACCCATATTTTGCCAAATGTATGCACTATCCCAAATGCATACTTGGAATCTGCCTATTTTTCCTTCTAAGATGCATAGAGCACGCCCCCCTCCTTTTTTTTTTTTTTGTGGTTTATGTGCCGCCCTTCTCCGGAGACTCAGGGTTACAATGCGTTAAGCAATAGCCTTCATACTGTTGTATATTTTACAAAGCCAGCTTATTGCCCCCACAAACTGGGTCCTCAATTTACCTACCTTAGAAAGGATGGAAGGCTGAGTCAACCTTGAGCCTGGTGAGATTCGAACCTACTAATTACAGACAGCTGGAGTTAAATTACAATGCATTTGTCTACTGAGCTATCCAGGCTCCCTATCCATAGAGCTTAATTTAATGAATACAATTCAAAGGTTTGAGCAGACCAATTTCGAGGCAAACCCCTTGCTTCCAGGATCTCTTTAGTGTGTCCTTTTATAATAGCATATCCGTTTTTCAGTACCCCCTCCTCCACCGTAGAGGAACTATTTATACAAATTGCTTCTCCTTTCTCCAGGGGGTGTTCCTCCAAATCAGATCTTATTTTTGTATGTAAATCAATTACTTCAGCACCATAATGTTCTAATCCAAACTGATCCATTGATCTGGTGTTGGCTAAGAACTGTGCTTGATTCAAATTGTGATATGTAGTTAAAATCAAGTCTGTCTGCTGCATTAAAATTGTTTCATATTTTAGAATTCTGGAATCAGTTAACCACCGCCCCGCTTTTTGCTGGTCAGGTTCTGACCTGATGTGGGGTGCTTACAATAAGGGCTCCCCAAAGGTCAATTTCCTACTTTCTAAGCCAACACCCCTTGTGCAATTCAATTTTCTGTGTTACAAAGAGATGGCATGGCTTTTCCAAATTTGGTAAACTTAATACAGGAGCCTTGGTTAAAGCTTGTTTCAAATTTTCAAGGCTTCCTCTTTCGTGTCCCTCCCATTTCAAACTCCAAGGTCCAGATTCAATTAATTTTGCATAGAATTACCTTAATTCTTGCTTGTTTATAGATAGAGGCTGAGACGCCACCCCTTCTATTCTATCAGGAGTGATTTTCCTACTCCTGTTGGAAGGAAAAAAGAAGCCTTTTTCTTTAAGGATTGTTGAAAGGCAGAGCTTCCCCTTCCTGAATTCAAAACTCCCAGCTGCTTGAGAGTAGAATCAGTTTATTGTTTCTAGGAAGGCAGGCAAGACAAATACAAGCACAGAGTTCCGAGGCTAGCCTGTCTTAACTGTAAAAGTAACCCTTTTTTTATATCCTAAAACATCTTTTGATTTTCTATGTGAGCCTTTAAAGTCTTTTGATTTGGCGTGTGAATTCTTTGATTTGTGTGTGTGATTGTTTTATGGTGTTTAAATCCTGTTTTTGTTTGTGATTAGGTTCATCTGGCAAATAAGTAATTGTTTTATAGTCCACTCTCTGTTTTTCCTAGCCCGTATAATTATTCAGTTTGCTATTTCTGTGTTTTAGTGAATATCTCTTTTTCTCTCTCTCTCTCTCCTCATGTGTTTAAATTACTTTGGCTTGATTTCTTTTCCTTTTTGGGTGTTTGTTTTTCTTTCCTGTGTCCCACATCTGTCTGGATGTTGCAGGCCCCTGTAATTCTTTTTCTTCCTTTGTTGTGGAAAATAAGGTGGCTTCAGCTTCTTAATGGCCCATTGGTAAAGGTGGGGGCTGAAACTCTGCCTGAGTTTCTGCTTATTTTCTTTAGGGGAATTTCCTGCTCTTTTAATATTGAGCTTCTCATATCTTCCAACACTCCCTTCACTAATTAAGTGTATTCTAATGCTTTGTCCACTTAATCTGATCTCTGTCAATTAAAAACACCACTTCCTCTTCTTTGGATCGGGTAATCTTTAATGCTGTCTTCCCTGCCCATATCACCACTTCTTCCCATTATCACTTGGTTCCACTTTCACATTCCTTTCTTCCTTCCCCGTCCAAACCATCCATAACCTTCCAAAAACAAATCAATACCTTCTCCCTTCCATCAATTCTACTTTCTCCAACTCCTTCTTCTTATAAAATATTCAATTCCTCCTACCACTGCCATCCTGATTTTCAAGTCAGCACAAGTCTGTGCAGACCAACTTAAAGGCAACTTTCTGACTTCCACTAAAACTTCCTCTCACTCTTCTACTATTGTAACCCATCTCTGTAACAATTTCTAAAAGGGCAACCATTTATGCTAACAAACAAACAAGCAAGCAAACAAACAAACAAATCTGAAATATATTTGGATCAAACTTTAGCATCAATTCTCTGCCTTTAGTAAAATGCAAGTCAGATTCAAAAAAACTTAGAGCAGAAAAGAAAATATATCTGTATAGCTTTTATATGCAAATTAAAGAGACCGAAACAGCTGCATGAGCCGATCACCCACATCCCCTCCTTTCTCAGGCTTATTCAGCAGAGAGAGAGAGATGATGAAAAGCCCACAGCCCACCCTTTTCCTGCTTCTCTCCTCCAAAGGAAGGGGGGAGGGAGAGAAAAAAATGTTTTACAGTAAGCAGACAAGCCTCACTCCCCCTTCACTCAGCATTCTTCCAACAAAGCAACACGTTCTGCATTTCTCTCGTCTCCCACATCCTTACAAATTTCTACTTACTTCACAATAGCAACAACAAAACCTTGCAACTTACAGTTTCTTTATATGAAAGGGAATCAAAGTACATTCACACCAACTTTTACCCTCAACACACTCACATTCACGCTGCAATCAAACTGCTTGCATACACCAATCTCACATGCAAAAATCCCACTTCATGCAAACCAATCATTACAATTATTTCAGTGAGCTTTTTCACAAGCCACTATTATTAGAGGATTTCATCTTCCCTGCAGGTTTGGAAATGATTACATACATACACATGCACACCTATCATCAAACATTTCCAGACCTGTGGAGGTTGTTTTTTGCTTGTTTGTTTGTTTGTTTGTTTGCTTGCTTGTTTTAATTTTAATTTTAACAGAAATCACACCAAATCGATGAAGTCAAATTATCTGAGTCTTCCCATTTAGACAGGCTTTACCTTTTTACTGCCTGCTAAACCCCGGGTGGGAAGAACAGTAAACAATTTCTTCTTTATGCTTAGTTCTTTCAGAGTTCTCTGGCTTTTCAAGAATGGTCAATTTATCAGAATGTTTATAACACTGCAACTAGTTATTTTCTCTTACCACACATAAGATCACACACATTTTTTTTAAACTTTTATTGCATATGGTTTTCTTTCTCCCCTTTCTTTAGATTTCATCAAACAGACCCTAGCAAACTCTGCCTGATACTTGAGTAATCAAGGGGGTCTCTCTTTTAGTCTTCCACTGATCAATACTATTACCACCCATCCTAACAACACTACCCTTGGCTCACAACGCTGGACGTTCCGACAGTCGTCAATGAGAACCGCAAGGGTTTAACCACCCACACAATCCCACACAATACTCAATTCCTTACTAGAGATGTTAGGACGACGCCTTGTCTCCTATGGGGGTGATCAGGCCCCCTCTTCACCACTAAATTGGTGGGTACTTCTTAACAGAGAGACTTGAACTCCCTGACTTATACTTACCTGTAGGCGTAAAGGTTTTCTTCTTTTTCTTTTTCTTTTTCTTTTCTTTTTTCTTTTTTTCTTTTTCTTTCTTTCTTTCTTTTTTTTTTGGTTGAGGTCTCTGTGTCTGGCTAACCTTTGAGGATCCTTGACTAGTCCACTTGCCAGCAGGTTCACGGCAGCTCCTCACCGAAAGATTCCGTAGACTTCAATGGAGTCTTTGTGGCCGGCCAGTGAACTTTCCTTGGGGAGGCGTCGGTTCCCGCTGGGGCAGGCTGTCTGGCAGAACAAAAGTTCTTTGTTCCTTAGTCCCATCTGCCAGGGTGCCATAAATGTTGTAGAATGATGAGACCAAACAACATTCCTAGGTCAGCCAGAGACAGTTTTATTGCGCAAGGTTCAGAGCCAGTTTTGTACCTGAAGCTTTGAACAAGGAGAGAATTCTGATACAACGGTTTTTATACATTTCTAAGACAAAGGATTCAGTGAGATCATACATTTTCCATATATGGTTAACATGAGATGATACATCCGATTTTCCCTATATGGTTACATATATTGGATAATATGTTCATCTAATTACTTAAACCATTAATTTTAGTTTATAAAATTATCTTAGCCACACAACTTTTCCTAAGTGCTCAGAGTTGCTAATGGGAGAGTTACTGCTGTCCTTGGGTAAGTTTATTGGATTAAGTAACTCTTTGTAACAGATAGTCTTTGTGTCATTCACAGTGAGGTCACTCAGATGTTTTCCATATGGTGGTCCTTTCGTGACATCTAGGTCTCAGAAGATATATTACCACTTAATGGGGTTTAACTGTTTGTTAATGTAATATCCAACAGGCACTTTCCTTTCTTATAATAATGTGAATAGAGAAGTTCTCTCAGAGTTCATGTATCTAAGCATGTCTTCCCCTTATGATAATGTGAATAAAGAGGGTCCTCCAGAGCCCATATATCTGACTCTGTATGATTCCTTTTTTATTCACATTATTTCTTTTATCTACATTAAGAGGACTGACCCTTGTAGCACCCCACAAACAAGGCACCTTGAGATCAACCTCTGCCCCCCCTGCCAACACAAACAGCGTACGGTCGGAGAGGAAGGAGGAGAACCACCGCAACACTGTGCCCTCCACTCCCAACCCCTTCAATCGTCGCAGCATGATACCATGGTTAATGGTATCAAAAGCCGCTGAGAGATCTAATAGGACCAGAACAGAAGAACAACCCCTGTCCCGAGCCCTCCAGAGATCATCAACCAATGCGACCAATGCCATTTCCGTGCTGTGCCCTGGCCTGAAGCCTGACTGGAATGGATCTAGATAATCAGCTTTATCCAGGTACTGGGGTAGTTGTCACGCCACCACAAATTTAGAGTTGGGGAGCCAATTTCTGTTGAAGCAAACATTCCACAAACCTCCCCCATCACTTGCAATGTATAATAAAACAAAGACCAATAGCCAAACAAAACTACTGTAGTGGGGAACCATATAAATTTTGATAGGGATGGAAGAACAAGCTGCATAACAAAATTGAAAGCATCTGACTTCCGGCTTGCTGGCTACTGACGAAAGACGGTCCTTCTTCTCGGACCGCCAGCCTGTAGAGCTGCTTCGATTTCAAGAAGTGGCTTGAAAACTCCCAAATCTGAAGGATTGGCGGAGAAGAGCGAGCAAGGAGCAGGTTGAGCCCCTGTGAGCCCCCAGAAAATCGTTACTGGGGAGGAAACAGGCGTGGCTCCCTTTCAACTTGCGGAGACTCCGGACAGCGTGGGATGACTCTGCTTTGCGCAGAGCAAGTTGGCTGCAGCAACTTTTTAAACTAATGAAATTAACTTCAATAATTAGCAGAAACAACAACCTGAACCTTCAAACCTAGAAACTGCAAGTATTATTCTTCTTGTGACTTTCTGATTTAAGTAAAAGTGTGAGCGACTGAAAGCGGCTTGAAAAAATGGCGCCCGGCTCCAGCGTTAACAAGCTGAGAGTGAGAGTGGTCTTATAAAGTTATTTTAACAAGCTACAAAGTTGCGCTGCTTGTAACAAGCAGGAACAGGAGAAGAGGAAAAATTCTTTTAAAATAAGCCTTAGCTTGCTTCAGTCTAACTCTATCCCCAATTTGATTAAACCTGGGGGATTTTTTTTAGAGGACTTTGTGGTGGTGGAAAAGGAAAAAAGACCTCCTTTTCCAGAAAAGCTAATCTACATGGCAGAATGGCTTCTAAGAAACAGGAAGGAAAGACAGCAGGGGGAGGATCCCCCACACGTAAACCTGAGCAGCAGCTTCCTCCTACTCAGCAGAGTCAGAAAAAAGATTTTGATTTTGAAAGTTTAAAAGATTTTATTACTCAGGCTCTGGATGATAAATTTCAAAAATCTCAACAGGAAATTAAGCAGGAAATTAATGAAATCAAAAAGGTGCAAGAGAATTATGGCAAGGTGACTAATAAATTATCGAATGTGGTGTCTGGCCTGTCAGAAATTATTATTAAAGTGGATTCTAAATTGGAAGAATTTAAATCAGAAGTGAATGTTAAAATAAAGGATACTGATTATAAAATTTCTGATGTGGATAATAAAATGCAGAGAGTGGAAAACGAAATTACGATGATGCAATTCAGGTCCATGGAATTTGCCATAAGGATTAGAGGTATTAAGGAGAATGATCGACAAGACCTGAGACAGATTTGTGCTGATGCTTTGGCTGTGTTGTTAAAAATTAATTCTGAAGAGATTTTTTACAAAATAGACAAAATTTACAGAGTGAATTCGTGGGTGGCCAGACAAAGACAATTGCCTAGAGATGTGGTGATATATTTTACAGATAGAAGAATGAGAAATGATATTTTGCAAAAATCTTTTCTCTCTTCCGTGCAAGTGGAGGGAGCTCAAATTGGAATTTATAAAGAACTACCACCTAAGATGTTAAAAGATAGAAAAGATTTCGGCTTTTTAGTGAATGAATTAAAAAAACAACAAATACCATTTCAGTGGGATGCCCCAACTGGCATAATTCTGAAGTACAATGGAGAAAGACATCGATTGAATACTGTTGAGAAGGCAGAACACTTCTATTCTACTGTTTTTAAAGAGAGATCACCATCCCCACATACATCTACCGTGTTGGAGATAAAGGAGAGTGATAAGGAGAAGCAACCTCAGCAAGAGATGGAAGAGCAGTTTAAGCAGGTGGAACCAGTGGAAATGCAGGGTGCTACAGGAGATTTTCTGGAGGAGCCCCTGTTAGAATCTTCTCCAATTTTGTCCACAAGAGATGTGGCTTTGGATTTGGAAGATATTCGGCAATTATGCTCGTCGCTTCAAACAGGCATATATGACGATTAAGTTTTTATCTTGGAATGTGAATGGACTGAATTGTCCACAGAAAAGGAAGAAGTTATTTACATACTTGAGACAATTTAATAATGATATAATTTGTTTACAAGAAACTCATATCAGAACACAAGATCAAAAATACTTGATAGACTCAAAATTAGGAACACATTTTATAACTTCAACTTCGGAAAAGAAGAATGGTGTGGTCATTTATATAAATAAAAGACTGTCAGCTAAAATTATAGAAGCAGATGAAGGTGGCAGGTTTATAGCAATTGAACTGCATATGGCAAATGGCCAAATTCTTGTGATTGGAATTTATGCTCCTAACCAACAACAGGATCATTTTTATAAAACTTTACACACTAAAATACTGCAATGGGATTATAGATCTATTTTAATTATGGGAGATTGGAATGGAGTAATTGATTCCAAATTAGATAAAAAGAGCCTGGCGAAGTCAAGGATTAGATTACCACAGACTTTTTTTTGACATGAAAGAAGATTTGGAATTAAAAGATATTTGGAGAATACATAATCCAAAAGAATTGGACTATACTTTTTTTTCTGACAGACAAAGATCTTTCTCTAGGATTGATTTTATTTTGTTATCAGATGATCTACTTGTTAAGACAAAAAGAACAAAGATTTTTCCAAGAACTCTAACCGACCATAGTCCAGTATGGATAGAAATTGAGATGGGAAAGACTGAGAGAAGATCATGGACATTAAATGAAAACTTGTTTAGATATAAAAAAATATAATAGAACTTAAAAAGCAGATGAAAGAAATTTTTGAAATAAACTTGAATAAGGGTACCCCAATTGAAATCGTGTGGGATGCGAGTACTCATTCATATGAATTCTAAACATAAATTGAATCGACAAAAGAAAAGATCTGAACTGGAAGTAGAAATAAAGAATAAAGAACAGTTACTTATTAAAAATCCAACAGATGAAAGAATACGTGGTGCTATAAAACTTTTGAAAGATCAATTTCAAATGCTTATGGCGGAACAAGCTGCAACAAATTTACAATATGCGAAGCATAATACATTTTGTAATGCCAATAAACCGGGCAGATGGTTGGCCTATACATTAAGGAAGAAGCAGAGTATACGGACTATTGATAGTATTGATATTGGAGGGAAAGAAATTTTTCAACAAAAATTAATTAAAGAAGTCTTTGTAGATTATTACACTAAATTATATGCTAAAGATGATATGCAGAATGGACTTATAGAAAAATATTTAGAAAATAAAAGAGTTACAAAAATTACTAACCAACAAAAGGAAAGAATGAATCATCCTATAACAGTTGAGGAGATAATTGCAGCAATTAAACAATTGAAAACGGCCAAAGCTCCTGGAACAGATGGCTTGACTGCAGTGTATTATAAAACTTTGCAAGCAGAAATGGTGGAACAACTTAGAGACTTATTTTTTTTTGTTTTTTTTAAATTTTTTATTAATAATAAAAAGAAAAAACAATACATTAAAACAACATACAAAACAAACAAACATCAATTCAGTCCAATGACTGACTCTTAGAAGTTACTACCACGGTGGGTTATTTTTCGTCTTTCTATTTGTATCAATATCTACAATCACCTGTTTACATGGTTATATATGTATATATATAATTGACTCCTTATTTCCTTCTATGCCTTTCTATTAAATAGTCAAAAATTATCTTTATATTCCTATTTTTGCCTCCAGCCAGCTGTACCATCTTTGCCATACTAAATAGTAATCAGTATCGTCTTTCTCTTGTATTTCTTTTGTGAGTTTATCCAATTCTGCACATTCTGTAATTTTAGCTATTATTTTATCTTCGGTAGGTAACTGTTCAGATTTCCAATGTTGGGCAAAGAGTATACGTGCTGCTGTGAGGATATGGATGATCAGATATTTTATTTCTTTGGTATATTTTGCTGTGATTATTCCCAATAAAAAGGTTTCCGGCCTCATTTCGAGTTTTTGTTTCGTGATTTCTTCAATCATTGTTTTAATTTGCAGCCAGTATTGTTTTGCCTTACGGCATGACCACCAGAGATGATAATAAGTCCTTTTCTGTGATTTACATTTCCAGCACATCGGAGATGTATTTGGGAACATCTTGGCTAGGCGCGCCGGTGGGAGGCGCCATCGGTAGAACATCTTGTAAAAGTTTTCCTTGTATGGTATAGACAGTGTCATCTTATAATTTATCTTCCACAAATTCTCCCACTTATCCAATTCTATAGTATATCCTATATTTTTGGCCCATGTTATCATATTCTCTTTGACAACTTCCTCTTCTAATTTGTATTTTAGTAGGTACTTATAAATTTTGGTAATCATTTTCTCATCTGTACTTTGTAATATTTTATCCAATTCATTTGGTTCATTTTGGAATCCAAATTGTGCCCGATCAGTTTTGTATCTTGATTCTATTTGCATGTATGGCCACCAATCAATGTCTATACCCTGATTTTGTAATTCTTGTCTTGTTTGTAATTCTCCTTCACTGTTCAGTAGTTCTTTATAGGTCCTCATTTTCTCTATATCCATGGCATTAAGATATATTAGTGCTTCCATTGTCGATAGCCATCGTGGAATTTTGGTATAATGTTTTCTAATCTCTTGCCATGTTTTGTACAATGCTTCTCTGATAATATGTTGCTGGAAATATCCGTGGAGCTTGTCCTTTCCCTCCCACAAAAAGGCGTGCCATCTGCGTTGTAATTCAGAGCCCTCTAGTGATAGCATTCTTTTATTCTTAAGGTCTATCCAGTCCCTTATCCAGTTTAGCGATGCTGCTTTATAATATAACTCCCAGTCTGGTAGGCCTAAACCTCCTTTTTCCCGAATGTCTTGCATACACTTTATTTTGATTCTGGCCCTTTTCCCATTCCAAATAAATTTTGTTATTATTTTATTAAGGTCCTTAAAAAAGTTCTTTCCTGGCCAGATTGGGGTTACTTGAAAAAGGTAGAGTAATCTAGGCAATATATTCATTTTTATGGATGCAATTTTCCCCAAAAATGACAGTTGTAATTTGTTCCACGTTTCCAGATCTTTTCTAATTTGTTTCATTAATTTGTTATAATTGTCTTCTCTAATGTTATTGCTTTTGCAGTAAGCCAGATTCCTAGATACTTTACTCTCTTTACAATTTGTATTCCTAATTTATCTTTAGTTTTGTCTCCTGTGCCTTTGTCAAATTCTTTGTTAATACTTTAGTTTTTTGTTTGTTAATTTTAAACCCTGCGACTTTTCCGTATTCTTCTATCTTCGCTAAGAGTTTGGTTCCTGTTATTTCCGGTTGCTCCATTATAAACACCACATCGTCAGCGAAGGCTTGCAATTTGTACTCTTCTTTCCGTGTTCTCAAACCTTTTATTTCCGCATCTTTCCTAACTTCACTTAATAATTTCCAATGAAATTATGAACAGTAGTGGGGATAAAGGGCAACCCTGTCTCACACCCTTTTGTATATCCACATTTTCAGTCATATCTCCATTAATCATAATTTTGGCTGTTTGGAGGGAGTATATTTTTCTAATCATATGTAAAAATTTGGCACCAAATTCCATAGTTTCCAGTTGCAATATGAGAAAGTTCCAATTTAGATTGTCAAAAGCCTTTTGGGTGTCTAAAAAGATTAAGGCTACTTGTTTATCAATTCTTTTCTCATAATATTCCAGGACGTTGATAATTGTTCTTATGTTATTTTTAATCTGTCTTCTTGGGACAAAACCGTTCTGATCTGTATGTATATATTTATAAATAATTGTTTTCAGTCTATGTGATATGACCAACATGAAGAGTTTATAATCTGCATTGAGCAATGAAATCGGCCTGTAATTTTTAACTTGTGTGTGGTCTGTGTCTTCTTTGGGGATAAGTGTGATAATGGTTTCAGTCCAGGATTTGGGAATTTCTGCTTCTAATAATGCGTCATTGAGGACTTGGAGTAACAGTTCATCCATTACATTTTGACAGTTTTTATAAAACTCCGTTGGTATTCCGTCCGGACCTGGAACCTTGTTGTTTTTTTGCTTTTTCCTTGCTTCCACCAGCTCAGACATCGTAATTGGTCTATTTAGTGCTTCTCTATGGGACTCCTCTAGTTTTGTGATGTTTGTTTTACATAAATATTCCTTAATGTCTTCATCCCAAATCTCTTCTTTCTTATAGAGACTTTGAAAGAAATCTTTGACTATGCGTTTTTTGTCTAGATTGGTATGGTATATTTGTCCTGTTTCGTCCTGTAATTGAAATATTGTTCTCCTTTCTTTTTCTTTTTTCAATTTATACGCTAACCAGCGTCCCGTTTTATTTGCATACTCAAAATGTTTCTGTTTTGCTAGTTTGATTTTCTGAGCAATTTCTGTCTGTGTAATCATATTGATTCTATGTTTAGTAAGGTTTAATTTTTCTTTTATTGTTTTGTTATGGGGCTCTTTCTGCAATTCTAATTCGTATATTCTAATTTGTTCTAACAACTTATTCCTTAACTGTTGTTTCTTTTTATTTTTTTTGCTATATACGCAATTGTAAGACCTCTTATGTATGCTTTAATTGTGTCCCAAAGGTTTTGAAGCGATGTCTGTTCTTTAGTATTTATTTGTAGGAACATTTTAACCTCTTTCTCAATCATCTGTATGTATTCCTTATCTTTTATTATTCCCGTATCCATCATCCACCTCCTTTGCTTTCGATGTCCTTTCCATAGTATTTTAATGGGGTTATGGTCTGCCCAGGTGTTCACTGCTATTTCGATATTTTTTACCTCCTCTCTGAGGTCTGAAGTCATCCAGGCCATATCAATCCTAGACCATGACTGGTGTGGGTTCGAATAGTATGTGTACTGTTTTGTTTGCGTGTTTGCCTCTCTCCATACGTCATGTAGGTGTAATTCATTGATCATGTCTTTGAAAGGTTCCGGTAGAGTTTTCTTTCTGGTTTTACTTTGTTTGTTACTCCGATAGTCTTTTTCTATGTCCATGATTGCGTTGAAATCTCCTACCATGCAGATAGTTTCATATTCCAGGTCTTTAATTATATTATGTAGCTTTTTGAAAAAATCATTTTGGTTTCCGTTGGGTGCATATATGGATATTAATAATATTGTTTTGGATCCTGTTTGTATTTCTATTATTAAGATACGTCCTTCTGTATCTGCATATATTTGTTTTGTTTTTATTTTGTAACATACAACAAGGGGGTAAAATACCCCCATCATGGAAAACAGCTTACATTTCTTTGATACCAAAAGAGCAAGCAGGTCCTAAAAAACCAGAGAATTATAGACCAATATCTCTTTTGAATCCTGATTATAAAATTTATGCAAAAACACTAGCCAACAGGTTGATGCCAGTAATTCAAGAGGTGATTCACGATGATCAAGCGGGATTTATAGAGGGCAGATATATGAAGGACAATGTAAGGCAAGTTATAGTTTTATTGGAATATCTTGAAAAGAATAAACAGATCCCTGCAGTGCTGTTTTTTTTGGATGCGGAGAAGGCCTTTGATAGAGTGGACTGGAATTTTCTATTAAAGACTTTAAAGAAGATGGACTTTGGGGATCAATTTATACAGGCGGTTTCAGCAATTTATCAAGAGCAAAAGGCACAGATTATTATTAATGGAAGTTTGACAACAGACTTTAATATCGAAAAAGGAACAAGACAAGGTTGTCCGTTATCCCCATTGTTATTTATTTTAACACTAGAAGTCTTATTGAATACAATACGGGATTCGAATATATTGAAAGGTATAGTGATAAGGCAAGAGGACTACAGAATAAGGGCATTTGCAGATGATCTGGTTGTTACCCTAACACAGCCGATGGAATCAATAATCCAGATGAAAGACATTATAAAAGACTATGGCACAGTATCAGGTTTTAGACTGAATCAGAAAAAAACTAAGATGATAGTTAAAAATATGACGCAAGATCGAAAACACGAACTTGAAAGGAGGGCAGGTTTTGAGATTGTACCAAAGGTTAAATATCTAGGAGTTCAGGTTGCAGAATCAAATATGAAATTGTTTCAAAATAATTATGAGGTGTTGTGGCGAGATGTACAGGAAGACATGCAGACTTGGAAAAAACTGCAGCTGTCTTTACTTGGAAGAATAGCAGCAGTTAAGATGAATATTTTGCCAAGATTTCTTTTTTTGTTTCAAATGATTCCGGTGCTTAAAAGTGATAAACAACTGAAAGAATGGCAAAGTGGAGTGAATAATTTTTTCTGGAACGAGAAAAAACCAAGAGTGAAATTGAAAATTATGCAAGATGTTCCAGAAAGGGGAGGTCTTAAACTTCCAAATCTTCAGTTATATTATGAAGCAGCAGCTTTGTCTCAAGCAAGTGACTGGTTTGGAAGGAAAAAGACTGGAATATTGAATATAGAAAGTTTTGATCTCGAATTTGGTTGGCATGCATACTTATTTTATGAGAACAGAGTGGATAAAGTGTTTAAAAGCCATATACTAAAAGATTCTTTGATCAGAGTTTGGAAGAAGCACCGATTCAAATGGGATTACAAAATACCACTATGGCTGGATCTTGGTCATATCATGTGGAATACAAATATAATGTCACTCGGGGGGGGGGGTTGTTATATAAAGAAGTTCTTTTTACAGATGCGGGCAGATGGCAACTGAAGACATTAGAGACACTGTTGGATGAAGGAATTAACCTAACTTGGTTACAGTATAATCAACTTCAACTGAGATGGAAAGAGGACCAAAAAACTGGTATTATGTTGCATGAGAAAGAATTGGTTAGA
Organism: Arizona elegans; assembly: GCA_022577455.1. Lineage (NCBI taxonomy): Eukaryota > Metazoa > Chordata > Lepidosauria > Squamata > Colubridae > Arizona > Arizona elegans. The sequence goes on along the minus strand of JAKOOJ010000004.1, from coordinate 78,577,683 downwards.
CATATAAAAGAGAAAGGTCCAATGCATATTAAAAGGCTTTATAATGTTTTGTTAGAAAGGGATTCAGAAATTGAATTGGTTAAAGATTGTATGATTAAGTGGGCACAAAATTTTGCAGAGCCAGTGATGTTGGAAACATGGGAAAAATTTGGGTTCAGAATGTTAAATTTACACAATCGCAGAATTTGAGGGAAATTTTTTATAAAATGTTCTATAGATGGCATTTAGATCCTAAGAAATTGTCGTGTATGTGCCCTAATGTTCAGCCAAAATGTTGGAGATGTGATTGTTTAGATGCTACATATTATCATGTTTGGTGGACCTGTAAGAAAGTTAAGGCTTTTTGGATAAAAATTTGGTGGGTTATGCAGAATGTTTTGAGGAAAAAAATTCAATTTTCTCCACAATTGTTTTTACTGGGTATAGTTAAGGGTTTTACAATGGATGAAACAAAGTTGATATTGTATATGATAACAGCAGCGAGATTATTGATAGGTAAATATTGGAAAAATGAAACTTTGCCCACTATCGAGGAATGGACTCTGAAGATGGCCAGCTTTGCAGAGATGGCAAAGATTTCAGCATATCTAAAAGATCGCTCACAAGAGACTTATGAATGGGAATGGAAAAAGTGGATAGATTATGTGCAGAACAAATATCAAACTAGGAAGTATCAAATAGCTTTTCACTGAAAGTATTATATAAAGATAGAAATATTTGAATTTTGTGAAGATGAAAAATTATATGGGGGATGAAGGGGTTCAAGTTTTATAAAAAGGGGATTTTGATGGGATTATATTCTGTGGAAGTCGGGGGGAGGGGAGGGTTAGGGGGGTTTGGGAGGGTTAGGTTGGGGAGTTTGGGGCGGGTTGGGGGGGGAAATGGGGTGAAAATGTAATTGTAAAACTTTTGCAATAAAAAAAAATTGAAAGCATCTGTGCTATCTTCTTGCTCTCCCAACTGAGCTGTCTTCCCAGCATCAGCACAGCAGAGTTGCCAATAAAACTGTAAGCTTGTCACAGGTATGGAAAGTGACAGGAGAATTGAGGAGAGACTTGTTGTGGAAGCTCTGCAGCTATTTGTGTCTAGTTTTTCCTTCCAAAAGTGGGAAGGTGTGTACCAAACAAAGTTAAAGCATAATATTAAAAAGCTGCAAGACCTCTGCATGCTTTTTTTAACAAAAAAAAAAAAAAAAGAGGAAACAAAATCTCAGAGAAATGGGATTTAAGACAGAACCTGTTTCAGAAAGAAATTGTAATAAATACCAGTAATAGCATAGAACATGATATATAAATAATTGTAATTGAGTAGTAGACCATAGTAATTGAATAATGATAGTATGAACATTGTCATAATAATACATTTTGTAATAGTAAGGTCAATTTTAAAAAATTAAATAAAAATTCAACTATACCAAAAGAAAAATGGTAAAGGTTTTCCTGTCATTCATGTCCAACTCAAGGGCATGGTGCTCCTCTCCATTTCTTGGCCAAGGAAGCCAGTGTTATCTGAAGACATTTTCTGTGGTCATGTGGCCAGCATGGCTATAATGTCAAAAGGCATATATAATGCTGTTACTTTCCTATGACAGTGGTACTTATGAATCTACTTGCAAGCTTTTAAACTGCTAGATAGGCAGGAGCTGGGGCAAGTAGTGGGAGCTCACCCTATTGCATGGAGCTCAAACCTGGGCTCTCAGCTATCCAGCTGTGACAAACTCAGTATCTTAACCACTGAATCATTGTGCCCCATACCAAAAGAATCTGTTGGTGTGTTGATTTCATTAAAACCAACACACTATGAACTGCCCATTCTCTCAATAAACTGTTAACTGTTCCAGAAATTAGTTAGATTAGTTAGTTAGTTAGTTTACTTTATTGATAAGCCCATGGGCCATATCAAAGTGCAGAATTCAAAACACAAATTATTAATAAAATCAGATTAAAACAGTTTAAAACAGATTGGAATAAAATACAATAATTTAACACATGGCTAAATATGATAAAATTATATTTCAGTGTCACCCCTACAATCTACCCCCAATCAGTCCCACATACACCGATCTCAACCAAACCATTTTGCTCAAGTACTGTGCTATATTTAAATGTTGTTTTCAAATTCTGGCTGCACATAAAGTAATTTGCTTTGATATGGGGTTCCTAATAGTTCATTCAATTAGTATATAAACTGAAGTACCTGTCTCTCACCCTCTTATACAGGCAATAATCAAATAGGATGTGAGCCAGGTCTTCTACCTTTGCTGCTCTCCAAATGCAGAGACCTCCATTATAGGATATAGAATGGAATCTCCCATATCTGACCATTGTGTCAAGCTGTTCAAATCTCGTATGCATAAATATCTCCCCAAGATGTTTTTGCAGTTGTTACTTTAAATAGCTGTCTATTTGAAAATTATATTTATATTTCTCAGCCATTTCCAAGTTACCAACCTTATTAAGGATAGCTATATTGTCAGAGTTTGTTGCAGCACACACAATCAGACAATTCAGCAGGATTCAAAAATGTCTTTATATACATAACACATAAAGCATACAATACCCTTGTAGGTTTTTCTACATTGTAGAGAAGAAAAATAGCAAGAACAAACACAGCACAAAATGGAAGCACAAAATGGAGAAGGCAAAAATGGAGGAGAGCGTAGCTAGTGCCCTTAGGCTTATATACAGAACAGTTAAGCCACGGCCAGGCTCCAAACTGTCTCTTATGGCCCCATACAAGAAATACTATGTTTCAGTTAACAAACAGTCCCCCATTGGCTGACCTGTTGCTATGCCCTATACCAGTTCCTGAATATACTGACACTCCTCCCTTCATAACTGGAATAGACATAAAACTGAATAACTTAATATTATTCCCATGGTGCACTCCACCCAATGGCTTGGTCATTATGTCTGCCAGATTGTCCTCTGAAGAACAGTGAAGCAAGCTAATTAATTTGCATTTGATGGTTTCTCTTACATTACAATATTTCATGTCCACATGGTTGCTTCCATTTTTTACTCTGTCATCTGTTGCCATTTTAATGCAGGCAGCATTATCCTGAAACATCATTACAGCTTCATTTACCTTTACATTTAAATCCTGTAACAGCTGTACATACCAAGTTACAGATAAAGCAATAAATTCTGCCTCAGCAGTAGAAAAGCTACAGTTGTTTGCTTTCTGGACTTCCAACCAATTAAAGTCCCTCCAAACAATAGCACAATCCCAGAATTGGACTTTCTGATTTTTACATCATTGGCATAATCACTATCAATATAGCATTTCAATTTTAATTCTTCAGAGACCTGTATTTGAAGACCCAAATTCACAGTTCCTTTCAAATACCTGAGAAACCTTTTCACACCCATCCAATGCAATTGTGTTGGCACAGCAGTAAAGCAACTCAAAATGCTTACTGCACAAGGTATGTCTGGTCTGGACCACTGTGACAGATATAACAGGCTCCCTATTGCAGACTGATATATCCAGAATTTGAATTCAAAAATTTTAGCAACTGGTTCTCTGCCTGGCTGCTGGGTGGGCATGGTTATGGTGGGCGTGGCCTACTTGGCTTCCTGCACCACGGGGGGGGGCTGTTTTCATCCTCCCCAGGCTTCAAAGGTGTTCTTTGAGACTTTGGGAGGGCGAAAATGGCTTCCTTCAGGGTCTGGAGGTCCTCCAGAGGCCAGAAACAGACCTGTTTCTGGACTTCCGGGGAGCCCACTTTTCACCCTCCCCAGGCTCCAGAGGCTTTCCTCCAAGAGAGCAAAAATGGCCTCCCCCAGGTTCCAGAAGCCTTCGGAGGTTGGAAACAGGCCCATTTCCTGACTTCTGGAACTTCTGGGAGGCCCATTTTTCACCTTCCCAGAGCCTCCATGTGGGCCCTGCACTTACCTGGCATCCAAAACGGGCCATGTGGAGACTCCTGGGCGGGGTGGGACCAGCCAGTCCGTGCAACTACCAGTTTGGCAAACCAGATGTAAAAGTAGCAACCGGTTCGCCTAAACTGGTCTTAAATTTCTAAATCCCATCCCTGGATATATCTCTTAATCACAGGCTTCACTTTCATCCTCACCCAAACTGTTATGAAAATCTGTGTGCATAGGTGTTAGAGCAATATTACAATCTTTCATGTTATATATCTCCAACAACTGTTCAATTTTTCTTCTTTGACTGAGAACATAACCACCTCAGTTTTTTTGTATCTCCACATCATGATAATTTTGTATTTACCTCAAATTCTTTAATTCAAATTTCTTCTCTAACTTATTAGCAAATTCTTTTACCTGTGATACATCCTTTGCAATGAAACAAAGATCATCCACAAATGATAATAGTTGACAATCCCCACCTTGTAACTTTCCAGTGTATATGCAACCATCAGCTTTGCAAGTCTTGAATCCAAGACCCTTCAGTCCCTTATCTAAACAAATATTCCAATTCCTGGCTGACTGCTTCAGCCCACAAATGGCCTTGTTCAATTTCTCTACAACCTTTCCCACAAAGGGTAGGTTGGAGACTGGCCAAAAGTTCTTTAATTCTGCTGGGTCCAGGGAAGGCTTCTTGAGGAGGAGCCTTACAACCGCTTCCTTTAATGGTTGTGGGAAGGACCCCTCCCTCAAGGACACATTAACTAAAGCCTGGAGCCAGCCTTGTGTCAACTCCCTGCTGGCCAAAACCAGCCAGGAGGGGCATGAGTCCAACAAACAAGTGGAGGAACTCATCGCACCTACAGCCTTGTCCATTTCCTCAGGAGTCACTGGCTCAAACTCCTCCCACACAATAGGACTAAGACCCACCCCCATCATGTCAGTTGGTATTGCCCAATCAGAGTCCAGGTCCATCTGAATCTGAGTGACTTTATCCGACAGAAACTGCACAAACTCCTCAGCTCTACCCTGCAAGGTCTCCTCTGCTCCCCCTGCATTAAGGAGTCACCCTAAATAGGGCAGCTGGGTGAGAATCAGCGGATGCAATAAGTGCAGAAAAATGTGAACATTTTGCCGCCCATATCGCCACTAAATAAGTCCTAATAAAGGCTCTCAAGAGTGTTTGGTCAGATTTGGATTTACTGGTCCTCCAGCGTCGCTCTAGACATCTGTTCTGGTGCTTCATCTCCTAGAGCTCCTTGGTAAACTAGGGAGCTTTCCTGGATCCACTGCCACTGAGAGGCCCCAAAGGCACAATCCGGTCCAATGCCCCAGACGCCGCCCTATTCCAGGCAGCCACTAGGGTCTCGGCCAGACTGTGGACAAGGGAATCAGGTATATCCCCAAGCTCCTTCTGAAACCCTTCAGGGTCCATTAGGCGTCTGGGGCGGAATCACTTAATCGGCTCCGCCTCCCTGCAATGGAGGAGTGATGTCTTAAAATCCAACCTCAACAGGAAATGATCTGATCACAACAAGGGAAAAACCTCTATACCCCTTACTTCCAGATCCTGTCTCCACTGCCCCGAGAGAAACACCAGGTCGAGCGTGTGTCCCCCCCTCATGGGTCGGACCCTGAACTACGTGGGTCAGGTCCATGGTTGCCATGGAAGCCAAGAACTCCTGAGCCATATCTGAGGATTCACCAAGTGACGGCAGGTTGAAGTCCCCCAGTACCATAAGCCTGGGAAACTCTACCGCCTCTAGTAGCACAGACAGGGATGTTGTCACACAGCTGGGAGGCAAGTACATCAACAACAAGCTCAACTGAACCCATGAGTCCAACTTCAAGAGGAGAGACTCACACCCAACAATCTCCGGGGCAGGGATCCTGCGAGGACAAGACTCTTCCGGACAATAGCTGCCACTCCTCCACCCCTTCCCTGGAGTCATGGCTGATGCAATATCTGAATCCTGTCTGGGCACATCTCTGAGAGGGACACACACCCCTCCCGGCCCAGCCACATCTCAGTTTTACATACCAGGTTAGCCCCCTCCTCCAGGATTAAGTCCCGAATGAGGGGAGCCTTGTTAACAACAGACCTGACATTAAACAGCAGCAGCCTGAGGCCAGGACCATGACATCCCAAGTCACCAGGTATATGAGGTGAGCCGGTGAATCAAAACCAAAGGGACTGGAACAAGTAATTGCTTTGAGGCAGCGAATCCTAGTTCCCCAAGAGCGGCCTACCCCTTGGCTCTCGCCAGATCTACTTCTCCTAGTCATAACTGCAATGTTCCAGCTCTCCATCCCCCCAGAGATCCCCTTCCCCACCTCAGTGACCCCCCACCTTCCCGGCAGGCAAGGCACCCCACTCATACCGAACCGGGGGTCGTATCTAAGTCCCCATCTGCTTCTGCTTGCACACTCAGCAGAGGAGACTCCACTCCCTGCCCCCCTCCACTCATTCTCCCTAGTTCCAGCCATTCCAAACCCATTTCTTCCATTCTAATAATTTAAATTTAAATTTATCCCAAACCCACTCACATATACAGACACACACACCCTCCCAAGATAAAATTAATATATCAAACAACAGTAAAGAATGGTCTAAGCTTCAGAAGATGTCAGATGAAATTGAAGCAAGTCTGGGAGTGCTCTAGGGACTCTGCCAATGACTTGTGAAGAGCCACATATTGATGTATCCCAGGAAACAGCGGGTACCCTCCAGTCGCTGAGCCTTAGCCCCATCCGATCATTTCCCAAAGCCGACAGCCATTCCACCATCTTGCCTTGGGAGGCCCAGTGCATTTCATGGAAACCTCCAGTTTTTCCTTCCAATACTCCTCCTGGTTGAGGTCAAACTTTCCTCTCTGCTAGGACAGTCTAAGGAGCCACAACTTTGCTCTATTTAAAAAAATGTTTACAGGGAAATATTCCTAGTTCTTTCTCAAGAAAACCTCTAGTCAAGGATAGCTATTTTATTGGTGGTGTGGAAGTGAAGATTAAAAGTCAATTTGGCTGAGAATTTTCCCAGAAAGAACTCCCACTGCAAAGAATGCTGATAAACTTAGTGGGTTTCTCTGCGTCTACCTTCAGCTTAATTAGTAGTATTTCCAGTCCTGAAATTACTGACTCATTGTTCAGTAAACCAAAACTGAGCTTGTCCATAGATTAAGGGTCATCCAAGTTTACGGTTGTTCCAGATGTTGGCTTCTTTCCACTCTGAGCTGCCTTAGCTAGCCCGCCCTGGTAGAGCTGAGGCAATGAAACGACAAACAACCTTAGATGGTGGGAGGGCTCTAGGACCAAGGGGAGCACGGGCAGATTGCAAATTCTTCTTTGTGACTCCGTGACTCAGATTAGAAACCAAATGTCTCTGCTTCTTCGCCTGGGGTTTTAGCTGTTTCAGTGGATCGGGCAGCCACTTGATGGCAAGATATGCAAATTGAGGTTGTAACAGAAGATTTTGAGCTATATGCAATGAGGGATGCTGTTTGAAGTCAGAGGGGAAAATGAGGGCTCCTCTTGTGTGCTGTTGCCCAAGGGAAGCCACCTTCATCTGTGAAAAACCTTGTGCCACTAACCTTGCTTTATATTGGACCTCATTATTGGGTAGTACTTTCTTCTTGTATACCCATTTACATCCTATGGCTTTGCAACCCTGGGGCAAAGTTATAGATGGGAACACTTTATGTTCACCCGTGGATTTCATTTCTTTATCCATGGCTTCATTCCATTTTACTTGTTCAATTTTGGATAATGCCAATATTTTCTGATAGTTTCTTGGCTCATACCATACATTACACACCTTAACTTTACTAGCAGAATACCTGTCAGGTGGAATCCCCTTGTTCCATCATTCTGACCTCTGTGGAATTGACTGCTCCTGTGCTTTAACCTTCTCTTGCTTCATACCGTTTTCAGCTTTTCCTCCCTGAACACTGACACCATCACTAAGTGAGTAACCATCACTAAGTGGATCACCATCACTAAGTGGATCATTCCAAAAACTGGCATCAATTCTGTTGAACATGGCTTCACCCCAATATGACCTGCTCAGACCAGAGTCCTCCAGCAGTGAGTCCTTCATTGTTTGTAAGACTCCATTCCGCCTTTCAACAACACCATTCTTAGCTGCTGTGTACAGATTTGTGTGTCTGTTTTATTCCTAACTGTCCCAACCATTGTTGAAAATTTGCTGACATGAATTCTGAACCTCTCTCAGTTTGCAGCTGACATACCTGTTGTTTATATCTCCTTTCTACAAAGCTTACCCATTGCTTAAATTTCTGTAGCACCTCTATTTTACTCTTTAGTAAATAGCAGAACCCAAACCTGCTGTAGTCATCTCCAATGACCAGCGCATACTTTGCTCCTCCCAAACTGGCTTGCATTGGCCCAACCAAATCTACATGTACCAGCTCTAGAGCTCTTGTTGTCTTGCCTTGTGCTACTTTTGCTTACTGTGAATGATTTGGACTTTGATGATTTGCATACTGCACAATCCAAATATGCCTTACATCCCTTTAAATTTAATCCTTCTCCAAACTGTTACATGTTTTGCAAAACTCTGAAGCTGGCATGGCCAAGCTTTCTATGCAAGAGATGAACATATGAATCATGTTGTGCCACATTTCCAAATGTTTGGACACATTGAACCTTTTCTCGGTGCAACATATAAAGATTATCCTGCTTTATACTCTATGCACACACATTCCCATTTCTCTTTATGAGACACCTCCCATTTACAAATGTGGTCTCAAGCCCTTGCTTGTCTAAACTAGAGACACTCAGCGAATTATGCTCCATTTCAGCGATGCATAATATATCATTAAACCTCTTTTCCAGATACAGAATTTGCACACTGCCTCTTTCAATGACTTTAGCCTTCTGGCCATTTGCTAAGGCTACTGCATCTCCAGCAGCTGGATCCATCCTGAAAAATAATTTAGAATTATTAACAATTGTTTGACTAGCCCACTGTCTATTAACCATTTGTCTCTGCTATTGCAATAGCTAACTTTTGCCACAGCAACTTGTCCATCTGCTGATTTTCTTCCTTGCAAACAGTTTTTGTCTTGCAAATAAATTCTTCCTTGCAAATACTTTGTTCTTTGCAAACAATCCTTCTTTAAATGTGTCTCTTCACCACAGATGAAACACCGCCTCTGTTGCTGGGCTATACTCCGGTCTCTGCAGACAGTCTGTTACATTTCTCTCTCTGCTCCTTGGGCCCTCACCTCAGGAATTTCTCCTCGTGGCTTTTTTTTTAAAATGGTGTTTCTCCTCTTTAGAAATCAAACAGGCTTTTAGGGCCTCCGTACACAAATCCTGCTCTGGTTTGCACTCAAATACTGTAGAAACTATGTCTCACATTTCATCAAGACTATTTAACCCCAACAGCACTTTCTGAGATTTACGAATCTTCATTCCACACTGTTCTAACTCAAAAAAATAGAGTCTGCATGTGTACAAAATGCTGCTCCACAGAATCATGTGGTTCAAGCTGGGCTCTGTATAATTTTCTCTATAATTACACAATATTGCATGATGACAAACTCACATGGACACGTCTCAACTTCAGCCAGACCTCCTTTGCAGTCTTTAAATCAGCTACATTGATAAATTGTTCATCTTCTAAATTTAAGATGATATAGGCCATTGCTTTATCTTTTTTTTTATAAAAAGTTTTTTATTTTTCATTTACAAAGATAAACATTACATCTTCCCTTAGCTGCGGTTAATACATGAATAATTAAATATATATTCTCTTTATTATAAATTTCAGGTAAAATTCTTGGCATCTCTTCCAATCATATCTTAATTTTTGTCCAATACTTCTTTGCTTCTCCACATGTCCATCACATATGACAGTACCGTGATAGCGAACCTATGGCACGCGTGCCACAGATGGCACGTGGAACCATATTGGTGGGCACGTGAGCGTTGCCCTAGCTCAGCTCCGGCACCCGCATCTGTTTTTTGGGCCTTCCGGGCCCACTGGAAGTCAGCAGCCTCATTGGAAGCCTCATTGAATTATGGGTATGGGCACACACGCACACACACACCCTGTGCTCCCACTGCTTTTGGCATGCGACGGCAAAAAGGTTAGCCATCACTGTGATAGTAAGATCCAGGTATTTTGTGGCACTTCCAACATTTGGCTGATTTATCTTTAAACATCTTTGCCAACCTCACTGGTGGTACATGCCATTGATAAGTAAGTTTTCCAAGGATCTTGCCCAATAATCACAGACACGATAGGCTTTGAATTCAATGTATTTATTTACTCTATTTCTTTCTATTCAGGTACTCATTTGGAACTGGTCCTGGACTTCTGCGCACAGCCCCATATATGGAGGAGGTGGAGTCAAGGTAAAGAGGGGTTATGGGAAGGGCTAAGTGAGGGAGGAGGGATCAGTGGGTCAGTCTATGCAATGGTATATACACAGTTAGGCATTTACTCATAACAAATCCCCCTCTAAATGCCTAACATTCGGGGTTGATTCTGTACCCAACATGGTCACCCCCAGTTTTGATGTGAGATATGTGTGTTGCTTGTTTGGTAATGGTTTCGTTAGAATGTCCGCGACTTGCTCAGAGGTTTCACAATGTACGGCCCTAATAAAACCTACATTTGATAACTGCCTGACATGCTTATGCTTGATGTCGATATGTCTGGACCTCTGACCCACTGCTTCTGCGTTGGAGATGTCTATGGCTGCTTTATTGTCCTCGTGGATAGTTATAGGGTAAGCCGGTTCAGTCCATATTTCAGAGAGCAGGTCATCGAACCACACTAAATTGTTAGCTGCCTTTGATAGGCAGATGTACTCTGCTTCTGCCGTGGATGTGGCAACCAGGTTCTGTTTGCCGGTATACCAGTATACTGGGCAGTTATTGATGAGGAACACGTAACCTGATGTGCTTTTCCTGCTCTTGGTATCACCTGCCCAGTCAGCGTCCGCATAGCAGGTCAGCGCCGGTTCTTTGGATTTGGATGGTTCCAGGCATAGGTACGCGTCTATGCTATGTTTCAGGTACCTGATTACTCGCTTCACCCCTTCCCAGTGGTATACCTTGGGTTCACTGACATGTCTGGATAATAAATTAACAGCTAAGCTGATATCGGGCCTTGTCCAATTGGCAATATACAGGAGGGATCCAATGACAGATCTATACAAGGTGTTGTCCTTAAATGACTCCCCCTCTTCGTGCATATGTTTCAAGAAGTCTGTTTGCATGGGGGTTTCGCATGACTTAGCGTCCCTCATGTTGCATCTATGTATAAGTTCTAATATTTTCTCCTTTTGAGAAACCTTGAACCCGTTCTCTGTTTTCTCGATTTGTACTCCTAGATATTTATTGACTTTCCCTAGGGTCTTGAGTGTGAATTGTTTCCCCAGTTCTCTGACGAATTTATCGCAATTTTGCTTGTGCTGCCCCATGTACAGGATGTCGTCTACGTAAACGAGTGCGTATTCGACCGATGTGCCCTCCCTCTTGGCGAAGAGGCAGAGGTCTGCTGATGTGGTGGTAAAACCCATGTCCCTGAGTGTTTTGGCTAGGCATTCATACCATCTTTTCCCGGACTGTCTTAAACCGTACAAACTTTTGTTTACTAGCCAAGTGACTCCCTCTTTCGTGCCTTTCCCTGGGGGTGCCCTGACAAATATTTCTTTGTCTAACTTCGCATGGAGGTATGCGGTCTGAACGTCAAATTGGTAGACTTCTAGACCTAAGATAGATGCAACTACTAGGGCGCTTTTGACACTTTCTGCCCTAACTGTGGGTGAGTAGGTATCCGTGTAGTCGTCTGGATACCTTTGGGCGAACCCCTGAGCTACGAGTCTAGCCTTGTAGAGGGCCTTGTTGTCTTCGAGTTCCTTGATTTTGAAAACCCACTTCGTGCCTATGAGTGTCTTATCGGCTGGGACCTTAGAGGGGGTGTACACGTTCAGTTCGCGCAGGCTAGCCATCTCCCTTTCCATAGCTTGCTCCCACTTATCTCTCTCTACCTGTGGCAGACTAATGATTTCTTCGTATGAGTTGGGTGTTGTTCTATTTGGGTGAATGGACATGACATAATCTTCAAATCTCTTGGGCATTTTGTTTCTGTTGGGTCTGATAGGTCTCATGGGTCTTGTGTCGGTGTCGTGCATGTATTTGGCCTCCTTCTCTGTGACCGTGTCTATCTTGATGATGGGGTGGTCTTCCTTCCACCCCTTGGTGGCTACCTCATGGTGTCTTGGTCTTTGTCTGTCTTGTGTATTTGCTTCTAAAGTGATGGGTTTGCTTTTGTCCCTTGATTCGTTTGTGTCTTCCTGTCCGATGAGTGTCTCGTTGAGGTGTATCTTCGACCAGTTGGCGTTCTCGTGGAACACCGCTGTTCTGGATACGATGAACCTGTTGTCCCTGTCAATGAATCTATAGCCTTTTGTGCCTGGTTCGTACCCCATGAACCTTAATCTCCTGGAGACCTTGTCTCCTTTTTGCCTCAGTTGCCTGGGGATGTGCACATCCGCCGTGACTCCAAATATGTGCAGGTGCGCAATCTTTGGTTTTCGGTCGTACATCACCTCATAAGGTGTTTTCCCTATTACGCTAGACCAGAGTCTGTTCAGCGTATAATTTGAGTAGTTGAGAGCTTCCGCCCAGAATGGCTGTCCTAACCCCGCATCCTCTAGGGCGCATCTCATCATTGTTTGTAGGACTCCATTCCTCTTCTCTACGACTCCATTTTGGAACGCGGAAAAGGGGGAAGTCTTGTAGTGTATTATCCCGTGCATCTTTGACCAGTTTGAGAATTCCCTTGATAAGAACTCAGACCCCCTATCTGTCATTATTTGCCTTATCTTTGTGTTGTGTTGCGTTTCCACTCTCTTATAAAACTCTTTAAATTTTTGGAATACCTCGTCTTTATGATTAATGGTATACACAAAGCCATAGCGGCTGTAGTCGTCCACTATTGTCAGAAAATATCTCCTTTTGTATTTTATAGAGGGCTTCATGGGGCCCACAATGTCCATATGTACCAGGTGGAAGATAGAATTGGTAGTACGGGTGGCTTTTCTAGGTCTGGGTTTGGTTTTTAACTTAGATGATTTACATATAGAACACTCTAAGTAGTTTTTGCAGTTTTTTATTTTCAAATCACTGGTACATTCTGTCATTTTTTGGATGACTGGGAAGCTGGCATGGCCCAATTTTCTATGTAGCAAATGGGCGCAGTTATCGTGAATGGGTTTGCCTATTAGCAATTTCCCTCTGTGTGTCGTGTTGTCTTCGGTGGGGTCGTCTTCCCTGCCCCCTTCTGCCTCAACGTGGGTGTTGACTTTATTCTCAGTGTTTTCTAGTTGGGCGATAACTTGGGTCTGGTTATTCCTTTTAGGGTGGAGGTATGTTAGCCCTCCATTAATGACTATTTTGCCGATGCTTTCCCTGTCTCTGGTCAGGTAGGCTTCTCCCTCTTTGAAGGTGATCTCTATGCCCATGTCCTTGCTCAGTTTAAGCGGTGCTAAAATGTTGTGGGGTATTTCGAGTATGAGTAATACCCCCTCTACTTTGCCTATTCCGCTTATGAACGTGTTTCCTTTCCCTGTCACTAGGACCTTGTTTTGATTGGCCACCTTAATGTGGTAGTTTTCCTCTGTGAATGAGGTCAGTATCTTTATGTCATGAGTTGTGTGGTTGGTGGCTCCCGAGTCGATGAGCCATGCTTCTCCTTCTCTGGTTTGTGAGTGTGTGTGTGTGTTCTCCCCGATCCCATACATGGACCCTGGTCGGCTCTCCCTAGAGCTGTCCCTACTTCCCCTTCTGTTCCTTGGGTCGGGGGAGTCTCTGCGCCTGTATCTGTTGTCTGATGGGGATCTATCGGGGAGCCCCGGCCTCCTGCCTTCCCTTTCCCTTTGGTAGGTGTGGTCCCTTCCCCTTGAGTTTCTTGGGCAATCCCGTTTGTAGTGGTTCTTTGAGCCACAAGTGAAGCATTCTGGGTGGTCTAGGTTCCTGGTTTGGAACTCAACTTTCTTAGTTGGCCTGCTGTCCCTGCGGCTGATGGAGCGGTCCCTCCTTAAGCTATCTTCTGCTATTATCCTATTTGTCAGTGACTCGAGTGTGAGGTGGCCTAAGCTTATGCTATCCAGCTGCATTATAAAATTGTCCCAGCTGGAGTCCAGGGAGTTAATGACAATGCTCTTCATGCTCTCTTCGGATATATCCTCCCCTCTTTGTATCAGTTCAGTTCTTGTGGCATTCAGGTTCAGTATATGTTCACCCATGGGAGTCCCTGCTTTATGCCTGGCAGAGTGGAATTCCCTGGATATCCTTGCTGTGGTGGCAGTGCTTTTACTATAGAACAGATTAAATATTATCTGCTGTATCTCAGACACAGTCAGATAATGGCTTAGGCTGGGGTATACACCTGGTGGGATACTTGCTATAATTAAATAGTAAGCCCTGTGATGCAAGCAATCTGTTTCTAAAGTCCAAGGTTTTGTGGGGGGTTCATCAACTAAAAACAGTAGATCCTCTTTTAAAAATAAAACCTGGAGTTGGTGATTCCACTGCATAAGGTTCGATCCATCTAATTTAAGGGTGGGAAAGTTAGCTGGTAAATTCCCTGAGTTGTGTGATGAATTACTCACAGTCTGTTGCTGCCCATGGTGTCTCAGGTGAGGGAACTCACAATATGGCTTGGGTATGCAGTTTGCAGCTCTGTACAGACCTGGATTTATGTTCCCTCCTTCTCTTCTTGCTGGAGCCAACTGAGCATGTGCGAGGCCCATTTCGCTACTGTAGCCGATGGGGGAGTGGCTGGCTGTTGCTGCTCTTAGACCTCGGCCTAGGCCTCCAGTTGGGGGTCCCATCTCACTCCTGGGGTGTCTGGCTTCATCTCTGGAGGCAGGCATCCATCGCTGGGCGTCCGGATCCATGCAGGGAGCTGGAGAGAGTCGAGGAGGCGAGGCGGTCGTAAGTCGAGGACTTCTGGGGTTCTGAGGCGTGACGGCTGTGGTGGGCCCCGATCCTTGATTGCTGGTCCCTGGGCACGTGAGTAGGCCGGGCGGAGGCCACATGGGGGTTGAGTAGCAGGTGTGGCCTCTTCCCCTCGGGCCTCTTATGCTTGGTGCTGCGGGTGCTGGGTTCGAGTCCTGCCATCTGCATGATTCAAACATAGTTGGTGCCTTGCGGTTGTCTTCGTGGGGGCTGGTCATCGTGTGGAGTATCTGGGGGTGTGTGCTATCATCGATGGCCCCCCCGTAGCCCCCTCGGTTCGCGGCGGTGTCTCTGGGGTGCGTGGCTGGCATGAAGGGGTTGCGTGCAGGGCCTATCGTGGCTGCTGGGGCCTCGGGTGTCTTTCTGGCTTCGAGCTCGGGAGGCGAGCTCCAGATGCCTTGGTGTGTCCCTTCTGGGGTGCCTTTGGCTGTTCCCCCATTTGTTCTGGGGTTTCTTTCATTTGGCGCCATTGGATTTGAATCCTGGCTCCCTATTGGTTGGTGGCCATCCCAAGATGGCCGCCCGGAGCATGGCTCGAAAATGGAACCGTTTGGCTCTTGGGCCTCTGCCAGGGGGTATCTCTGTCTTACCGGTCTGGCAGCCTCGTGGTCTTGCTCCTGGGGGCTCATCGCTGCTCCCTGGTCATCTAGAAGGTCCCGGAGCTTCGCGATGAGTTCATCCTTGCTTACGGAGGCGTCTATCATTTTCTGTATGATGTCCTTTAGTTCATCTCTCTCAGGTGATCTGTCTCTGGCGTGCCTGGCTGCACTTTCTTTTGGCCTCACGCTTCTGTTTGTTTGGTCCAGCTCCTCCATCTCCAAGGCAGTTGGGATTCTGGTGGTGGCACCTTCAGGTTCCCCCAGCTCTGCCATCAGCCTGGTGGTGGACCTTGTGTTCATCCTTCCTTCCATTTCCGATTTTGGTTCTGTTTATTGGGCACAACCGTCCTCTGCTACCATTTTGATAAGTAAGTTTTCCAAGGATCTTGCCCAATAATCACAGACACGATAGGCTTTGAGTTCAATGTATTTATTTACTCTATTTCTTTCTATTCAGGTACTCATTTGGAACTGGTCCTGGACTTCTGCGCACAGCCCCATATATGGAGGAGGTGGAGTCAAGGTAAGGAGGGGTTATGGGAAGGGCTAAGTGAGGGAGGAGGGATCAGTGGGTCAGTCTATGCAATGGTATATACACAGTTAGGCATTTACTCGTAACAGCCATTTATAATACATCTTATACAAATTCTCTTTATATGCAGTTGACATCGTTAATTTATAATTCCTGTCCCACAATTTCTGCCATTTATCTAGTTCTATCATATAACCAAAGTTTTTCACCCATTCTATCCTTGTCTCTTTTACTTGTTCCTCTTTCAATTTTATACCCAATAAGTAATTAAACAGTTTCTTTATTAACCTTTCTTCTGCTCCTGTCAAGATTTTATCTAACTCCATTAATTCTTTGTAAAAACCCTGTAATTTAGCATCTTTCTCATATCTAGACTGTATCTGCACTTGTGAGTACCACGTTATATTGATCCCTTGCTCACGCATTTCTTCTTTCATTTAAAATTTCCCTTCTTCATTCAAGATACCTTTATATCTAACAATATTTCCCATATTAATAATATTTGGGTGAATCAATGCTTCCATTGTTGAGAGCCAAACTGGTATCCTCAAATAATGTTGTTCATTAGTTTTCTCCCATACCAATAATAATGCATTCCTTATATAATGCTTCTGAAAATATCCATGTATTTTATTTTTCCCCTAGCATAAAAATGTGTGACACCCCAATTGTAAATCATGTCCTTCCAAGGTCAATAATCTTATATTTCTTAATACAATCCACTCTTTCATCCATGCTAGTACTGCAGTCGGATAATACCATTTGGAAGTCCAAAGCCTCCTCTACTTCTTATGTCTTGCATCATTTTCAGACCAATTCTTGCTTTTTTTTTCCCTTGCCAAATATATTTATGTATTATTTTATTAAGTTCCTCAAAATATTTGTTTTCCAGTTTTATTGGAACTGTCTGAAATAAATACAATAATCTTGGCAATATATTCATTTTGATTGTTGATCTCCTACCAGAGATAATTGCAGATTCTTCCACTTTTCCAAATCTACTTGGATTTGCTTCAGCAACTTATAATAATTATCTTTCTTAATTGTTACACATCTTGCTGTCAGTTGGATCCCTAAGTATTTAACTTTCTTTACTGTCTGAATATCTACACTCTTTACTAATACCTTTTTTTGCTTATCCATGAGATTTTTAACTAAAATCTTAGTTTTTCTCTTTATTTATTTTCAGACCTGCCACTTCTCCATATTCTTCTATTATTATTTTTTTATTAATTTAGGCCCTGTTGTTAATGGATCTTCCAGAATAAAGGCTAAATCATATGCAAGTCCCTGCAATTTATATTGTTCCCTTTTAATCTCCATGCCTTTTATCTCTGTGTCTTATCTAACACTTGCATTTAATACTTCCAATGTCAATATAAACAATAATGGAGACAGAGGACATCCTCGTCTTGTACCTTTCTTAATACTGACTTTCTCAGTCATATCTCCATTTACAATCACTTTTGCGGTTTGCTTATGGTATATCACCTTAATCATTTTAACAAATGTCTCCCCAAAATCCATCTTTTTTATCTGTGCTAGCATAAATTGCCAATTCACATTGTCAAACACTTTCTGTGCATCTAAAAGATCAATGCCATTTGCTTCTCTGGATGTGCTTGATAATACTCCAAGGTGTTTAAAATTATTCTCATGTTATCTTTAATTTGTCTTTTAGGTAAAAACCCATTTTGATCTGGATGTATGAATTGTTTTAAAAATCGTTTTAGTCTTTCTGCAATTATTGACACAAATATTTTATAATCCGCACTTAACAAGGATATTGGTCTGGGACTTCCGGTTTCCTCGTCTTCGGCGGCGACGGTGCCCTTTTAAGCATCGCCAGCCCCGCCGCTTGAAAGCTTCAAAATCCTTAGGATTTTTGAAGAAGAGGCAGCAGGGTTCAGGTTGAGCCCCTGCAACCCCCCCCAGGGAATTGTTTCTGGGGAGGAAACAGGCGCAGCTCCCTTTCAACCTGCTGAGACTCCGGGCGGCGTGGGACGTCTCTGCTTCCGCAGAACAAGCCGGCTGCAGGAAACTTTTAAAGAGCAAGGAAACAACCCAAATAAACACCTGAAATCTACGTGAACCCTGAAATTTTGAACTGCAAGTATTAGCACTTTGCTGATTTTTTATACTGAAGTGAAAATTTCTGAATGAGTGAAAGTGACTGGGAAAAATATGGCGCTCAGCATTAGAGTAAATGAATCAGCGAGTGTGGATTGGTGAAGTCATCTTGCTTTGTTACAAAGTTAAAAAGTTGCTATAAAGTTACTCCGGCTGTAACAGGAACAAGAGGAAAATCTCTCCCTTTTACTTGACTTTGCTGCATTATAGCTTTGCCCTGATTAAATCTGGGGGACCTTTTTAGAAGGCTTTGTGGAGGTGGCAGAAGAAGCGGAACCTCCCTCTTTAGAAAAGCTAGCTTACGTGGCAGGATGGCTTCAAAGAAGCAGGAAGGCAAAACGGGGGGGGATCCCCCACACGCAAACAGGACATGCAGCCACAAGCTCAGAAAAAAGATTTTGATATGGGAGATTTAAAAGAATTTATTTCAAATATCTTGGATGACAAATTTCAAAAAGCTCAACAGGAAATAGATGATAAAATAAATAAAATAGATGATAAAATTCAAAAGTCTCAACAGGAAATTATGCAGGAAATGCAGCAGAATCAAAAGAAGGTGACCAAAAAAATAACAGATGTGGCGTCTGGCCTGGCAGGATTTATTATGAAAGTTGAGTCAAAAGTGGATGAATTTAAATCAGAAGTTAATGCTAAGATGAAAAATAATGATCATAAATTTTTTGATGTTGATGATAAGATGCAGAGAGTTGAGAACGAGATTGTCATGATGCAATTCCGGGCAATGGAATTTGCTATACGGCTTCGAGGAATTAGAGAAGAGGAGAGACAAGATTTGAGACAGATCTGTGCTGAAGCCCTAGCTGTGATCTTAAAAATTAATCCTGATATGGTCTTCTGTAAAATAGACAAAATTTACAGAGTCAACTCTTGGGTGGCCAGACAAAGACAATTGCCTAGAGATGTGGTCATATATTTTACAGACAGAGCAATAAGAAATGATATCCTGCAAAAATCTTTTCTCACTTCTGTGCAAGTGGGCGGATCCAAGATCACAGTTTACAAGGAGCTTCCACCTAAGATGTTGAAATCCAGAAAAGATTTTGGCTTTCTTGTTAAAGAATTGCAGAATAATCAGATCCCATTTCGTTGGGACACTCCAACTGGCATAATTTGGAGATATAAGGGAGAGAAACACCGTTTGAATACTGTGGAGAAGGCGGAGCAATTTTATACTGATATCTTTAAAGAAAGAACACCATCCCCACGTACATCTACAGTTTTGGAGATTAAGGAGAGTGATAAGAAGCAACTTCAAGAACCGCAACAACAATCTAAGCAGGAATCAGAGGAGTTGAAGGGCGCTGAAGGAGGTTTTCTGGATGAGCCTTTGCTGGAACCTTCTCCAATCTTGGAGCCGGCTTGGGTGGCTGAAGTCAAGGACCAGCGTATAACCCGAGCAAAAGCCAAGCAACTTAAAGAAAAGTTACAGCAGGAAAGACAAGATGAAAAGGCTAGGGCCGTGGGGAATGCAGGACAGAAGATTTCGGATGAAATCCGAATATTCTGTTCTCTGCTCCAGAAAGAGAATAATGATGATTAAATGTTTATCTTGGAATGTGAATGGGTTGAATGCAACACAGAAAAGGAAGAAAGTATTTGCATATTTAAAACAACATAATAATGATATAATTTGTTTACAAGAAACGCATATTACAGCTCAAGACCAAAACTATTTGAAAAATTCCAAATTAGGAACACATTTTATATCTTCAACTAACCAAAAAAAGAATGGTGTGGTTATTTACGTAAATAAAAAATTAACAGCCAAACTTATAGAAGCTGATCAAGACGGCAGGTTTGTAGCAATCGAATTACTTTCTGCTAATAATCAAATTCTTTTGATAGGAATTTATGCTCCTAATCAACAACAGGACTATTTTTATAAAATGCTACATACTAAAATACTTCAATGGGATTATAGATCTATTTTAATTATGGGAGATTGGAATGGAGTAATTGACTCTAAATTAGACAAAAAGACTTTGGCGAAGTCAAGGATTAGATTACCACAGACTTTTTTTGATATGAAAGAAGACCTGGAATTAAAAGATATTTGGAGAATACATAACCCAAAAGTACTGGATTATACTTCCTTTTCTGACAGACATAGATCCTTTTCTAGGATTGACTTCATCTTGTTGTCAGATGATTTACTTGTTAGGACAAAAAGAACAAAGATTCTGCCAAGAACTTTGACTGATCATAGCCCAGTGTGGATAGAAATTGAGACATGCAAGACTGAGAGACGCTCTTGGAGATTAAATGAAAACTTGTTCAGATATGAAAAAAATATAATAGAACTTAAAAAGTATTTGAAAGAGTTTTTTGAAATGAATTTGAATAAAGGCACCCCAATGGAAATTGTGTGGGACGCAAGCAAAGCTTATATGAGAGGGGTGCTTATTCATGTGAACTCTAAACATAGGTTGACCCGACAAAAGAAAAGACTTGAATTGGAAGCAGAAATAAAGAACAAAGAACAGTTACTTATTAAAAACCCAACAGATGAAAGAATACTTGGTGTCATAAAACTTTTGAAAGACCAATTCCAAATGCTTATAGCGGAACAAGTTGCAACAAATTTACAATACGCGAAGCATAATACATTCTGCAATGCCAATAAACCGGGCAGGTGGTTGGCCTACACATTAAGGAAGAAACAGAGCATGCGGACTATTGATAGTATTGATATCGGAGGGAAAGAAGTTTTTCAACAGAAATTAATAAAAGAAGCTTTTCTTGAATATTACACTAAACTATATGCCAGAGAGGAGGTGCAGAATGGACTTATAGAAAAATACTTAGACAATAAAAGAGTTACAAAAATCACTGAGCAACAAAAGGAAAGAATGAATTATCTTATAACAGAGGAGGAGATAATAGCAGCAATAAAACAATTAAAAACAGCTAAAGCTCCTGGAACGGATGGTCTGACTGCAGTGTATTATAAAACTTTGCAGGCAGAAATGGTGGAACAACTTAGAGACTTATTTCGTAATATACAACAAGGGGGAAAAGTACCCCCATCATGGACTACAGCTTATATTTCTTTGATACCAAAAAAACAAGCAGGTCCCAAAAAACCAGAGAACTACAGACCAATATCTCTCTTGAATACGGATTACAAAATTTATGCAAAAGTATTAGCCAACAGATTGATGCCAGTAATTCAAAAGGTGATTCATGATGATCAAGCGGGATTTATTGAGGGTAGGCACATGAATGATAATGTAAGGCAAGTAATAGATTTATTGGAATATCTTGAGAAGAATAAACAGATCCCTGCAGTGCTGGTTTTTCTGGATGCAGAGAAGGCCTTTGATAAAGTGGACTGGAATTTTCTATTAAAGACTTTAAAAAGGATGGACTTTGGGGACCAATTTATTCAGGCGGTCTCAGCAATTTATCAAGATCAAAAGGCACAGATTATTATTAATGGAAGTTTGACAACAGAGTTTAAAATCGAAAAAGGAACAAGACAGGGATGTCCGCTGTCCCCATTGTTGTTTATTTTAACATTAGAAGTCTTGTTAAATACAATAAGGGACTCTAATACTTTGAAAGGTATAATGATAAGGCAAGAGGATTACAGAATAAAGGCATTTGCAGATGATCTGGTTGTTACCCTAACACAGCCAATGGAATCAATAATCCAGATGAAGGACATTATACAAGACTATGGTAAAGTTTCAGGTTTTAGATTGAACCAGAAAAAAACTAAGATGGTAGTCAAAAATATGACACAAGATCGTAAACTTGAGCTTGAAAGGAGGGCAGGTTTTGAGATTGTACCAAAGGTAAAATATCTAGGAGTTCAGGTTGCAGAATCAAATATGAAATTGTTTCAAAATAATTATGAGGTGTTGTGGCAAGAGGTGCAAAAAGACATGGAGACTTGGAAAAAACTGCAGCTGTCTTTACTTGGAAGAATAGCAGCAGTTAAGATGAATATTTTGCCAAGATTTCTTTTTTTGTTTCAAATGATTCCGGTGCTCAAAAATGATAAACAACTAAAAGTATGGCAAACTGGAGTGAACAAGTTTGTCTGGAACGAGAAAAAACCAAGAGTAAAAATGAAAATTATGCAAGACGTTCCAGAAAGGGGAGGTCTTAAACTTCCAAACCTACAATTATATTATGATGCAGCAGCTTTGACTTTAGCAAGTGATTGGTTTGGAGGAAAAAAGACTGGAATACTAAACGCAGAAAGTTTTGATTTGGAATTTGGATGGCACGCTTACTTATTTTATGACAGTAAAGTGGACAAAGTATTCAAAAGCCATATACTTAGAGATTCTTTGTTGAGAGTTTGGAAGAAGCACCAAAACAATTGGGATTATAAAATACCGCTATGGCTGGATCTTGGTCATACTTTGTGGAATACAAATATAATGTCACTCGGGGGGTTTTTATACAAAGAGGTTCTTTTTACAGATGCGGGCAGATGGCAGCTGAAGACATTACAGACATTGTTGGCTGAAGGGATTAATCTAACTTGGTTACAATATAATCAACTGCAATTGAGATGGAAAGAGGACCAAAAAACTGGTATTATGATGTATGAGGAAGAATTGGTTAGACACATAAAAGAGAAAGGTCCAATGCATATTAAAAGACTTTATAATGTCTTGTTAGAAAGGGATTCAGAAACTGAACTAGTTAAAGATTGTATGATTAAGTGGGCACAAAATTTTGAGGAACCAGTGATGTTGGAAACATGGGAAAAAATTTGGGTTCAGAATGTTAAATTTACACAGTCGCAGAATCTGAGGGAAAATTTTTATAAAATGTTTTACAGATGGCATCTAGACCCCCAAAAATTGTCGTGTATGTACCCTAATGTGCAGCCTAAATGTTGGAGATGTGATTGTCTAGACGCTACATATTATCATGTTTGGTGGACCTGTAAGAAAGTTAAGGCTTTTTGGATAAAAATTTGGTGGGTCATGCAGAATGTTTTGAAGAAAAAAATTCAATTTTCTCCACAATTGTTTTTATTGGGTATAGTTAAGGGTTTTACATTGGGTGAAACAAAATTGATATTGTATATGATAACAGCAGCAAGATTGTTGATAGGTAAATATTGGAAAAATGAAGCGCTGCCCACGATTGAGGAATGGACTTTGAAGATGGCCAGTTTTGCAGAGATGGCGAAGATTTCAGCATATCTAAAAGATTGTTCTCAAGAGACTTATGAATGGGAATGGAAGAAGTGGATAGATTATGTTCAGAACAAATATCAAACTAGGAAGTATCAAATAGCTTTTATTTGAAAATGTTATATTAAGATAGAAATATTTTAAGGTAATGAGGATGAAAATTTATTTGAAAATGTTATATTAAGATAGAAATATTTTTAAGGTAATTAGGATGAAAATCTATTTGAAAATGTTATATTAAGATAGAAATAGGTTAATGTAATGAAGATGAAAATTTATAAGGGGGAGGGAGGGGTTCAAGTTTTATATACAAAGGAGGGTTTTTCCTTTTACTTGACATGAGTATACTGTGTGGAAGTCTGGGGGGAGGGGAGGGTTAGGGTGGGTTAGGGAGGTTGGGAAGTTTGGGGTGGGTTGAGGGGGGGAAAAAAGGGGGTGAAAATGTAATTGTAAAACTTTTGCAATAAAAACAAAAAAAAAAAGGATATTGGTCTGTAGTTTTTTATTTGTTGTAAGTTTGCATCTTCTTTGATATAAGGGTAATATATGCTTCCATCCAGGGGTGAAATCCACTAACCTTTGCTACCAGTTCGCAAATGTGAGCATGTGCACCTCTTCCATGCATGCGCAGAGCCTTCTGCACATGCATAGAGGGTCAAAAACGGGATGTGATGATGTCCGGGCAGATGGGTGGAGCCTCTTGCCGCCGGTGCTACCAGTTTGCCCAAGCAGGATACAACTGGCTGCATTTCACCACTGTTTCCATCCATGAGTTCGGTGTCTTTGCCTCTAACAAAAGTTCATTAAATACTTTCAACATTGGTTTGCTCAAACCAACATTTGCTTCTTGCTCAACATTGGTTTCTTGCAGTTCTTTATATAGTTCTGCTGGTAAACCATCTGGTCCTGGTGTCTTCCTATTCTTTTGCCTCTTAATTGCTTCTGTTAACTCCATCACAGATAAACGTTCATCTAGAGATACTTTAACTATTTCAGGTATTTTAGGTATTTCCACTTTTTCTAAGTATTGTTTTATTTTCTCTTCTGATATTAATTATTGCTCATATAGCTTTTTATATAGTTTTGAATCATTTTCTTTTTATCTTCATTTTGGTAGTGAATTTCCCCTTCCTTATTCATTAATTTATCTATCAGTTTCTTTTTCTCTTTTTTTAAATTTATACGTCAGCCATCTTCCTGGTTTGTTAGCATTTTCAAAAAAGTTTTATTTAACACTTTTAATTTTTCGTGCTAATTCTTCTTTGTCCATTAAGCTCAATTTATGTTTCATTAAATCCATTTGGTTCTTTATTTCCTTTTTTGTGGATCTTTTTGTAATTCTGTTTCTAATGTCTTCTTCTAGTATTTGTCAGGTTCCAAATCAGGATAAGAAAATAAATCGCAGAAAACAGGGTGGATATTGTTCTAAAGTCTTATCTTCCTAAATTCGGTATGCTCCAACAATCACCCAGTGCAATTACAGTGAAATATTGTCAGCTCTAATCTTATTGTGCTTTCCCTTCCCATTTTAAACATAGCGCACCTCACCCCGCTACTCCTCCCCCGATTCCACCCCAAATCCCTATGCTGATTGGAGGGCTCCAGCTGCCTTCCTCCGACCAGTAATTCAGTGCAATTAGTCCTGGTTTGTTGGGGCCGTTCTGATTGGGATAGGTCTGGTAAGCCTCCAGTAATTCTGACTAATGCAGCTGGCACCTCTAACTATTCACTAACTATTGGGAATGGGCCAATATATTTTGGGGCAAATTTTTTGCATGGCACCTTGATGGTTAAGTACTTAGTGGAAAGATAACCCTCTGACCCACATGGAAAGGTGGTTGTGGTCGCCGTTTCTTATCCAATTGGTATTTGTACCTATCCGCTGCCTTCTGCAGGGCATCCCTAACATGGTCCCAGATTCCTGCCATTTTGACCAGCCATTTCTGTAACCCCACGTCTTCAGATTCCGGGTGGGGGCACCCAGGTATTGGGATGAATTCAACCCCTGAAGCAATATGGAACGGGGTATATCTGGTGCTGCTACGTACGGTGTTATTGTATGTGACCTCGGCGAAAGATAATAGGTCTGCCTAATCGACTTGTTGGTATTTGACATAGCACTGGATATAACTCTCTACCATTGTGTTGGCTCTCTCAACCACCCCATTAGTAGAAGGATGGAAGGCAGAGCTAAGTCCCTGTGAGGAGTCTATTGTTCCAAGAACTTCCACCAGAATTTGGCTGTAAACTGTACCCTATGATCAGAGATAATCCTTCGGGGCACTCCATGAAGGCGGTATATGTTCGTTAAGAACAGTTTGGCTAGTTTTCCAAAGGTAATCCCAGGCAAGCCACAAAATGGGCTTGTTTCAAAAAAAGGTCAATTACTGTCCATATCACTGTTACCCCAGCTCTCAGGCAAGCCCATGATGAAGTCCATGGCTATCTCCTCCCAGAGTCTCACAGGAGCTGCCACTGGTTGTAGGAGGCCTGGAGGTTTACCGACCCGTGTCTTCATCATAGTACATGTCATGCAACTGTTTACATAGTCTTCCACATCCTTTTTTAATTGGGGCCACCAAAATTGATGATTCGTGTGGTGCAAAGTTTTTAAGAATCCGAAATGTCCAACCGCTCGGACATCATGACATCGGCACAACACTTCAAGTCGTAGACTATGTGGAACATAGATTTTGGTCCCTTTCCATGCCAGATCACCCCTATGACTTAAAATACTCTTATTGGCTTGGTACCATTCATCAGATGGAAGTTCTTTCTGGATGTCCTGGGCAATGCCTGTGGCTTGTGTTGTTCTATGGGTTGTATAGGAGACCGGTTGGGTGATCCAATCCCCCATGACTGGTTTCAGAATGAGAGCCTGTACCACCTGTTCTCGTTCACTAGAGTATTGAGGTTTACTGGACAAGGCATCAGCCAGGAAATTCTTTCCTCCAGAGATGTACTTCAGGCTGAAATTGAATCACCAGAAATACATGGCCCACCTGACCTGCTTGGGTGAGAGTCGGTGGGGGGTTTGGAGGGCTTCCTGATTCTTGTGGTCGGTCCAGACCTCGAATGGCAAGCCCCCCCCTTCCAGAAGATGTCGCCATGTCAATAATGCCCATCATGCCGCAAATGCCTCCTTCTCCCAGATAGCCCACCTGCGTTCGGTGTCGCTTAATTTCCGGGACATGTAAGCACACAGTTGCAATCTCCCCTGGTTGTTGACTTGCAAGAAAACCGCTGCTACGGCTACATCACTGGCATCAGCCTGTATCACAAATGGCTTCACCAGGTCTGGATGTTTTAGCACTGGCTCCTCTGCGAACAACGATTTCAATGCTTCAAATCCCTGTTGACATGCACTATCCCACTGTATTGGATGCCCTGGACATGGCCTATTAACTAGATGTTTGGTCTTTAAGAGGTCAGTTAATGGAAGTGCAACTCATGCAAAGGATGGGCTAAAGTGGCAATAAAAGTTTGCAAATCCCAAAAAGCTTTGCAATTGCTTTCTCATTCGTGGGGCCTGCCAATCTAATACCACCTGCACTTTTGTGGGGTCCATCTCTGCCCCTTTTGAGGATACGCAGAAGCCTAAATAGTCCAACTAAGACTTGTGGAATTCGCATTTGGATTGTTTTACATACAGTTTAGCTGCTAATAGTTTCTGTAAAATGTGGCATACTCTTCTAGTGTCTTGGTGTATATTAGACTGCCACCCAGGTATACAAGAACATTGTTATATAAATGATCTTGTAACACTTCGTTAATAAACTGCATGAATACAGCAGGTGCTCCTTGTAATCCGAATGGCATTACTTTAAACTGGTAACTGCCTAGAAGGCAATTAAATGCCATCTTCCATTCGTCACCCGGTTTAATCTGAATGCTATAGTAGGCCTCCCAAAGGTCTAATTTTATAATCACCCGTCCCTCTCCCAATCGTCCCAATATATCCTCCATTAACGGGAGTGGATACAGGTGTTCTATTCACACCACATTCAGAGCACGAAAATCAACACAGAGGCGTAGGCCACCATCTTTCTTCTCCTGAAAGAGAAACAGAGCTGCCACTTTAGACCTGGCCGACTCTATGAAACCCCATTTCAGGTTTTTCTCTATATATGTTCTCATATCCGCCAATTCTTGAGTACATCATTGAGTACATTTTGGGTTTAGGTAAAACAGCTCCTGGAAAGAACTCAATAGCACAATCAGTGGCTCGATGGGGAGGTAGGGTATTGCATTCTTGTTCACTGAACACCTCTTTAAGATCATCATACACTGTGGGGTAGCCTATCGGCTCTGTGGCCGCCCTCCTCTTTTCAACCCCTGTTGGATTGTTCTCATGGGGAGGTGGATCAGGTCCTACTCCTATTCTTAGATGTCGGCAATCCCACACACAGAGATAGTTGGGCCTCATTTATCGAGCCACAACCTCCTCTGTTATGTTGGGTACCACCACAAATCTTATGTGCTCTTGATGAGCCCCATCTTCAGAGTAAGTTTCTTGGTCACATGTGTTGCTGGTTGGCCTCCTAACAAGGACCTGTCCATCTGCTCGAAGTGAATAGGATGTTTTAAAAGCCTTAGTCCTGCCCCTATTTTGTCTGCTGTGGCCCTGTTTATTAGGCATCTGGTGCACCCTGAATCCACTAGGGCCTTACACTCCCCATGCCTCCCCGTAGTCAGGACCACAGGAATAAGGAAGGGTTTGATAGCCTTACTCACCATAGGATCATCCTCCCCCTCATCCTCACTTTCACTGGCTGGCTCTATGTTAGTTGGTTTGCTCTCAGTTCCAGGGATTGATGGACTCACTTGTTGTGCCCCTCGGGACTTCTCCGGGGTCTTTCGTATGCTCTTTCGTGCTGTCCCTTGTTTAAGTTTAGGTGTTTCTCTATTAACACAGGCAGTCTCTCAACTTAATTACAATTCAGTCTTTCTGTGTGCTCTGGGCCCATAACCTGTCAGAGTTTGTTGCAGTACACACAATCAGACAATTCAGTGGGATTCAAAAACGTCTTTATATACATAACAACACATAAGGCATACGATACCCTTGTAGGTTTTTCCACATTGTAGAGAAGAGAAATAGCAAGTACAAACACAGCACAAAATGGAAGCACAAAATGGAGAAGGCAAAAATGGAGGAGAGAGAGCTAGTGCCCTCAAGCTTATATACAGAACAGTTAAGCCACTGCCAGGCTCCAAACTGTCTCTTACGGTCCCATAAAACAAATGCTGTTTCAGTTACCAAACAGTCCTCTATTGGCTGACCAGTTGCTATGCCCTATTCCAGTTCATGAATATACTGACATATATCATTTTGTGCTTCTATATACTTGATTCTTTGGGCAGCTCTCATTTTAGCTTGTTCCCATTATGCAAGAGACAGGAAGAGCACAGCTTCTTGCAAAATTTAAGTTTAGTGATCCAAGAAGTTTGTGATTGTGATTTTATCTGCTCTAGTAAGCATAACTTGGAGAGTCATCAGTCTCCATTTCATTGATTTTGCACCAGTAGTTATATGCTCTAATTTTGGATAGTGCATGAATTGTTTTGTTGTTGTTGTATACAAGAGTCTGTAAATATTTTCTATTTTTACTCTCTGATTATTGGTGTATACATATATATATATGGATATTTTGGCGATGTTACACCGTGATAGAAAAATTATTATACATTTGTTTTTGATTTTTTTTGATGCTCTAATAAAATTTATTTAAAAAAAAACAAACAAACAAAACAAAACATGTCTCAAATGCTGGGACTGTGTTTGTTCTATGACTGTGGTTGAGTATAGACCCCAAATCTCTGCTCCATAGAAGAGCGTAGGGGTAACTTTAGCTTTATATACTTTAATTAAAGGGGATAGGGACTCTAGGTAACTATGATTCTTTAACTTAAGCAGTAAATTCAAGCAAGCTTTTGTTCTAAGTGTACTCCGTTGATGATAGCAAGCCCAAGATCCAGTCTTGGAAAAAGTTATGCCTAAATATACAAAAGTGTTAACCTGCTGTTCAGTTGGTTCACCATCTAATTGCCATCTATGTCTCTGATGATGTTTTCCAAACAGCATGATTTTTTTATTTAGATTTACTAATAGCTAGGGAGTTACCCTGGCAATAGGAACTAAACTTCTTAATAACCTATGTAATCCTACTTGTGAATATGATAATAAAATCATATCAGCATAGAGCAAGATGTTACAGGATGTATTTAGGATCATCAGCATGTACCATGGGATCCTTCATTAACCCTGGCAAATCATTGATGTCTAAACTAAATAATAATGGAGCCAAAATATATCCTTGTCTTACACCTTTATTTGTGTGAATCCTGTTAGTCAGAGCCCCATTAAACCCATAACCCGCACCTTCAAAGTGGTACTTGTGTAAAGGGCTTCAATCAAAGCCAGCAGTCTAGGTTCTATTTTAAGAGATGTCAATTTATTCCATAGGACTTCTCTGTTTACCATATCAAATGCTGCTGTGAGATCTATAAAAGCAGCAAACAGGGGTCTCTTCTTATAGGTATATTTGGCAATTAGATGGTTCAAGACAAAGCAGTTATCAATGATAGATTGGTTTTGTCTAAAACCTGCTTGTTCTTCTGCGAGGATATGATTTTCCTCTACCCAGATTTCAATTCTATTCAAAAGGAACCTAGCATATATTTTTGCTACAATGTCAATGTAGGGCCTATAAATACTAGGATTCTTTTTATTCCCTTTTTTATGTATGGGGACAACTATTACCATCTTTCCCCCATCTGGAATATAGCAGATGTTATTTATATGTGTAAAAAGACCTGCCAGTACTGGACCCAACCAATCGGGAAATTTCTTAAATAATTCTGCTGGTAAAAAATCCTCACCTGGGGCTTTGTTACTCTTTAGACTTTTAATGATGGATTGTATTTCTTTTACCGAGATTGGTGGCCAAGGGGGGTGGAGTTCTAGAGTTTACTAAATCACTGATTAAAGATAGTTTCTCTACAGATTCTGTGGAAGCAAACAAATAATAATTCTCCCAGTCCTCAGCAGAGATTTTTTTTGTAAAGTTTTCTTTTATTTTTTACACAAACACACACACAAACATACAATGTATTTTTGCTGAACAGAATATTCGGCCAGTTAACAAATTTAAACAATTTTTAGTCCTTTCAACTAAAATTACAATTTCTATACCTCCTTTTTTGCCATAACATTTATTTTCGTCTATTTTGTACCAATATTACCCTTCATTTTCATCTCTAATTTTGACCAAATTCTATTTTCCCTTCTATTCTATATTAAACCCCTTCCCATTATCATCTAATTTTTAAATCCATCATCAAATTAATTAATTATGTGGTGTTAGTTATTTAATTCTTATATTAATAATAAACCCACTTATTTTATAACATACATTTCCTTAACTAATACAATCCAACATTTTAATATAAATCAATTGATTATATAGATATCTTTTTCATTTATATATGAACCAAAAGAAAAAAAATCTTAGTTGAATTTAAAAATATTCTAACTATTATCCTCTAATCATATAGCTTTCCCCCTGTATTATTCCAAATCATCATCATTTAATCATTTGTACACACACCAGTGTAAACCATTAAAACATTTCTATTATTATTCCAATTATTTTTCAATTCATTTTCACCATCATATGATTTAACATTATTTCTTACTACAATTCATATTTCAATTCTAGTCATATACATCATATTCCTCTTTCATTTCTTTCCTTTTTTCCCTTTCTCTTTTTATTTTTACCTTTTTCTTTCCCCTTTTTTCCTTTTGTGCCTTAAAATCCTGATCTCTGCTGTTTTGCCCTATATTTCCCGTTGTTCCCCCTCTCTTTTCTCTTTTTTTTGTTTCACCACTGTTTATACCACTATTTATCCCAGTATTATCATTTTGTTTTTCAAAGTCCTGAACTCTTCTATTTTGCGCTATATTTCCTGTTATTTTCCACCCCTTTTCTCTCTTTTTTATCTTTTCACTGTAAATCCCAGTGTAATCATTTAAGTTCTTTATATTCTTTCTGTTCCATCCTCCCTTCCTTATTTGTCTCTGTCAGAGTGGCAATCAGCCCGTTACCTTCCTGGGGTAATTGCCTGAGTTAGAGGTGAATCGTGGCATTCTCCTTGTGTATACTTTTGGCAAGAAAATAAACCCGAAGATATATCTTCTAAGAAAAACTCATTTATTTGTTATAAAGAAAATAAAACATCTCATGAATCTAATTAGTTACATCTTGGCAACGTTCCTGCCGGACCTCTCTTGGCAGGAGAACAAAGAAAGTTAGAAGAAGAAAGAGAAGGAATGTAGACATGCGCAGTTAGCTTACTGATAAGAAACTTGGCAAGCTACGGTAAGTCTGAAAGTCCAAAAATAATAGCTCATCTGGTAAATACAAAAAAACGCAATGACAACCCCTTCTTTTGCCAGTTGAGCGAATATCAGGTACATCGTCAAATAAGGCACATCTTCTTACGCAGATACTCGTGTTGAGCTGCTGGAGGCGGTTTGTTCAACATGTCTGCAATCTGATCATGTGTAGATACATACTGCAATTTTACAAAAAAAAATTTCACTAATTGTTTTATGTTTTGATAACGGATGTCAATGTGTCTGGACCTAGAACCTGTGAAATGTGATTCAGAAATATAAACCACCAATTCATTGTCTTCCATCATGGTGATCAGTCGGATCGGGTGTGTCCAGATATCTGTGACCAAAGCATCAAATCACGTTAGAGAATTACATGCATCTGAAACACAAGCATATTCAGCTTCGGTAGATGAACAAGAAACAAAATTCTGCTTATGCACTTGCCAATAAACAAGACATCCATTTAAGAATATCATATAACCTGAAGTACTTTTACGTGATTTCTTATCACTTTCCCAATCAGAATCTGCATAACAACATAATTCTGCATAATCACTATGTGTTGGTTCTAACAATAACTTCATGTTTTTAGTGTGCTTTAGGTATTTCAATAATTTCTTAACACATGTCCAATGAAACTGTTTTCCTTACCTACGTGTCGAGACAAGAGATTAACACTAAGTGCAATGTCGGGTCTGGTCCAACTACTAATATAGAACAGTGACCCAATAACTGAACGATAAAGTGTTTGATCCTCGAACTCAGGACTTTCTTCTTGTGTCAAGTTGTGAAAATCTGTTTGCATGGGTGTCTTTGTTGTGTTAGCATCCTTCATGTTGCAATGATGCAAAATTTGTTCAATTTTATCTTCTTGTGAAAGACTAAACCCCTTCTGTGTTTTTTCAATCTGAACACCTAAATAAGTGCTAATATGACCTAAAGATTTCAATGTGAAGTATCTCTGCAAAGCTTTGGCAAAAATTTCACTCATTTGCTTATTTGGACCAATATAAACAATATCATCAACATAAACAAGAACTATCTCATATGCATTGTTAGATCTTTTTGTGAACACGCACTCATCAGTTTCTGACTTAATAAAGCCCATTGAATTTAGTTTGTCAGTAAGACATAAGTACCACATTAAACCAGACTGTTTCAGACCATAAAGACTTTTGTTTAGAAACCAGGTATCCCCTTCTTGCTGTCGGAAGCCTGGAGGACCTCTCACGTAGATCTCTTCATCTAGGTCTGCATGTAGATAAGCCGTGTCAACATCGAACTGGAAAACTTCTAAACCAAGAATAGTTGCAGTTGCTAAAGCAATTTTTACACTCTCAGTTCTGATTGTCGGTGAATAGGTATTTGTGTATTTGGCTTCTTTTTGATTCTGTAGACCCATCGAGTGCCAATGACCCTTTTGTTTGCTGGAGGTTTTGCAGGTGTAAACACCTTAAGTTTCTTTAGACTGTTCATTTCAACCTGCATTGCATCATACCATTTGTCTTGCTCTGAATCAGGAAGATGTTTGATTTGCGTGAACGTATCAGGTGGAAGTGTAACATTGCAAATCAAAGGCAAGGGTGCTTTTCTCAGTTGCCAAGAATATCGTTGTGGAGGGATCCCCTTTGTGACCCTCTTGGAATGTCTCGGAACAACTGTCCAGTCTTCTTCTTCTTTGTCCTCGTCCTCACATTTGTCGCTAGCATCAGCATCCGCGGCTTGCGAAGACGGAACATCAGATTGAAAAGAATTAGTGGAATCTTGATCATCAATCTGTGCAGCATCAGCAGTATCATCTCTAGGAAAATAAACTCCAGGATCATTGGAACGAATCCTGGACCAGTCAACATCTTCCTCAAAATTAGCAGATTGGGAAATCACAATTACATGTTTGGAGTCAATGAATTTGCTCCATTTTGAATTATCATCAATACCCATAAATCTCAGTCTCTTTGCTGCTGGACCTCTTTTTCTTCTTTGAGCTAAAGGAATGTTCACCATAGCATATGAACCAAAAATATGGATGTTTTAAGTCCGAATTTAAACAGCTCTTCTCACTTCTTTTTTCCTTTTTTTTCTTTTATTTATACAACACTTCTATTATAGGGCTTATTGTCCATTCTCTTTTGTTTTTCTTGAAATTCAAAAAAAGAAAAAAAAAGGATCTATTTATTTCTTTCCGATCCTTTAACCAATCTTGGGGCAATTTCTGTAGTTATTTAAAATTTTCCAAATTATTTCTAAATAATTTTGTTCAAAAGTCAATTTTCCGTCGGGTTTTTGTCCCTTTAAGATTATGCTTCAAAATCTTCTTTTCTTCCCCCCGGTCTCATTAACCGCTGTTTTATCGCTAGGGGTCTTAAAGTTAAAAAAAAATTTCCTTATTGTTGTTTCAGCCATGGGTTGGCTGTCACTCACCCTGCTTCAAAAAACTCTGTTCCATTCATCACTCCTGCTCAATGCTTAGTCCGGTTGCCCCAGCTTTGTGACAGCAACAATGGCTGTTGTTCCCCGCCACTGAGTCATAGAGAGTTTCCTCTGACCTTCAAGAAACTTGCCTGTTCCTCTTGGTCTTCTGAAGTGCCTCTCCTTCTTCCCCATCCCTACAGGACGGTTCTGGTCCGAAGACCCCTCGGCAGTGGTTCGTCAGTCCGGGTTTTCATGGAGCTCATCAGAGCCCACTAATTCTCCAACTGTTTCACTGTGATGCTTCCAGTCAAATCCCTCAGCAGAGATTGATATATCAAATGCAAATCTCCGTTCCTTTAGGACTTCTGCTACACAGTGCCAAAATATTACTGAGTTATGATTTTTGGCAGCCAGCTCAAGTTCTGACCAGATTGAAACGGCAAAAAAAAATTTCTTTAATTTTATGAATTAAAATTAGATCTTAAAGAAAGACCTTGTATGGGAGTACATTTTAAAGTTTTCCTGAAAGTCAGGAGTGAGAGTCCCATTCATATTTCTGGTGGAAGAAGTTTCTAAAAGGTGCTATTATGGTAAAGGTTATTCATTTAAATAATTAACCAAATTCCCAAGTATGACCAAAGTATCACTGTTGTAGGATTTTTTCTCTCAGAATTCTCTATTGTTTTTCCTTTGCATAATCTCCTAGAGCTATCAAAGTTGTAATCCTATCTCTGCTTCAACAGAAAAGAAGCTGAATTGAGTGTGGTCTACTTTTGAATTGACTCTTTAGTGAAATTTAGTTAGAAATTTGAAGAACAGTTTGAAGAGAGTAATGTGTCACTAATGCAGCCTTCAAAAGACTGGGCTTATTTTATTTTTTGGTCACAAAATTTTTCCAAACCTGAGAATTAATGATGTAAACATTTACAGCGTGGGTCAAATACTTCAGCTGGGAATATGAATGTGTGTGCTAGGTTGGATGCTAAACTTTCAGTTTTGTCCTCCAATGAGCTGTCCTTCCTGTATGAGCAAACAAATCTGCCACAATAAGCACATCTAGTAAAGAAAATATTCACAGAGTCATATTGAAATAAATGTTATGGTTAAAATTTTAGGGGGGAAATAGCAATTTGACTTCACTTTGATGAAGAGCTTTGTCCTCACAGGAAATATGATTCTCTACTTTGAGGATTTTTTTCCTGAGACAGAAAGAAAATCTGATTTCCCTTGCCTCAACTAGAACATGCAGAACTTAGAAAAATAACAAACATTTTACTGTTTTAAGGCAGCAGATAATTTTGCCTAAGTATATGCAGAAACTAAATCTAGCATAAGGAAAGTATATGACTGATCTGCTCTCAGGAGTAAGGACAATGTTGTTTTGAAGAAAATTCAACCCTTTCTCAAAGTGAAACATTCCCTTAAAGATTTGCACAACCCTAGAAGATATAGCAATGCAGAAAAAGCAATTTTGTGTTTAATTTTATGGCCATATTATTGCTGCCAACTTGTCATATTTCTGTATTTTAATGATAGTTAGCCTGCAAACATTTTAGTATCTAAGCTATGAAATGAGTATCTAAGCATAAATTGAAAATAATATACAATCTAGTAATCCACTTATTTTTTTAACTACTTTTAGTTTGCCTCTGCACTTAAAGCAAGAATACTGTGGAAGAAGCTCCTTCTGGAAAGGCTTGATATTCGTGGAAAAGAAAATCCATTCAACGGACTTCCGGGGTGGCGCCATGCTGGTGCGGTGCAGGGGAACTAGACTCTGTTCTCCCTGCCTGATTTTCTGCATTTTGGAAGCCAGTAACAGCAAAGCGGGTCCTTGGAGGGGACAGCTATAGTGAGGGGAACATCCAGAGGTGATGGGGAGAGGAGCAATCCCCCATTACAAAGGGTAAGAGCCCTGAAAACTGGCGCAGAAGAGATCAGCTGCCAAGGCAAGGTCCGGAGATGTGACGGCCTGATAAAGATATGAGAGGAAATAGAAAGTGAGAAGCAGCAGAAATATCGGTGGATAGGAAAAAAAAATGTGGGATATCGAACTATCTCTCTGGTGGATGGGATTTACAAAAACTATTGAATAGAAGTGAGCTCTGAAGTGGAGGTTGTGGCACCTTAGTGGTGGGAGTGGAGAAGGAAGAAGAATTGTTGTGGATTGGTGAGGAGGGAAAGTGAAAGTGATTGTGGATTGAACAGTTGATACCTTGGAAACAGTGTTTCGAGAGACAAAAACCTGTACTGAAACCCAGCAGGAAGAAAGAAAAGGTTACCTTTCGGGGACAGTGGTGATTGAAGTGGAGGAAAGTAAAGAAAGTGAAGAGAAGGACAGTGACAGTGACAGTGACAGTGCAAATTGAAGGCAGATGCCATTCTGGAAGCAAAGAACAAGGAAGTTACGGAGTGAACAGAGAGACCGAAGACAAAGAACTGTGGTAAATCAGGTAACTGACTTTGAAGGAGACCTGTTCTTAAACAGTTGCATATTGTGTGAATACCCTAGATATTTCAAACTTTTACTGTATATTCTAAATACTTAGATAAGCCCCAAAGAGACTTACCATTGAGGTATTTACATTGAATTATTAGCTCTAAACTTTAATAGTTTATAGAAACATATTGCTTTTTCTGATTTCAAACTTTGGATTGATTTAAGTATATTTAAATGAATTAATTAGTCTTAAATACCCGCTGTTGATTAATAATTGTATACATAGTGATCCTTATATTTACTCATAACTATAATAGTTATAAGAAATTTTAAGAAATTGGATGTTAACACTGTATTATTATTGTAAGAAGGTTTAGAGTGAAAAAGGTGACAATTGATGGTATTGTGGAATAATTTTTTCAAAAATTTAAAAATGTCAAATACATCCACAGTAACTAAAGTGGCAAAAAAAAAAAAAAAAAGAACAATGTCAATGACAGCTTCTCCAGCAAGACAAAAGTTAATTACAGATATGGCATGCAGTGAAAAGCCAGGGCCAATACCAACCCTGCAAAGTCTACAATCGTCACTAAATATGATTCAGGAGTTTATGATAAAAATACAGGAATCAATAACAAATAATCATGAGGACGTGAAGAGTGAATTAGAAGTAAAAGAAGACATAAAGAAACTGGATAATAGAATGGGAAAAATTCAAGATTCAATAACTAAAATTGAACAGATAATAAAAGTGATAGAAGTAAGAACAGTTCAAACTGAAAAGAAACTAGAAGAAACCGAAGAAAGATTGACAGCGGCAAACAGAAACTTAGTAGAGGCAATTTCTCATCTGGAATTAGAGAGGTCTTCCTTCTACCTGAGGTTCCAAAATATCACAGAAACAAGAGATGAAGACCTACACAAATTGATGACAGACATTCTAGCCGACCCATTACAAATAGATAAAAATGAATTAAGGAACAACATTGATGAAGTATATAGGATGCAAATGAATTACGCTAGAAGACACAGACTACCACGGGAGATACATATAAGGTCTGCGAAAAGAGCAGTCAGAGATGAAGTTTATAGAAGAACGAGGGATGACCAATTGACCTACAAAGGAAGAGAGGTCATAACTCTCAAATAGATACTAAAGAGAATAAGAGAGAAATGAAGAGATTACCAGTTCCCTACAACACAATTAATAAAAAATAAAATAATGTTTCGCTGGTTGATGCCAGAAGGATTGCTAATAACATGGCAGAAAAAGAAAATAAGGTTAGACAGAATGGATAAGACCCACAAATTTTATGCACGATATATAGAAGAAGAATCGGATAGCAGAGAAGAACTGGAAACCCAAAGTCAAGAAGAACAACAGCTAGAGGAAAAGGGATTGGAACAAGATACAAGAGAGAGAAGTGATACTGAGACCCAGGAAAGAGAAGGAACAAGAACAAGAAAGCAAAGGGAAATGAGACAAAGGAGGGAATTAAGGGCGACAAATAAGTAGTCGAATGGAGGAAGAAGTGACATTACTTCTGAAGTGAAATTAACTCACAAAAAAATCAATATACATATTTTTCCAATCCACATAACGCATGGTCCCGGATAGACATGGTCTGGATGGATTCGGAAACAGGAAAAACTGTAGAGAAAATAGAGAAAACCGAATACCTGGGCAGATCATAACCTGATAATAGTCAAATGAAAGGGGCAGGAAAAAAGAAAAAAGAGATGGACCATGAATCAAAGGATAACGAAAGAAAAAAATTACGTTCAACATATAGAAAAAGAATTAGGGTTATTTCTACAAGAAAATTGGAATGAACAAACAACTAAACAAAACCTGTGGGACACAACTACAGTTTATGCCCGAGGTCTTACAATAGCATATACTATATAAAGAAATAAAAATTAAAAAAAAAACATAAACAGAATTGCAAGAGAAATTGGGAAAATTAGAAGATAAAATGCAGAAAGAACCCCACAACCAGGAAATTAGAGACAAAAAAGAGATAATTAAACATAGACTTAACCTAATTATCTAAGAAGAAATAGCGCAAAAGATTAGAGCAACCAGACAAAACTACTTTGAAAATGCTAACAAACCAGGAAGATGGTTGGCCTATAAATTAAAAAAAGAAAAAGAAAAGAAATTAATACAACAACTAGAAGATGAAAAAAGGATAGCACACCATCAGCCTGAGGAGTCTGATGGTGGCTTAGGAGGCTAATGCCTAGGAACCTGAGTGACGTAGGAGGCTAATGCCTCCTACTAAGGCAGCATTTAACATCCAGCTGCCTGCAATTATTGCGAGTTCAATTCTCACCAGGCTCAAGGTCGACTCAGCCTTCCATCCTTTCTAAGGTGGGTAAAATGAGGACCCGGTTTGTGGGGGCAATAAGCTGACTTTGTATAAAATATACAAAAGTATG
Source organism: Arizona elegans (assembly GCA_022577455.1). Lineage (NCBI taxonomy): Eukaryota > Metazoa > Chordata > Lepidosauria > Squamata > Colubridae > Arizona > Arizona elegans. The sequence continues at coordinate 78,538,677 of JAKOOJ010000004.1, read as the reverse complement.
AAGGCTATTGCTTAACGCATTGTAAGCCGCCCTGAGTATCCGGAGAAGGGCGGCATATAAAAATAAATATTAAAAAAAAATCAGAAGGAAGAAAAGGAAAATATAGCAGTAAAATATTATCAAAACCTATATAGTCAGGAGAACATAGAGGAAGATGACATTAAAAGATATTTACCTCCCAACCTTATCGGAAAACGTAAAAGAAACATTAGACAGAAAAATAACGATGTTGGAATTAAAAACGGCAATCCAAAAAAAAAAAAGCAATAAAACACCGGGTCCAGATGGAATCCCAGTGGAATTTTACAAAGAAATACAAAGATTGGGGGATTTAATATTACAAACATATAACAAAGTACTAGAACGAGCAATGATATCAAAATCTTGGATGGAGGCACTGATAACCTTAATTCCCAAAGACAATGTGGAAAAGAAAAAAATCCAAAATTATAGGTCAATTTCGCTGCTGAATGCTGACTATAAGATATTCACGACAATAATGGCAGAAAGGATGAAACATATACTAAACAAAATCATACAACCAGACCAGAATGGATTCTTACCCATCAGACACATAAAGAATAATATAAGAATGATAATGAATACACTAGAACAGTGGTTCTCAACCTTCCTAATGCCGCGACACTTTAATACAGTTCCTCATGTTGTGGTGACCCCCAATCAGGGGTGGGTTCTAAATTTTTTTACTACCGGTTCTGTGGGCGTGGCTTATTTTGTGGGTGTGGCTTGGAGGTCATGTGACTGGGTGGGTGTGGCTAGCTGGTCATGTGATCGGGTGGCCATGGCTATGTGTATAGGGACTACTCAGAGGGCTGAAAAAAGTCATTTCTGACAGGTCCTCGCACTTTTGACTGGTCCTCACACTTATGACCATCCTCACATTTATGCCTGTTCAGCATTCTTAACAACCATGTCACTCATTTCACAACTGCTTCTCTTCAACATGGTGATAAGATAGGGCAAAAAACGTAAAATGTGAGGACAGTTAGAAATTCGAGGACTGGTCAAAAGTGCAAGGACCAGTCAAAAATAACTTTTTCAGCCCTCTGAGTAGTCCCTGTGCACAAAAGGACTACCCAAAGGGCTGAAAAAAGTCATTTCTGACAGGTCCTCGCACTTTTGACCGGTCTTCGCAGTTATGACTGGTCATCATTTATGCCCATTGTACCATTCTTAACAACCTTGTCATTCATTTCACAACTGCTTCTCTTCACCATGGTGACAAGATAGGGCAAAAACGTAAATTGTGAGGACAGTCGTAAGTTCGAGGACTGGTCAAAAGTGCAAGGACCAATCAAAAATAACTCTTTCAGCCCTCTGAGTAGTCCATATGCATAAAAGGATACAGCAATAGAGAGGGATGAAGGAAGGGAAGGGAAATTAGAGTAGGAGTGAAGGTAAGAGAGGGAGGAAGAGAGGAGGAGAAGGAGAAAGAAAGAGGAAGTAGGGAGAAGAAGAAGAATAAAAGAGAACAAATAGCAATAATTAGAAACACACATACAAACATACAACGTATTTTCTTTGAACAGAGTATTTGGCCAGTTCACAAATTTAAACAGTTGTAGGAGGTTAGCACCCACCCCTTTCCTAGAAGAATGAAATATTTTGGGAAATATTAAAAGGCAGAATATTATATTTCCCTGGATGAGAAATGGAGAAGCATATTTTACAGACAAAGCAGCTCCCACCTTCCTGCCCCCCACCCTTTGTTAATGGGCCAGAGGCAGAAAGTCAATCCTTTGTCTAAGGACATTTGCAACACAATAGCAACAGAAACTAACACAATGGGCCCCATCAAGCCATGTGATCTTGTCCACCATTAAACCATCTTTCCAAGCAGTCTCCATGTTTCCAGTGTCTTTTTCCCCACTTGGAGCAGAACCCAGAAGGATATTTCTTCCAACACAGTATTTAGTCATTTCAATTAAATTTACAATTTCTATATTTCCTTTTTACCATATTTATTCCTCATCTATTTTTTAAAAAAACCAATATTACCCTTCATCCTCATCTCTAATCTTAATCAAATTCAATTTTTCCCTTCTATTCTCTATTATACCCCTTCCCATTGTCATCTATTTTTATATCCATCCTCACATTGGTTAATTATGTAATACAGTTGTTTAATACAAATTCAACATTTTAATATAAATCAATTAGTTATATAACTATCTTTCTTGTATATTAATCAATATGAACATGAATATTCCAATTATTTCCATGCAATCCAATTTCTTACAAATCAATTAATTATATTTACCAATAATAATAAACCAAATAATTTCCCCCATATATTCCTCCAAACCACAATTTAACCATTTCTGCTTTCAACACAATATACAATTAATAGTATCTCAATTATTACAATTCCCTAGTTAAATAGAGCTTTTTTTCTTTTGTGTTTTAAAATCTTGAACCTCTTCTTGCCCTAAATTTCCCATTGTTTGCAGTTTTGCACCTACCTTTTTTGGTGAGGAAAAAGAAAAAGAAATCTCTCTGCCTCATTTTGTCACGTTGCAGCAAAGACCCTGCTTCCTTACTTTCAATTTCGCTTTTCAGCATAGCTAGGGGGAAAAAAATTTGCTCCAGGAATTTACCTCTTTGCAGCTAGCTCTTTGAAGCCCCGCGGCAAGAATTTAAAGTTTTTTTTCCCTCTAGCCATCAGCTGGGACTCCGGAGACAGCAATAGATTGGGAGTGGGCAGGGTAAGCGAACGGCGACCGGGCAATCCAACAGAGGCAGAGGGTGAGGGCGAGTGAAGGCGTGGGAGGGCGAGAGAGGGCTTTGGCGACCCCTGTGAAATGGCCATTCGACCCCCAAAGGGGTTGCGACCCCCAGGTTGAGAACCGTTGCACTAGAATATTACAAAATACATCCAGAGAAACAGGCAGCTTTGATATTCCTTGATGCACAAAAAGCATTTGACAATTTAAATTGGGGATTTTTTAATTAACCAACTAGGAATAATGAATTTTGTCGAGAAATTTATTAGAACAATTAAAGCAATATACTCAAACCAGAAAGCAAAAATACTATTAAATGGAGAAATTCTTTCCCTCCATTGAATGGAGGTTTACATCTGGGGATTCAAGTCTTGGTGGAGTGGGTCTACAGCTGCTGTCTCAATTCCGGTTCTTTGGACGATTGTGGTTGACCAGCCGCCATGAGAGGGGGGCTGGGTCACCCTTTACCGGTCCGAAACAGCATTTTACTCCTGCCATTGCCGTGAGAGGGCAATGAGGTCCTATGTGTCCCATTGGAATTCTATTGAAGCCCGGCATTCACTCCTTCTGACTGTAATAACATCAAATTGTCCCCTGGCTATTGGCCATGGATTATCACCTCCCCTTGATGTCTAGATGTACTCGGTGAATGACCTTCATGCCCTGCGAGATTCCCCCCTTTTGCAGGTTTGGCCCTCTTCTTTATCGAGGGCCTATCTTGATGACGGGCATTGGAGCCCCGAGAGATGGCATGCGGCAAAGAAGAGTTTGAGGGGTTTTTTAAGTGGGTTTCTTAGTGGGTTTTTAACAAAAATTTTAAGGGGTTCGGGGGGGATTAGGGTGGGTTCTGGGGGAAATCCACCGGGTTCAAGACCAGCCTCAGCGAAGGGCTATGACACTAGGGACGTAGAACCGGAGGTCGGGGAGGGGGTTGGAGTTCGATTTAAAGAGGGCTGTTCCATCAGTATAGTGAGTGGGAGGGGCAGATATGGCGGAAGCTGGGGACCACATCATGTTCGGGGAATGCGCACTTGCTATCTTAGAGCGATTGCACACTCCGGTCCCCAATGCTTTCCTCGTTCCCCAGGCTATCCAGATTCTCAGGGCCAGAGCCTTTGGCTGATGTTATGCAATGCCAGGTCCATTGTTAATAAAGCCCCCCTCATTCACGATCTTATTCAGGAGGGGGAGGCGGACCTAGTGGGCATTATGGAGACCTGGTTGGGCCAGGAGGGGGGAGTTCCCCTCGTGGATATATGCCCACCAGACATCCGTGCATTTCATCAGCCGAGGGCTCAGGGCAGGGGCAGGGGGGGTGGCGGTTATTATAAAGGAAGGTCTGGATCCAAGGGAGACCACTGTTCCACAGATAGCCGGATGTGAGTCCCTCTTTGTGAAGGGGGTCGTGGAGTACAGATGGGCTTGTTGGTCACGTACCTGGCTCCCTGCCAGGTGGCAACGGCCCTGCCCGAGCTGCTTAATGTTATAGCCGAGGTGGCGGTGGACACCCCCAGACCTATTATCATGGGGGATTTCAACCTACCATCTATCGGTGAAACGTCAGAGGTGGCTTGAGAGTTCATGGCTTCCATGACGGCCATGGACCTTATTCAGTTAATTCATGACCCCACTCACACAGGGGGACACACTCTGGACTTAGTTTTTGTCTCTGGTCAGTGGTTGAGTGGCCTTGATATAGGAGATATAGCCATCGAACCCTTGTCATGGTCTGACCACTCGCTCCTTCGACTGGACTTTCTAACCGCTGCACCCCGCCGCAGGGAGGCGAGACCAACCAGGTGGTTCTGCCCCAGGCACCTGATGGACCTTGATAGTTTCCAGATGGAGCTTGGGCCATTTCCTGAGTCTCTGGCTCATGACTCGGCTGAAGACCTGGTGGCCGCCTGGGATAGTGCGGCTGCCAGGGCCTTGGACCGTGTCGTGCCTTTGCGGCCTCTGACCTGGCACCGAACTCACCTAGCTCCTTGGTTCTCCGAGGAGCTTAGGGAGATGAAGCGCCAGAAAAGACGCCTGGAGAGTAGTTGGAGGACCAGCCGCTCCGAATCCGACCAAACACTGGTGAGGTCTCATATTAAGACCTACCTAGTGGCGATAAAAGCGGTGAAATCTAGCTATTTTGCTGCTCTTATCGTGTCATCAGATAATCGCCCGGCCGCCCTGTTTAGGGTGACCCGCTCCCTCCTCCACCTGGAAGTGCGGGATGACCCCTTGCAGGGCCGAGCTGAGGATTTTGTGCAGTATCTGTATGACAAAATCGCTCAGATTTGGGAAGGGCTGTCCTCTGACTGGGTATGTCCGGACGGGATGACTGAGGCTGGTCTTGAGAGTGTTATCTGGGAGGAGTTAGTTTTATCTCCATTTTAAATTTTGTATCTATATGTTTTATTTCATGGCTGTTCACCGCCCTGAGTCCTTCGGGAGTAGGGCGGTATACAAATTTAATAAAATGAAAAAAATGAAATGAGTTCGATCCTGTGTTTCCCGAGGACATGGACAGGTCCTGGGACGGCTGAACGCGACCGCATGTTTATTGGACCCATGTCCCTCCTGGTTGGTACTGGCTTCCCGGGAGGTGACACGAGGCTGGCTCCAGAAGATTGTTAATGCTTCTTTGAGTGAGGGAGTCCTGCCGGCCGCTTTGAAAGAAGCGGTTGTGAGGCCCCTCCTCAAGAAGCCCTCTCTGGATCCGGCTGTTTTGGCTAACTATCGTCCAGTCTCCAACCTTTGCTTCATTGCGAAGGTTGTTGAGAGTGTGATAGCGCAGCAGCTTCCCAGGTACCTGGATGAAACTGTCTATCTAGACCCGCTCCAGTCTGGCTTCCGGCCTGGGCACAGCACGGAAACGGCATTGATTGCGTTGGTGGATGATCTCTGGAGGGCTCGGGATAGGGGTTGTTCCTCTCCTGGTCCTGTTAGACCTCTCAGCGGCTTTTGATACCATCGACCATAGTATCATGTTGCACCGGTTGGAGGGGTTGGGGGTGGGGGGCACCATTCTGCGGTGGTTCTCCTCCTACCTCTCTTACCGGTCGCAATCTGTGTTGACAGGGGGGCAGCGGTCGACCCCGAGGCACCTTGCTTGTGGGGTGCCACAAGGATCAGTCCTCTCGCCCCTTCTATTCAACATTTATGTAAAGCCGCTGGGTGAGATCATCTGTGGCTTCGGGGTGGAGTTCCATCAGTACGCTGATGACACCCAGCTGTACATCTCCACCCCAGACCACCCCAACGATGCCCTTGAAGTGATGTCCCAGTGCCTGGAGGCCATGAGGGCCTGGATGGGGAGACCGAGTGGCTGTGGCTTCCGGCGTCCCGATATAGCCAGCTGACGCCATCGCTGGCTATTGGGGGCGAATCACTCGCCCCACGGAGAGGGCTCGTAACTTGGGCGTCCTCCTGGATGCATGGCTGTCTTTAGAAGATCATTTAACGGCCATGGCCAGGGGGGCTTTTTATCAGGTTCGCCTGATACGCCAGTTATGCCCCTTTCTAGATTGGGACTCCCTACGCACAGTCACTCAGACACTCGTCACTTCCCACCTGGACTACTGCAATGCTCTCTACATGGGGCTCCCACTGAGGTGCACCCGGAGGCTCCAGCTGGTCCAGAACGCGTTCGCGTGGGGGATTATGGGGGCGACGAGGCCCTCCCATGTGACACCTCTCCTGCGTGAGCTGCACTGGTCTTCCGGGTGCGCTTCAAGGTGTTGGTGACCACCTTTAAAGCGCTCGATGGCTTAGGGCTGGGGTATTTACGAAACCGCCTTCTGCCACCAATAGCCTCCCACTGGCCAGTACGCTCGCACAGAGTGGGCCTCCTCAGGGTGCCGTCCGCCAGACAATGTCGGCTGGCAACCCCCAGGGGGAGAGCCTTCTCTGTGGCGGCGCCCACCCTCTGGAACAACCTCCCCCCAGAGATACGTACAATAACAGACCTCCGGATTTTTTGTCGGGCCCTGAAAACCTATTTATTTCAACTAGCTGGGCTGGCTTGAGTTAAATGTTAAATTGATTTTAAATTGGGTTGTTTAAATTTACAGCCAAAATATTTAATTATTTTAAACTGCTTTTAAATTTTGTATGTTCTGTTTTTTACTTTGGCTGTTCACCGCCCTGAGTCCTTTTGGAGAAGGGCGGTGTAAAAATGGAAACAAATAAATAAATAAATTAATTAATTAAAAAAAAAAAAAAACAGAAGGCTTCGGTATAACAAAAGGAATTAGACAGGGATGCCCCCTATTTCCTCTGTTATTTATTTTTTCAATAGAAACACTGTTGCAACAAATTAGACAGAATTGGGAAATCAAAGGATTAAAAATCAGAGGACAAGATTATAAAGACAGGTCTTTGCTGATGTCTTGGCATTTATTATAGAAGAATCCTTAGAGACGGGATTAAGCTACTACAGGATATAAACCAATTTGGCAAAGTGGCTGGGCTCAAAATAAATAAAGAAAAAACTAAAATAATAACAAAAAATTTAACCAAAAGACAAAATGAAGAACTAGAGGAGAAAATGGGAATTTTAAGAGCAAAAAAATTTAAATATCTGGGAATATAGCTGTCAGCAAAATGTAGTACAATAAAAGAGGATAATTATAATACACTGATAAAACAAATACAAAAAGATTTGGAAAATTGGAACAAATTACAGATATCACTAATTGCCAGAATTTCAACAATTAAACTGAACATATTACCCAAATTGCTATAACTTTTTCAAACAATATCGATAAGATTAGAGAATAATTTTTTTGAACAAATAAACAAAATAATATCCAAATTTATATGGGCAGGTAAAAAAACTCGTATTAAATTTAAGCTGTTACAAGATAGTAGGAATCACAGGGGTTTCGGCCTCTTAGACTGGGAACTCTACTACCAGGCAGCAGTGCTGATATGGTTAAGAGATTGGATTCAACTCAAAAACAAAAGAATATTAATATTAGGACACGATCTCCAAGTATGGGAAGGTAAAAATAAAACACATTCGTATTTTCAGAGGCATATAATAAGGAATTCTCTATACAATGTCTGGATAAAGATTAAAAAACACCACTATACGAAAATCCCAAATTGGCTATCAACAATGGAGGCAATGACACACCCAAACACAATAGGCCTCAGTAAAATGGTAAGATACTCAGAAATTTTAGACGAGAAAGGAGAATTAAAATCAGTGCAAACATTGAAAACACAAGGAATAAATATAGAATGGTGGCCCTATCTACAAATCAAAACAAGACTAAAAAAGGATCAAGAACAATTCGGCATATATGAAAAACAATTGGAGTTGAATAAAATTTTATTAGAAACAGAAGAAAAAATGATTACAAAATTATATAAATTTCTACTAAGATATAAAATGGAGGAGGAAGTTGTAAAAGAAACAATTATTAGTTGGGGAAGGAATTTCTGCCACAGCATAGAATTAGAACAATGGGAGAAACTATGGGAAAGGAACTACAAACTCACAACAGCAGTTGCCTACAAAGAAAACCTCTATAAAATGTTTTTATTTATTTTTACTTTATTTAAATTTGTATACCACCCTTCTCCTAGTGGACTCAGGGCGGTGCACAGCCAAGTAAAAAACATTCAATACAAAATTATATCCTTTGGCCAAAAATTAAGAACCTTATGACTAAAATCCATTAAACAATTAAAAAATCTAATATCTCAAAAACGGGTGGGTGGGTGGGTGGGTTTCATGCCAGCCCTGCTTGATGGAAGTAAAAAGTTTTTAGGGCACGGCGAAAAGCCCAGAGATCTGATATCCTCCATATCTCCGGGGGCAAATCGTTCCAGAGGGCAGGTGCTGCCACAGAAAAGGCCCTCCCCCTGGGGGTCGCCAGCCGACACTGCCTAGCCGACGGCACCCTGAGGAGTCCCTCTCTGTGGGAGCGTACCGGCCGGTGGGAGTCTATTGGCGGCAGAAGGCGTTCCCGCAAATACCCAGGTCTGATGCCATGGAGCGCTTTAAAGGTGGTAACCAGTACCTTGAAGCACACCTGGAAGTCCACCGGGAGCCAATGCAGCTTGCGCAGGAGAGGTGTCACATGGGAGTGCCCTCTCACTCCCATAATCCCCCGCGCAGCTGCATTCTGCACCAGCTGGAGCCTCCGGGTGCACCTCAAGGGGAGCCCCATGTAGAGAGCATTGCAGTAGTCCAGGCGGGAAATGATGAGTGCCTGAGTGACTGTGTGTAAGGAGTCCCACCAGCGAGATTGGCCAAGATGTATCCCAGTTTATCACCTAATTGTTAGAGATGCAACCATAAATCCAGAACATTCTACCACATGTGGTGGACGTGCCCCATCACAAGGAAGTATTGGTGTCAAATTCAAAAATGGTTGGAAGAAATTACAAAGCAAAAAATAGATTTGAAACCTGAACTGTTTTTATTAGGAATACTGGACCCGAAAATGAACAAAAACCTTCAATAAATTATATTGCACATACTTACCGCAGCAAGAATCACATTAGCAAAAAAATGGAAACAAAAAAATCTACCTTCAGATGAAACAGTAATTAGGAAAAATCTAGAAGGCGCAGTGATGGATAAAATGACTATGGAGTTGAAAGAGAGAGAGGATTCGGAATATTATGAAATATGGAATAAAATGTACAGTTGGCTCGAAAAGAGAAATCAGAACAAGAAATGTTTAACTTAATATTAATGAAACTTAAAATAACTGAACAACATTAAATAAAGAAATGTAAATACAAATGAATATAAATGTGTAGATAAGAACAATAAATATTATAATGTGTGTGTATATATATGTGTTGGAGTAATGCGATTATCCTACTATTGAGTAATAAATAGAAATGATAGAATAGAGAACTATAAAAGCAAAATACGTAAGTCGATACGAAATGCTGTAAAATTGTCATTAATGTTATGTAATATTCAATACATTATGTCTTGACATGTTTTGTTTTTATATATGTGTGATTGTTTTTTGCATTGTTTTAAAAAACAAACTGTTTAATAAAGATTATTTTTAAAAAAGAAAGAAAATCCATTCAACAGTGAAATTTCAGCAATCTTTCGCAGTCAGAAACACTGATATTATTATAAGAGTGGACAATCTTTTTCCGTGTTTGCTTTCTCTTAATCTGAGCAAAAATAAAACATGTTTTACTTCTCCTAAGAAATTTAAAGACACACACACATACACACGCACCTCTTAAGTTATAGTTTAACAGATAGTTTAAATCAGGGATCTGCAACCTTAAACACTCAAAGAGCGATTTGGACCCGTTTGTCAAAGAAAACACCGGGAGCCAATAATTTAATAACCGGTGTAACTGAGTGGGCATGGCCAACTTAACATCACTCACTCCCATTAGGGCAAAGAATCGGTTGTTAAATTATTTGGCCAGCCTCACCCCTCCCCTCCCCACAACCTCTTGCCACACCCGGCCTCAGGTGTGTTCACCTTTCTCTATGTCTTTCTCTCTCTCTCTCTCTCTCTCTCCCCCTGTTTCTCCCTCTCTTTCTATGTCTGTCCCTCTCTGTCTCTCTTTTTCTCTTGTGTCTCTCTGATTCTCCGGCGCCTCATCTCTAGCTGGGTCTCGCTGCCCAACAGATTGCAGTGGGAAACAGTGGGCAGCTACTTCCGGCCTTTGTTGGTGTTGAATGTGCCTCGGTCACTCAGGAAGGAAGACACACGACCTGCTCTCTGCCCCAAGACACTGGCCTGACCCACACCATGGCCGCTACCGCTGCTGTTGCCGGGGTGAGTTGGGCAGTCACATTGTGGCTCCATGTCATAATGGGCTCCAGGAATAGGAGACCCCATCTTTCCCACTGTGAAGTGTGCTAAATTTCATTGTGCTGCGCAAGGCGCTGTGAGAGCAGGCAGGCCATGGAGGTGGCAACAGCAGCGGCATCGGCTGCGGCCAGGTTGGGCCAGTGTCTCGGGACAGAGACCAGGTTGCATGTCTCCCTGAGCGACCAAGGCGTGCCCAGCACCAACAAGGGTCGGATGAAGTATCTATGAGACCCACAAGAGATGAGGCGCCGGAGAATCAGCCCCAGCTGTTTCAGACCCTACCACTTATCTCCGCAGCAGAGGGATGAAAGGAGGGAGCCACAGCAGGATAAAAGAGCCACATGCGGCTCCGGAGCTGCAGGTTGCTGACCCCTTGTTTAAATAATCAGTCTCATGGTTTGAGTTGAGGTACAGCACTTTATATCAAGGATAAACGGAGGTAGACTGACATACAATAGAATAGTACATGAAGATTCTTTCAGTTCAAAACAAATCCTGGTTGCTGAGAATAAAAAAGATGGTACTGGTACATGGCAAAAAATGAAAGGAATGGCAGAGCTGAGATATTTCAGCAGTTTCTAGCTACCTGGTGATCACTTTTTTCCTCCTGGGGGGCCAGGATTTTCTTCCTGGGGATAGGAAACTCTTTGAATCAGGTTGTACGTTGGCATTTCCAGGCATAAGTGCTAGAAAGTGAATGGTTATAGCCATTAGCATATATAAGGCAATGAATGGCAGGCATAAATAGGGGGGAGAGGAGAACCAGGCCATCTGAATGGCAGACTGGCATGCACAGTGAGCAGCAGGCTGGTATGCATGCGCATTCATGCGCAACTCAACTTGGCCAAGTTGAGCTACGTACACGTGCACACATTCCAGCCCATCACTTGTGCAAGTTGAGCTGCACATGCACTGGCTTGCCAGTCATGTGGTCTTGTTGCAAGTAGCCCACGGTCCAGTAGTGGGCTGAGGCTTAGGGACCCACCTTATCCCATTCACTCTTAAGCACCCTTCTTTCTTCCGAGATCATCTCTCCACGTGTTGTCATAAAGTTGCCTCCTTAGGTGGCTTCAATCTTTGTTCCTTGATATATGCAGTACTTACACATCACAATCACCTTCATTGCCTAATAAATCTCCCTTTAATATATTTTCACCAAAGGGCAGAGATATATGCTCATAGGTGCCTTTTCAGTTTGACAATATGCTAGGAATCTACATAGAATCTTTCCATGGAACAGGCAAGCAGAAGTTCTAACCTTGAGACCAATTTATAAGATTTATGTCCATCAGTGGAGCTCACACTGTCACTCTTAATGTTCTAAATACAGTAGTTATAGGGACTCTGTTTAATTGACTTCTAATATACGTTTTATTTAATTGGAACACAGCAGACATATTACTTTAATGTTTCTACTAGACTTTCCCATTGTTTGTCCTTCAATTGCATCTTTGTAGCATTTATCACCCAGATTCTATTTTTAGAATAAACATGCAATACACTGTTCTCTAAAATTGCTTAAAAATAAAGATATAAACAAATAAACATGTGACATGTGATTGGTCATTTTGAGAAAGAAAAATGCTGGACTAAAATGGACCTGATTGGGCAGATTATTTTTATGTACTATTTTTCTAACTTTCCAGCTTATTATTCAAGGTTGCCCTTTGTTTTTAGTTACAATATTAAAGGCAGAATTAAGTTTTTCTAAAAGTGCTTTAAATCCAGTACTATGACCATTTTATTAATGTAGTGCTCAATAAATCATCAAAAACTAAATGGCATTTTTGTTGTCCACTATGAATTTGTGCAATCCTACTATATCAACAGTATAAATTAATTAATAATTCTGCCTAAAATAAACAAGTTTTTAAAAACCACAAAGAATACTTCAGTAAAAGTACTTATTTCTTTAAAGAATTATCAACTAAAATTATTTGTTCAAGTTAATGCCACTTTACATTTACATTTACAGGTTTACATTTATGTATATTAACAAAATTTTGGTTTTTCCCCCTCAGCAGGGATTAGTTCAAGGTTTTAAGTATTCATCATATATTTAAAATGTGTATTTTAAACAATTTGAAATAGATTTTTCTTTTCTTCCTAATCAGTTCCTTAAGAGTAAAGTTAAAAGCTAAATAACCAAATAAATTCTTAAATAAATCTGATATGTTTAAAACGGGATTCATTCAAAATAATCATTTCTTTTCTTTCATAATCAGCCTTGAAATTAATTCATCAGGATTTGTACACATTTAAGTATGTTATTGTTGAGTTGAACACTTTAATCAAATGCCATTAATTCAATTCAAACTCTAGGTTGTGAAAAAAAGAAAAGGGGCCCTTGTTTCACTACTTTCACAATCTTCTTTGGCTATTTTCCTGAAACAGCACTGTTATTGAGAAAACCCTAATAAGGTGCCACAAATTTGGACCCATTTTTCTCCTAAAGTTTGGATGGGAAGGACTAGGATTATTGAGGTTTATTAAGAAGGAAAACTGCTGTTAAATGCCTCTTTCTTTGGAACAGATCAGGGGTGAAATCCAAAATTTTTCCCTACTGATTTTGTGGGCGTGGCTTAGTCATGTGACTGGGTGGATGTGGCTGGGTGGGCATGTGACTGGGTGGGCATGGCCAACTCAATGCCACTCACATCAAGGGGTGCCTCGCCTGGCCCCTCCCCTCCCAGCCATTCCTTGTCATACCTGGTCTCAATGTATCTATAGTTCTGTAAAAATGTTCACCTTTTTTGACTTTATTATCTACATCAGGGTTCCTCAAACTTTTTAAACAGGGGGCCAATTCATGGTCTCTCAAACTGTTGGGGGGCCGGATCAGCTGGGAGGGCATAGCTAGGTGGTCACGTGACTAGGTGGGAATGGCTAGGTCATGTGACTGGGTGGGCCAATTTAACAGTCCATTGAACAATGCACACACAAATTAAACTTTAATTTGTTTTGCTGCTGGGGGTGTTTTATTTGCTTTTATTTGCATTTTGCTCTTTTGGTTGCCTTTTCTTTTTACTAGATCGTTTTTTCAGTTGTTTAGGAGTCTAGTGGTCCACTTCAGGAAACTCAGTTTTGCTGCAATTCTTCACAGCTCCAAGAAGCTTGAGAAATCTCTCGCTGTCTCTCTCTCTATCTCTTTGTCTCTTTCTCTTTCCTTCCCTCTCTTCCTCTTTTTCTTTTTTCTCTCCCTCTTTCTCTCTCCTTCTCTCTCCCTCCCTCTCTGTCTCTCTCCCTCTGTCTGTCTCTCCCTCTCTCTCCCTCTCCTTCTCTTTCCCGTTTCTCTTTCATTCTTTCTCTTTCTCTCCCTCTCTCTTTCTGTCTGTCTCTCTCCCTCTTTCTGTCTGTCTGTCTCTTTCTTTGTCTCTCTCCCTCTCCTCCCTCTTTCTCTCTCCCCCCTTTCATTCTTTCTTTCTCTCTCTCCCTTTCTTTGTCTCTGTCTTTTTTTCTCTCTCCCTCTCTCCCTGTATCTCTCTCCCTCTCTTTCCCTCCCTCTCCCTCTCCCTTTCTCTTTCATTCTTTCTTTTTCTCTCTCTATTTCTCTCTCCCTTTCTTTGTTTCCCTCTCTTTCCTTCTCTCTCTCCCTCCCTCCCTCTTTCTGTCTCTCTCCCTCTCTTTTTTCTCTCTCTCTCTCTATCTTGTGGAGGTGGTGAAGGTGAAAAATGGGCCATTTTTGCCTGTTTTTTGCCTCTTATAACCCTCCCACCCTCGACAAGCATTCTGCAGACTAAAATGAGGCAAAAATGGCTCGGTTTTTTTGGCAAAAACAGGCCATTTTTGCCTGCTTTTTGCCTCTTCTAACCCCCCACCAACTCCACAAGCATTCTGCAGGCTAAAAGCAGGCAAAAATGGCTCATTTTGGGGGCAAAAACTGTCACAAGTAAATGCCTTATTCTTGAATGGAGGATATATATGCTCATGGGGTATCAAGGGTTAATTTATTCTTTCCTTCCTAATGTATTCATATGTAACCACTCCTACTTCTTAACCCCGCCTTAATGATATAAAAGGAGATACACTCTCCTCCTTCTCGCTTCTTTCTGCAATCAGTCTGTGAATAAAGAATGACTTCTGTAAATAAACTACCTTCTGTTTGAATATAAAAAGTCTGAACCTATTATTGAGCCTGATCCTCGAATTATGGCAACAAGCTGGTAGCAGAGGATGGTTGGCTGACTCAATGAGAAACAGACATGCCAAAGAAAGAAAACTCCATAAACAAAAGAGAAAGACCCAACACCAGGGCACACAACAAAGTTATGGAAACAGATCAAGAAATGATCGATGAATCGACAATAAAAATGACAAAAGAACTCAAAAATCTCACTACAGACGACGAAGAGGTAATCGAAGAACCCAGCGACCAAGAAGCAAGCGAAACAGAAAACAACACACTCAGATTAGAAATACTGAAGTTACTGAAATGTCAAAAAGACGACAAAAATCTCATCGCGAACCTCCAAGACATCATAAAAGCCAACGGGGCAGCAAGAGAAAACTACTTCAACGCATCAGAACCAAAAGATTGCAAAATGGTAAGCAGATTGCCCACAGAAGAAAATGTAACTGAAGAAAAGACCAGCGATCCCGTGCAAAATTTTGAATGGCAGCCATCTTGGTTTTATCAGCCCGCCAAAATGAATGACTCACAACCAATCAGAGAGCAGAGTTCAAAATGGCTGGCGCGAAAAGCTCTACACAACATAAGAAATAAAAAAGAAAAATTCAATTCATCAGGAGAATCCGATACAGACACCGAAGAAACATCAACCGAACTACAAATCGAAGCGGCTATGAAAACACTCTTCGCAGCCTTCAGCCCGAATCTAAAAATCTCAAGGAAATCAACGAAAGTACCAAAGACTGTAAATCGAATAACAAAGAAAAGACAGACTGCACAATCCAAGGACAAAGATACAGAAACAAACGAACAAGCGTTCCTGCTTCCATCCACTCTGAATCAATCAAGGAGAGTGCTAACGCCCGAACCCAGAGAGCCTTGCAAGTATTCGCCCACACCGCAAACGATCCCGGGAGCCAGAGGCCTCAACCGAGACGACCACAATAAAAAGAAGCAAGCACCGATCCACACCTGGACGCCTAAAGTCGAACCGGAGAGCGAATCATCTGAGGAAGAGCAATACAAGGGAGCTGCAGCAACGAGAACCTCTCCCGACAGCTCCTGGAACGAAATGAACAGCGCACATGCGCAAACACACACAAACGAACACAGAGACTTTGAAGAACAGAGAGAACCATTCAGACTAGTCGTAAGCGTACCTACACCATTCTGCAGTTACCAGCATCTACAAGACCATGGATAGCCTCCAGTTGTAAGTAATGCAGCAAATAACATTGGATACCTTCCTAATGATTTTCCAAAATTGAGAATAGACGGTATTAATTTACAGGAATGGAGTCAGCAGCTCCAGGTTGTTTTTTTAAAAGAGAATTTATTGTTTTTCATAACTAACCCTCCCAAAAAACCATGGACTCTAAAATTGGACTGCCTACACCACAGAGCATTCTATTTACTAATATCTAGTATATCTCCTGCTATCTATCATAGTATTAAGCATAATCTGACTGTATCAGAAATAATTCATTGCATGTTTAAATTGTTTCATAGTGAAAGTGTGGCAACCACAACAAGAATGTCTAAAAATTTCTTCTCAGCCAGGATAAAACCTGGAACTACTGTAAGTGAACATTTGCTATCTCTAAACACAACTAGAGCAGAACTTCATTTAAGGGGAGAAATAATATCAAATCAGACAATGAAAAGTGTTATCCTTAATTCATTAGACTCATCATGGGATAACTACATAACTCACTTGGACACAATTAATTTAGGACACCTATCTATAGAGAGTTTATCAAATAGATTAATAGCTGAAGATAATCTGAGAAGAAGCCGCTACAGCGCATACAAAGAACACAGACAGACCAAAAGAGTAGTATTTCAAGACAGATACTCAGAACCAATTGAGTGTTATAATTGTAGATCCAAAGAACATTATAGAAGAGATTGTCCAAAACATCTTAAAGAAAGACAAGACCACGACACTAGAAATAGATACAATAACAGACAATCATCTATTGATAGATACAGATATAGAAACTCACCAAACTTTAGAGAACGTAGAGGGGGCAGAGATAACTCAAGAGATAGAAAGTCTGGATCATTAAATGGATTAGATAAACACACCATAACCAAAAACCAAAATTCAAAAGATAATGCCTGGCTCATTGATTCTGGGGCAACAAATCACACAACACATAATAAGAAAATATTATCTTCCTTCATAGAAGATAAATTTGTAATCAAAGTAGCTAATCAAGAGGAAGTCCAAGTCATTGGAAGAGGAAATGTAGATTTATCCGGTTTAGGGAAAATAGAGGGGGTTTTATTAATACCCGAAATACCTCATAACATTCTTAGTGCAATAAAGTTAAGCAAAGACTCCAACATAAATGTAATATTCTCAAAGGGAAAGGCAATTTTAGAGAAAAACAAAACAAACTTAGGTAATGTGATTATCAAAGGGGATTTACCATATCTGGTCACAGAGGAAAAATGGCTTCACAACATTGATTCAAACATGGAAGATGACACTAGCATAGAAAATGAAAATAACAGTAACAGTGACAATGAGGAACACGAAACAGAACATAACAATGAAACCACATCTGTAAACGATACACATAATAACAAAAGACCAACTATTGGAAAACCAGTTCATGATGAATGTGCACATATATTACATAGAAAATTAGGACATGCTAGTTTTCCTATAATACAAAAAATGATTGAACATGCTGAAGGTGTCAAAATAAAAGATTGTAAAAATTACTTGGAATGTTCAGTATGTAAGTCCTCAAAACTCAGAACCAAACCCAGACCAAAAAAGGCAACAAGATCATCAAATCACATATTTGATCTAATACATATGGATCTAGTTGGTCCATTAACCCCATCAATCACATACAAGAAACGATACTTTCTTACTATTGTAGACGACTATAGTCGTTATGGCTTTGTCTACACTTTAAGGCACAAAGATGAAACATTTCAAAAGTTTAAAGAATTTTACAAACGTGTAGAAACACAACACAATGTAAAAATAAAGCAGATCATGACAGACAGGGGATCTGAATTCATGTCAAAGGAATTCTCCCAATGGCTAAAGGAAAAAGGAATGTTACACTTCACTTCTAGCCCTTTCTCTGCATTTCAAAATGGAGTAGTAGAACGAAAAAACTCGACACTACAAACCATGATTAGATGTATATTAGAAGATGCTGGTTTAGGCAAACATTTCTGGTCAGAAGCACTTTTATACTCCAATTATACCCTAAACAGAATTTGGTCTAGCGTCATAAACAAAACACCATATGAATTGATGTATAGTGAAAAACCCAAAATAGCCCACATGCATGTATTTGGAGTAACGGCAGATGTACATATACCAAAACAATTGAGACGTAAGGGAGATAATGTATCTAGAAGGCTCAGATTCATGGGCTATGAAACAGGCACAAAAGGATACAGATTTATTGACAATAATAACAAGTTCATAATTTCTAGGACAGCTGTATTTCACGAACAGGCCAATTGGTCTAAGATACATCTTAATGAGATACTCCCAACAACAAGACCAGACATTAAAAATAAAGAGAAGACAGAAAGAGAAGAACATAATCACAGTACACAAAAGGGCAACAAAAAAACATGGATGGGAAACTGTCCAAATATCAAAACAGATTCATTAACACAAAAGGAAGCAAGATATTTACACGATAACGATAGCAGGCCAGAAAGAACAATTAGAAGTAGCAGGAACCAGGTACCAAATAGATACCAAGATTACATAATGCACATAAATGACAATACATCAACACCCAATACATATGAAGAAGTATTAAAACTTCCCACAGAAGAAAGAAAAAAAGTGGGAATTAGCCATGGCCAAAGAAATGGACAGTTTACAAGAACTAAAGGTATTCACCCCAGCTCCAGCACCAAAAGACAAAACAGTTATTGGCACTAGGTGGATATTCAAAATTAAAAATCTGGAAGAAGGAAATACATTATATAAAGCAAGACTAGTTGCACAGGGCTACGCTCAAAAGTATCCTGAGGACTATACCGATACATATTCCCCCACTGTAAGGACTGAAAGTGTTAAGACAGCTTTAGTAATAGCATCAGCCCTTAATCTTGAAGTTTTTCAATATGACATACAGACTGCATACCTACATGCAAAACTAGATAAAGAAATATATGTGAGAGCCCCTCACAGCCAAGACACAAATAGAAACGAAACTTGGTTACTAAACAAAAGTTTGTATGGATTAAAGCAATCCGGCAAACGTTGGTATGAATGTTTGGTCAACGTACTCAAAACTATGAACTTCAACACCACAACTGTAGACAATTGTTTCTTTGTTAGAAGAGATGGTGATTCAATAGAATTTGCATTAATCTATGTGGATGACATTTTGTATATTGGTAAACATAAAGAGAAAAGAGATACATTCGTAACCAAACTAAGTGAACATTTTTCTTTAAAATCATTGGGTAAAGTAAACAAATATCTTGGAGTTCAAATCAGCAAAACTAAAAAGGGATTTAGATTATCTCAGAAAGATAAGATTATTGAACTATTAAACAAATGCAATATGAATGATGCAAAGCCTTGTGATACACCAATGCAAGCTGACTTTTTAAAAAAATATGAATGAATCATCTCCTGAGTTTAATGATAATACACTTTACAGATCAGTTATTGGTTCCCTTCTGTATATTTCCAATTGGACCAGACCGGATATTGCCCTACCCCTTAATTTATTATCCAGATATGTAAGTAAATCCTTGATTTATCATTGGGAAGCCATTAAGAGAATACTAAGGTATTTGAAACACAGCTTAGACTATTGTTTATTGTTAGAGCCCAACAATGATAAAGAGCCCATTCTCACTTGTTACGCTGATGCAGATTGGGCAGGTGACACTAAGTGCAGGAAAAGTACTTCCGGCTATGTATTCTTTCTTAACGATTGTCCAGTCTACTGGTATACTGGAAAACAAGATTTAGTAGCCACATCAACGACTGAGGCAGAGTATATTTGTTTGTCTAAAGCTTCTAATAACCTTATATGGTTCAATGATCTATTATCAGATGTTTGGAAGAGTCCTTCATTACCTTTCATTATGCATGAAGATAACAAAGCTGCAATAGAGATATCTAGAGCGGATGCTATTGGTCAGAGATCTAGACATATAGATATCAAATACAAGCATGTAAGACAATTATCTCAAAATGGTTTTATTAAAGCTATTCATTGCGAAACCACAGAACAAATAGCTGATATATTGACTAAGCCTTTACCATCTAAACAACATAAATATTTAACTTCAAAGTTACAGGTTTTATATTGTTCTGAACCTGAATGTAATTACTGTTGTATGTCGAATCAGCATTTAGAGGGGGATTTGTCACAAGTAAATGCCTTATTCTTGAATGGAGGATATATATGCTCATGGGGTATCAAGGGTTAATTTATTCTTTCCTTCCTAATGTATTCATATGTAACCACTCCTACTTCTTAACCCCGCCTTAATGATATAAAAGGAGATACACTCTCCTCCTTCTCGCTTCTTTCTGCAATCACTCTGTGAATAAAGAATGCCTTCTGTAAATAAACTACCTTCCGTTTGAATATAAAAAGTCTGAACCTATTATTGAGTCTGATCCTCGAATTATGGCAACAAAAATGGGCCATTTTTTTTTTGCCTCTTCTAACCACCACCCCCCCACCTCCACAAGCATTCTGCAGGCTAAAAGCAGGCAAAAATGGCTCGATTTTTGGGCAAAACCAGGCCATTTTTGCCTGTTTTTTGCCTCTTCTAACCGTTCCCCCCCTCCCCACTCCACAAGCATTCTGCAGGGTAAAATTGTTGAGCTTACCTTTTGGTTCCAGCCTGCAGGTCTCCCAAAGGCAAGTCCTGCGCTCTGCTGAAGGGTAGGTGGGGTGATGTGGGCGGGGCAACCTCATGGTGCTCTGCCGACCAGATTAATTAGTTCAGCGGGCTGCATGTGGCCTGAGGGCTGTAGTTTGAGGACCCATGATCTACATACTATAGATGTACTTTAATGGATCACTGAAAGGAGGAAATGGCCAAATGCTTTGCCCAAGAGTGTGATAGGCAGGTCACAAAACAGGCTTTTGAGGGGCTGCCACAAGGAAGCGGGGGGCAATATAGTTTCCAAAGAAGCAAAAGGCAAAGCAAGAAGCAATGGATGAAAACTGAACAGAGAGAAGCAACCTAAAACTAAGGAGAAACTTCCTGACTGTGAGAACAATTAACCAGTGGAAATGCTTGTCTCCAGAAGTTCTGGGTGCTTGATCAATGGAGGTTTTAAAGAAAAGACTGGACAGCCATTTCTCTGAAATGATATAGGGTCCCCTCCAAAGTCCCTTCTAAGTGTTATTGTTATTCTGACACCTTTCCCAGGCCCTCCACTCAGATCCAAAATGTGGCTGTGATAAGTTGATCAGAGCTCCTGTTTTTTATATGCAACAGCTTTAGCGTTTACGATCAGAGCTAAGTTAGTTGCTTTTCTATTAATACATAATCCTTAATCCTTAAAAGGGCTTTCCTGTAGGGAACCTGCATGGTCTAATTCAAAGGTCCCCAACCTTTCTGGGACCAGGGACTGGTTTCATGCAAGACAATTTTACCATGGACCTCTGTGTGCGTATGCGAGGGGCAGGGGGAGGGAGGGACAAGTGTACAGTTTGGGAAAGAGGCACAGGCAGAAGTGGTAAATTAAATAATGTGACTGATTTCTAGGATCTTACCCAATAACTCCAAACACAGGATGCAGTTATGGTGGAACAGGTAACAAATAAAATAATAAATACAATAAACACGGGTCCAGCTAGATAATCACTGAAGGGCCCTCTTTGTTCTTAATATTGTAAGAGAGAAATTGCTTGCAATTATATTCAGAACACAGGCAGGGACATTCCTTTCCAGTAGGACACTTACTTCAAGGCCTCTCAGTTGTCACAGATAAGAACAGTCTACGTGATTTACACCTTGAAGGTCAGAGTAACAGAGATGTCCACATTGTTGTTTCAACAAGAGATAATTTGAAAAATATGCTTCAGTAACTTTTTAGAAGAATTATTATAACTGTTCTGCAAACTCAGTAATTAGGAAATGTCAATTAAAAATGATAAATGTATAGGACCATATGAATTGCTGACTCCACAGAGTCCTTTGTTTGAAACTGTATAAAAGTTCTGAGTAGGTAATCATATAGCGTTCAAACCTCTTCTTGATAGGTTTGATCCTTTATTGCAATAAATAATTAAACTGATTCTGTCTGCCCTATTGGGATGTTTCTTAATTTCTCATCTCCACAACATCTCCACAACAATTTTGGCACCCGGTAGAGGGGACTTTGAGAAGCAGAGATTTTTTCCTTCCTAGGCGACCTGCCCCAGCGGGACCGGCCTATTTACATTGAAGAATCAACAGCCGGCACAAGACTCCTTTGAAAGTCTCTAGAATTCTTCGTTGAGAGACGGCCGTATGCTCACTGGCGAAGCAGCTTCAGCCAAGGACCCACAAGAGGGCAGACAAGACCCAGTAACTCCGCAGACGGCTGAAAGAAAACAGCGCCTGACAGGCAAGTAATCATTTAAATGGGGAAAAAGATAGGACAGTCTATTTTTGAGACAGAAAGGGGATCTGATCAATCTCCTGAGAGGGGAAAATGGTGTTTTTCAACCCTCTAGATCAGGCTGTGAAGGGTGGTTAAACCAACGCAGTTTCTGAAGGTGACTGTGAGTGTCCAGCGCCCTAGATCGTTGGTAGTGTGTTAGGGATGGGAGGAAAAAAGTGTCCAGCGGACACCGTTACAATGCATGCTAGCCCACTTTCAAACCGTTTTTTCTGAATCTTACGGAGGTCCTCCATGCGATCCTGACAAGTTAAAACACTTCTGTCTCAATGTTTGGACAACTTTAGGTGTGAGATGGCCAGCAGGGGGCTCGCTCGATCCAATAATAATTTCAAAGGTGCATAAAATCATAACACAGGAGGGGCTTTGGGACCAGTTTCCGTACATTGATCAGTGGCAGCTCATTCAGATGACAAACCCCAAATGGCTTAAAAAGTATCAGTTGGAATGTGTGCGTGTGTGTGTGATGGCAGAACAGAATAAGAAAACCAAACAGGGAGCTAAATCTAAGATTTTCAGCTAGGAGGAGGAGGAAGAGACAAACCGCCCCCCTCCCTATGCCCCCCTTCCTGCAGCACCAAGACAAAACATTCATTCAGCACTGCCTGCAAACATTCCACCTTGGAAACCTAATTTACAAGTCAAAAGAGAAGTTAAGAGTGAAGGAGAACAAGAGGAGGCAGAATGCCCTGTTAGTTCCTGGACCAGATCTCAGACAAGTCTTAAAAAGGTAGCAATTGTGGCTCCTTTAAGGGAGATGCTGGATCATGGACAGGACCCACAAGGCCAGCCTATTATTAGGTCATTATTACAATATCAGCCTTTTACAACAACGGATTTTTTTTTTTAATTTGATTTATATGCCGCCCTTCTCCAGAGACTCAGGGCAGCTTACAATGTGTTAAGCAATAGCCTTCATTCTTTTGTATATTTTATACAAAGTCAGCTTATTGCTTTTGAACTGGAAACATCAGTATGGTCCGTTTAGCAAAAAACCCTTTGATTTTGTAGACCTCTTCAACACTCTTATGCAAACTCACCGACCCACGTGGGGAGATATCCAATTGCTGTTAAATACATTGCTTTCTATGGAAGATAGAGAGAAATTCAAACTTGCTAAAGGAAAAGTATTAAACCGCATTTTTCCTGATGCTAATCAGGCCGCCGCTAAGATTGCAGCCGCCGCAGAAATAGACCCCAACTGGGATGCTAACCACCCCCTACATCAAACGCTGCTAAATAACTACCGCCTCTTATGTGTAGAAAGTTTGAGAGAGGCTGCAAAGGGTCCTGTTAATTATGCAAAGACCGCCACTGTTTTGCAGGAAAAAGATGAATCCCCGGAAGCATTTTTAACTCGTTTGATTGAATCTTATAAAACTCATGCAGGCATAAATGTTGAGGATCCTGCAAACAGATTTATGTTAAATGAAAGGTTTATCAGCCAAAGCGCTCCTGATATCAGACGCAAACTTCAAAAGCTAGAGGGCGCTCTTGGCAAAAATACTTCTGAATTGCTAGAGGTTGCTAAGAAAGTTTATTTGAACAGAGAAAGAGAGGAAGAAAAAAGACAAGTTGCTAAGGACAGAAAGCAGACGGAAATGTTAGTTTTGGCGCTCGGTGGGGTCGTTTTAGGACCAACTCAGTGCGCATTTTGTGGGGAAAATGGTCATTGGAAGAAAGAATGTCCCCGTAGAAGAATGGAACCCAGAGAAGTATCCTACGGGAGTGGATTTCAGATGGTGAGAGGAAGTCATAGAGGAGGATTTAATGGAAGGTCTGTGAGAGGGAATATGAGAGGAGTTTTCAGAGGAAGAAGAGGAAATGAGAGGCAATTTATTTCACCCAGCCAGTCAACCCAGAATCCAGAATCCAGAAGTTATCGGCTTAGCCGATATGGACTGGGACGATTGAAGCTGCCTCTACTCCGTGGCTTCACCCCCCCCCCCGGGAGTCCTTGATGGATTTATGGGTGGGAAAACATCACATACGCATGCTGGTTGATACCGGAGATCAGTAATTAACACACAAGTGGCTCCTTTGTCAGCTAAGAAGATTAGAGTCCAAGGCGTTTCTGGCGATGCAGTTACACACAGTCTCCTGAAACCAGTTAAATGCAAAGTTGGAAACGGCTTAGTAGAGCATCAATTTTTGTACATGCCTAATTGCCCAGTTCCACTGATAGGCAGAGATTTGCTTTCTAAGCTACAAGCCACTATCTCTTTCAATGATAATGGACAGTATTTAACAGTAACACATCCAGTGGAAGAAACGTGGCGATTAATGCTAATGCAAGACACACTCATTGAAAGCAATTGGGAGAAATTCAATGTTCCTACCTTGTGGGCAGAAGACAATCCCCATGGGCTTGCTATATTTGCATCTCCAGTTGAAGTTAAGCTGAAACCAGGATGCCAGCCCATTAGAGTACCCCAGTATCACATTCCACAGGATGCCGCTACAGCCATCCAAGTCTTAATTGACAAATTCTTAACTGCAGGCATATTAAGGGAAACTAAATCCCCATGGAATACTGCAATATTACCCATAAAAAAACCAGATGGGGAGTTTAGACCTGCACAAGATCTTCGTCCAATCAATAACCAGACTGTAACGCTTCATACAATTATGTCTAATCCATATATTTTGCTTGGAACTATCCCTCCTTCAGCAACATGGTTTTCAGTCATAGACTTGAAGGATGCTTTTTTCACAATTCCCTTACATCCTGATAGCCAGGATCTATTTGCCTTTGAGTGGAAAGACCCTAACTCACGTCGCCTCAAGGTTTTAAAAATTCTCAAACTCTTTTTGGTCAAGCCCTTGCTTTGGACTTACAACGCTTTCACCCAATTCAGGAAGGTGATTGTTTCCTTCAATATGTAGATGATGTCCTAGTGACAGGAACCACACAGGAGACCTGTTTCAAAAATACCCAAATGCTTCTGGAATTACTGAGAGACTGTGGTTACAGGGCATCCAGAAAGAAAGCACAATTACTTAAAAGGGAAGTTACATATAATTTGTCTCAAGGCCAAAGAAACTTGGGCTTACCTAGAAAACAGGCAATTTTACAGCTGCCCCCACCTAAAACCTGAAAGGAACTAAGAGGCATTTTGGGAGTCATGGGTCCCTAATTTTGCTCTCCTGGCCAAGCCTTTGTATTCATCGACTCGAGACGCTGAAAACTATCCTTTTGAATGGGGCAAGGAGCAAGTAAATTCCTTTGAGCAATTAAAAACACTTCTCACATCCTGCCCTGCTCTCGGCTTGCCAGATCTCACTAAGCCCTTTCGTCTCTATGTAGACGTCCATCATAATGTGGCTTTAGGGGTGTTGACACAACAGCACGGGTCATGGCAATGGCCTGTAGCTTACTTATCTAAACAACTTGACGGCCCGGCCCAGGGATGGCCGCACTGTCTCAAAATGCTGGCTGCTGTCTCAGAACTTGTGAAAGATACAAACAAACTGACTTTTACTTCAGACGTAGCAGTTTATACATCACATGCTCTGCAAACTATTTTAGAACATAAAGGACATTTGTGGTTGAGTAACCAACGGCTGCATACATATCAAGCACTCTTGCTAGACAATCCTCAAATTACTCTTCATCAATGTGCAACTATTAACCCGGCTACCCTCATGCCTATACCAGATGCATCTCTCCCACTGCATGACTGTTTATATGTTTTAGATCATCAATATTCCTGCAGACCGGATTTAACTGACACCCCTCTTTTACATGCCCATCTTACGTGGTTCACGGACGGATCCAGCTTTGTAGAACACGGGACTAGATATGCGGGCTATGCAATTGTTAGTATAAAAGGGATCATTGAAAGTTCGTCCCTTCCTATGCGCACAAACAGCAGAATTATGGGCTCTTATCCGTGCATTGGAATTAGCCTCAGGCAAAACTCTTAACGTCTACACTGACAGTAAATATGCCTTTTTGACTATTCAAGCACATGCTGCTATTTATAAAGAAAGGAGCTTCACTGATTCTTCAGGCAAATTAATACAACATGCCTCTTTAATCGAAAAGTTGATCAAAGCTGCACAGTTTCCCAAGTCTTTAGCTGTTATCCATTGCCCAGGTCATCAGAAAACAGACACCCTCATTGCCCAAGGCAATCGATTTGCTGATAAAGAAGCTAAACTTGCAGCACATCAGCCTATAGACAAAACGAATTCTCATCTCTATTTGGCACATGAAATTGAATCATACATTGAGAAATCCCATCCAACCTATACACCTGTGGAAAGGGAAAAAGCTGTCGGGGACCTCAAAGCCATTCTTGTGAGGGGATGGTACACACTTCCAGACAATCGCCCAGTGGTACCAGTTTCCCTCGCTTGGCCCCTAGTAATGGAAGCACATCAAACATCACACATCGGCAAAAAAAGCTTTGGCCCAGCAATTACAGGCTGCTTTTTACATTCCTAATTTGCAGAGCCTGGTGGCCAAGATCACTTCTCAGGGTTCGACTTGTGCTCAAGTAAATGCCAGGCAAGGACCACGTTTACCTGAAGGACAACAGCCCATCTCTTACTTGCCAATGGACTATTTAGTAGTGGATTTCACTGATATGCCCAGATGCAATGGTTATAAAGCTTTGCTCACTTTTATTGACACGTATTCTGGTTGGCTGGAAGCCTTCCCTACTCGAAACAAGTTAGCTATACAAGTTGCACGCTTTCTTTTAAAGGAAATAATTCCAAGATTTGGCTGCCCATCCCACATCAGTTCTGATAATGGCCCTGAATTTGTACAATGTATAAATCGCCACTTAGCTGACGCAGCAGGTGTAAAGTGGAGATAACATTGTTCTTTTCGTCCTCAATCGGCTGCGAAAATTGAGAGAGCTCATCGCTCATTGAAAGCAATCATTACCAAGTTGTGTCTAGAAACACATTTGCCATGGCTTCAAGTTTTTTCCTATAGCTTTGTACATTTTTAGAACTACCCCACGAACCAAATACCAGTTGTCTCCTTTTGAACTTTTATACGGAAGACCCCCGGCTTTGTTCAAACACCATTTTCAAGGTTGGCCTGACTTAGCTCAGAAAGGGGGAGTGGAAGCCAAGAGATTACTTTTGCAGTTACAACAAATAACAATCATGTTAACCAATTAAGACATTATATGCAGGAGTGCAGACCACCCCCTATTACAACAGCAGGTCATGATTACAAGCCAGGTGATAGAGTGTGGATAGAGAAACATTGGAAAGATGAACCTTTAAAGCCAAGATGGAAAGGACCATATACTGTTGTGATGTGTTCACCTCTTGCAGTTAAAATGCTAGAAGGCAAATCCTGGATCCATTGGATGAGGCTGAAACCGGCAAACCAGGCTGATCCAGTGACGTACCAGGTGATACAGACGGAGAAACCCCTAGTGCTGAGATTTAAAAAGAAGAACATGCCCTGCTGAGTCCTACCGGCAACGGGCTCTCTACGCATGGTGGTGATCGTCAGCCTTGCTGAATCACTCCGGAAGCTGATTCTCTACGCACGGCGGAAGATTCATCAGGAGGAAACTACCTTCACAGTGCACATATACATTTTCTTAGCTTTAATATAACTCTTTTTTACACATGCTAATGTCATTAGAAGTTTGGGAGTACGTTCTGTGGGTATTTGTTTTTCTAATCTTGCTAGTAATTTTGTTTTACATATATAAGGAATGTTTTTGTGGTAGACCTAGGATTTTTCTTGCTACTGCTATATCCCAAACCACATGCACCACTAACCCTCTCCCTGACGTTGTGAGCTACACACCACAGTGATTATGTTTTGCTTACGGCTTTGGACATTATTTGCTCTTGCATTCTCAAGTAACCATGTAGGGAACATTGATTCCCTAGATGACTACACTTTAGGTCAAGTTCACTCACGCCAAAAACGCATTGTCTATGCACGGAGTCGTTACCTTAGACCTAAGTCAACTCCACCACCTAAGGTTCCTATCTTGACACACCCAGCTGAGGGGGGAGTAGATAAGGAAAATGGGCCTTTGCATCAATTACATAGAGGAGATTATATATCACGAATTCTGGAATTAAGTCAAGATCTTGTTAATCAATATAACTCTACCCTAGGTCAGAAATGCTGGTTATGTCTATCTGCTGACCCTACATCTTATCATGCTATTCCTGTAAAATCACAACTTTGGGTCAAAACAAAGGCCACAATTCTCCTTGAAAGGGATAGTAGAGATAAAGTACCTGTCTCACCAATACAAGGAGATTTTTATGAAGCATTCAAACGATTGGGAAAAAGTCGTCTTCCTATCACAGGCCCAATTGCTACAGGTGTAGACCTCATAGGAACACCTTCTTTGTGTGTAAAGAGACATCAGAAACGTGGAAGGCCTGTAGGATCCCTGACAGACGAACAATGTCAGTCAATAATATATTTTGCCCCTAAAATAAACTTGGTGGACATAAAATTAACAAAGGGAATTTTTCCCTCTGCTTACCACAAATTTCAACAAAGGGTTACTTTCATAGCTCCACCTGAACTGAACTTTAGGAAGGAAAGGTGGTGGAGGGAATTTGTCCTTTGAAAGCTGTCCAAGACCATTTTGACCTCCAAGATTTCCCCTTTGGTTCAACTTACAATCCAAATCAGGTTTATGTATCCTTTTTCCACCTGGAAATACTACCTCTCAATATGTTTTTGAAGGTCCAATTCTTAGAGATAAGCAGAAGGACCCTTCACTAGAAATCCCATTACAACCTTTAGCAGGGATGTTTATAGCAGGTACTCTAGGTGTTTGGACTAATGAAAACAACCGAAGAATCCATGCCTTTTCCATGAACATCGGAATATGCGTGGAAGAAAAAGGAGTGTTTTTTCGGTGTGGAACTAATGCATATTTGTGCATACCAACAAACTGGACTGGAACCTATACACTGGCCCACCTTTTTCCTAAAATAGGTGTGGTCAGTGCAGAGCATGCTATTCCTGTTCTCCTTTTGGGACATGTCCAGAAGAGGGTCTCTATACTCATCCCACTGTTAGTGCTTATAGGCGTGGGTACAGCTGTTGGAACAGGTATAGCCGGAATCACACACTCAGTAATCCAATTTAGACAAATCTCAGAAGAGCTACAAGGAAGTTTGAATCGAATCGCTGGCACTTTGATAGAGGTCCAAAATCAAATAGATTCCTTAGCAGCAGTGGTGTTACAAAACCGACGTGCCTTAGACCTCCTGACAGCAGAAAAAGGAGGAACATGTATATTTTTAGGTGAAGATTGTTGTTTCTATATGAACAAATCAGGTGTGGTCAGAGAAGGTGCTCGGGAATTACAGGATAGGGCTTCCAAGATAAGTCAGAGGTTACAAGCTTCTGACATGTGGTTTTCTTGGGTGCCTGGGTCCGGCTGGATTAAGCAAATGATATTCTTGTTCATATGTGCCATTGCTGGCTTAGCATTCATTCCATGTGTAATACCACTCCTCAGACAATTATCCATAAAAGCAGTAAAGGAACTTAAAGTTGAGAGGGAACTAGCTCTGAGAGAACAATTTCTTAATCAACTTGGTTCCTACCCTATGGAAGGACCTACAGATCCTGCTGTAGATCCATATGTGGAAATGGGACCAGTGGAAAGATGGAGAGAATCTTCCTAAGACTTAGAAGAATGGAAACAATCATATATAATCTTTTATATGCCTTTAATTCTTATATTTTGTTAGCATTTTTATATCATAGAGTTGTTTATTGGAACTTTTTATACTCAGTAGTTATACTTATAAGTAAGTTGTGAGAGTTTATGCATAAGACAAACTCTCAGAGGGGGGAGTATGGTGGAACAGGTAACAAATAAAATAATAAATGCAATAAACATGGGTCCAGCTAGATAATTACTGAAGGGCCCTCTTTGTTCTTAATATTGTAAGAGAGAAATTGCTTGCAATTATATTCAGAACACAGGCAGGGACATTTCTTTCCGGTAGGACACTTACTTCAAGGCCTCTCAGTTGTCACAGATAAGAACAGTCTACGTGATTTACATCTTGAAGGTCAGAGTAACAGAGATGTCCACATTGTTGTTTCAACAAGAGATAATTTGAAAAATATGCTTCAGTAACTTTTTAGAAGAATTATTATAACTGTTCTGCAAACTCAGTAATTAGGAAATGTCAATTAAAAATGATAAATGTATAGGACCATATGAATTGCTGACTCCACAGAGTCCTTTGTTTGAAACTGTATAAAAGTTCTGAGTAGGTAATCATATAGCGTTCAAACCTCTTCTTGATAGGTTTGATCCTTTATTGCAATAAATAATTAAACTGATTCTGTCTGCCCTATTGGGATGTTTCTTAATTTCTCATCTCCACAACATCTCCACAACACACTAAACCAATGCTTTTTATTGATCAATGTTTCTATTACAGGTATTTGGCTGGAAGTGACCTCTGGACTCCTGGACCATGTCTTAAGTACCTGGGAGGCGGAGCTGGGGTAAGGAGGGGTCAGGGGAGGATCTAGGTGGATGTAGAGTTAACCCTTATCATACCTGGGATGGTTAATGGTGGGCATTTATACATAACAAATCCCCCTCTAAATGCCCAAAAGTTGGACCTGCTTGCGTGTTTTGTACCCGTACCCGTAATTTAGACGTAAGGTAAGCATGTTGTTTGCTGGGTAGAGGCTTGGTCAGGATGTCTGCGGCTTGCTCGGCGGTCTCACAATGTACAGCCTTAATAAAACCAATGTTCGTTAATTCTCTGACATGCTTGTGCTTAATGTCTATATGTCTGGACCTTTGGCCTACTGCTTCTGCCATGGATATGTCTATGGCTGCCTTGTTGTCCTCATGTATTACTATCGGGTAGGCCGGTTCGGTCCATATGCTGGTAAGTAGATCGTCAAACCATGTCAGATTATTGGCTGCTTTGAAGAGGCAGATGTACTCTGCCTCAGCTGTGAAGGTGGCTACCAGGTTTTGTTTTCCGGTGCACCAGTGTACTGGGCAGCCGTTAATGAGGAATACGTTGCGGGATGTGCTCTTTCTACTTTTTGTGTCGCCTGCCCAGTCAGCGTCTGCATAGGAGGTTAGTATGGGTTCTTTGGACATCTCTGATTCTAGGTTCAGGCATGCGTCCATGCTGTATTTTAGATATCTGAGCACACATTTTACCCCCTCCCAGTGATACATCTTTGGATCGCTGACATGTCTGGATAACAGGTTGACTGCCAGGAGGATGTCTGGTCTAGTCCAATTAGCTATATACAGTAGTGACCCAACAACAGACCTATAGAGGGTATTGTCCTTGAAGGTCTCGCTTTCCTCATTCATGTGTTTCAGGAAGTCAATATGTATTGGCTTGTCACATGGCTTGGCTTCCTTCATGTTGCATTTAATTAACAGATCCAGTATTTTCTCCTTTTGAGAGATCTTGAATCCCTTCTGAGTTCTATCAATCTGTACACCCAGGTATTTGTTCACCTTTCCCAGAGTCTTTAGTGCAAAATGCTTCCCCAACTGGTTGGCAAACTCGTCACAATTTTGTTTATGCTGGCTACAGTATAAAATGTCATCCACGTATATGAGTATGTACTCTATGGATGTGCCCTCTCTTGGTGAAAAAACATAGGTCAGCGGAGGTGGCTGTGAACCCCATGTCCTTAAGGATCTTCGCTAGGCACTCGTACCACCTCTTACCGGACTGTTTCAACCCATACAGACTTTTGTTCAGCAATCACGTGTCCTCCCCTTGTGTGTTTCTCCCTGGGGGTGTCCTGACAAAGATCTCCTTATCTAGCTTCACGTGGAGGTAGGCTGTCTGCACGTCAAACTGGTAAACTTCTAACCCTAGGATTGTGGCTATTACTAGAGCGCTTTTTACGCTCTCTGCCCTGACCGTGGGTGAGTACGTGTCAGTGTAGTCCTCCGGGTATCTCTGGGCAAACCCTTGTGCTACTAGCCTAGCTTTGTACAGTTTCTTATTGTCCTCTAGCTCTTTGACTTTGAAAACCCATTTAGTCCCAATGGCTACTTTGTTCTCTGGCACTCTGGATGGCGTATACATGTTCAACTCCCTCAGGCTGTTCATCTCCTTATCTATGGCTTCCTCCCATCTGTCCCTTTCCTCTCGTGGTAACTTAAGGATGTCCTCGTAGGAGTTGGGTGTTGTGGTGCCTGTGTGTTGTGTTTGTGGTGGGTTTGCCTCTTGCAGTGTGTTCTCCTTCACCCCCTCTATTTTCTGTGGGCGTACTTGTCTTTTTCTCGTTACTTTCTGAGTTAAGTGTTTGTGTGCTCTTGGGGTACTAAGTAGGTGACTTCCCCTTCTATGATGATCTTTCCTATGCTTCTCTTTCCTTTGGTCATGTATGCTTTCCCTTCCCTGAAGGTTGTCTCAATGCCCAAGTCTTTACTTAGTTTGAGTGTTGCTAATATATTGTGGGGTATTTCTGGGATGAATAGTACCCCCTCTATCTTTCCTATTCCATCTATGTGTGCGCTCCCTTCTCCTTTCACCAATACCTTGTTCTGGTTGGCTACATTGATGTGGTATTCCTTAGGCGTGAATGCCTCCAGTATGTTTCTATTGTTGGTGGTGTGGTTGGTGGCTCCTGAGCCAATGAGCCATGTATTCCTTCCTTTTGCCTGGGTATGTGGGTGTTGGTGGTCTCTAAGTTCGTATAGTGACCTAGTCTGACTATCCCTGGAGCTATCCCTATATCCTCTCCTGTCCCTGGGGTTGGGTGAGTCCCTGCACCTGAACCTGCTTTCTGGGGAGCGCCTGTCTGAGTAACCTGGTTTGCGGCCTTGCCTTTCCCTACGGTAGCTGTGGTCCCTGTCCCTCTGGTTTCTGGGGCAATCTCTCCTATAGTGATTCCTAGACCCACAGTTAAAACATTCTGGTTTATCTTGGTCCCTGGTCTGGAAGTCTACCCTTTTTATTGGTCTGCTCTCCCTGCGGCTTGATGAGCGTTCCCTTCTCAGGCTGTCCTCCGCTATCAGCCTGTTGGATAATGTCTCTAAAGAGAGGTGCTCTATGTTGAGACTATCCAGTTGCATGATAAAGTTCTCCCAACTGGGATCTAGAGAGTTTATGATGATGCTTTTCATGCTATCATCAGAAATGGTTTCCCCCCTTTGTATGAGTTCTGCCCTGGTGGCGTTTAGCTTGAGTATATGCTCCCCCATGGGTGTCCCTGCCTTATGCCTGGCTGAGTAAAATTCCCTGGATATTTTGGTTGTAGTGGCTGCACTCTTACTGTAAAACAAATTAAATATTTTTTGTAATATATCTGCCACGGTTAAGTGGCAGCCAAGACTGGGGCAAATGCTGGGTGACAAGCTAGACATTAACAGATAGTAAGCCCTGTGGTGCAAACAGTCAATCTCAAAAGTCCATGGCTTCTTGGGTGGGTCATCAAATAAGTACAACATATTATCTTTCAGAAAAACAATTTGTAGTTGGTGGTTCCACTCCAAAAGATTGGCCCCATCTAATTTCAATTTGTAATTGTCAGCAGTAACAGTTATGTTACTTACAGTCTGGTGCTGTCCATGGTTCTTTATGTGAGTGAACTCGAAATATGCTGGGGAATGCTTGTTGCCAGTCTGAACTGACTTATTTCTATGTTCCTTGTACTTATCTCTATGTTCCTTTCTCTTCCTGTAGGTGGCAACTGGGCATGTGCGAGGCTCATTTTGCGCCGGAGGTCGTCTGGTGAGGAGCTCCTTGTTGCTGCTCTCAGGCCTAGGCCTAGGCCTGCCGGTGGGGGTCTGGGCTCGCTCCTGACGGGCCCTTAGCCCTCCCTGGACGTCGGATGCCATGGCTGGGCCCCTGCATCTTGGGCGAAGAGTGGAAGAAGGCCAGGAGACGAGGCGGTCGCAGGTCGAGGATCCCTGGAGACGGTGGTGGCGGCGGTCGTAAGTTGAGGATCTCCCGGATTTGGCGGCGCAGCGGTGGTGGCGGCAGCGGCGGTGGGTCCTGGGTGACGCTGGAGAACCTCCGGATGGGTCAGGAAGCCTGGTGGAGGCCGCATGGTTGGTGAGTCGTTGTTTCTTCTCCTCATCCCGCCGTCTAGGGAAGTTGGTGCGGCGGGTGGCGAGTGCGAATCCTGCGGGTATTTAGTCCTGCAGGCGGCCAGGTCTTGGGTGTAGTTTTTGGGGTGGGTTGTCCTGCGTGGTGTCTGCAGGTGTGCTGCAAGAGTTCCGGTGACTACCCTGCTGCTCTTTTGGGGGTGCTGAGCGTCGGTTTGTTTCTTCCTGGCTCCTGGGGGCTTGAGTGTTGAGCCGAGTGCTGCAGCCAGGTTTCTGATCATTTCGTCTGCTTCGGGCTCGATGGGTGAGCCCCCGCAGGCTTGCGATCTTGCTTGGGTGTTGTTTTGGGGATCTTCCCCAGCAAAGTTGGGGTTCTCGCTGTTTCCCGCCATTTGATTTGAATCTCGGCTTCCCATTGGCTGTTGGCCATTCCAAGATGGCCACCAAGAGCATGGTGCGGAAATGAAATCCTCTACATCCGGAGCTTCAGCTTGGGGATATCTTCCTCTTGCCGGGCTGGGGGTTTCTTCTCTCTGTTGCTGGGTGCTCATCGCTGCTCCATTGCTTTCGAGTAGGCTTTGGAGTTTCGCAATGAACTCCTCTTTGGTGGCGGTCGCTTCCATCATCTCCAGGATGGTGGATCGGAATTCTTCGTTGCTTGGTGGCTCTGCCCTTTCACAGTAGTGGATTTCTTCTCTTGGCCCTTCGTCCCTGGGCTGTGGACTCGGGTTGTAGTCTCCATCACCTTTAGTTGTCCTTGCTGTGGCACCTTCGAGAGCCTGCAGTTCTTTCATCTGCTTGATGTAGGCTCTGGTGGCCATTCTTTTCTCTGCCTCTGTCTGGGTTCTTGATTCTGCCATCTCTGTGAGTTGTGGGTAAACCATCCTCTGCTACCAACTTGTGACTGATTTCTAGGATTTTACCCAATAACTCCAAACACAGGATGCAGTGAACCAATGCTCTTTATTGATCAATGTTTCTATTACAGGTATTTGGCTGGAAGTGACCTCTGGACTCCTGGACAATGTCTTAAATCAGATGATTTTGCTCCAATCCAGAGGAAAATCAGAATAAACACACAGGGAAGACTTCACTAGAAAGGGCTAGGTTAAAGAACTGGAAAAGCCTTCAGAGGAAGAGGCTTTTTTTTTCTGCTCTGGAAGAAAATTAGAAGACACAGAGAAATCTTCACTGGAAGAGGCTCTCTGCTTTTGCTCCAGAGGAAACCCCCAAAGACCCAGAGAAGTAGAAAGAGGGTGAATGACCACCACCTGCACTTTTCAATGGTTCAGCACATGGATTTCCTTCCAGATTAGCCCTATGACTTTCTGCTTCTAAGAAAGTGGAAAGGAAGGTGGGGGAGAAGAGACAATTCTAACTCATCCTTCCAGCAAAACAAACCTCTGGGGTAAGGCAAGGAGATTCTACCGGCTATATTGTCTGATTTGTATTATATTTATATTCTTATATTCTTAATTATATTCTCTGTTCCTTCTTGCTTTTCATATCAGAAAAAAACTACTATCTCACTATAAATAAAATGAGATAATTGTTTTAGGCAACTAACAGGACCAATCTATATTTTTTTTCTTAGGAGGTAACATGTTAGGTAAGAGGAAGATCTTATAGAGCCAACAGTTCTCCCAATTTCTCTCTCCTCTCAGGAATTTGATGCTGAAATTTGTTTTTAGACTGAATCCTTCCCTCTATTTACTTGACCCAAAGATTAGGTTTTAGGGATATGGAAAATGTGTTCATATAGATACAGACTATTCCGAGTACTTCCATTTCCCTCTGGATTAAGGGAAATGTCTTCAGACTGTGCCATTCTCAGAGATTATTCAATGGTTTCCTAAAATACAGTTCTCTGAATGGAAGCAGTTCAAGGTTTATGGAAAAATAAACTTGTAACAGATCTGGACTAATTCAAACCACTCTAAAAAAATACAAAACCCTAAAGAATAATGTGGTTAAAAAAGGTGGGTCTTGAGAGAAAACATAATGTTTTAGAGTTCTTTAAAAGATCTGTTTTTGGATCAAGAAATTGTGTATATTCCTATATTCATGTTCACACTGTGGATTTGCTTATTAATTTTAGGTATGTCTGGATCCAGTCTTTTGCACTAAGTCAAGGAAACATTAACTAGAAGACAATTCTTCTGACAGGCATTTTTATTTTTGCTGAAATCTTCTTCATAGCTTAAGAATAAAAAAAAATACTAAGAATTCACAGAAAAAAGGAACAGGGACAATGTATAACGTTATTAGTGTTTATTTAAAGCCACATCATGTAAAGGAAGTGCATGTCTATTAATTTTTCAGAGCAAATGTAGCTACATCATAGCACGTTGTGATAACAGTAGAAAATATTTGTGGAACATGTGTAACTGCTACTTAGCAGCCTTAATATTTCACCATTCAGCTTATATTAATTTTGCTTACATATCATTCATTTAAAAATAACAATTTGTAAAAAGCAAGCTTTAAGGAGAAAACATAACTCAAGGTTTTCCAATAGGGACATAGCAAGCATCAGGTTGCCACATGCGAAGGTCAATAAGCACTTGATTTAGCTTCTGCATCCAAAGATTACGCTCGTCTTTAGTATCAGCTGATAACCAGTTCCTTTAAAAAAAATGAGATTCAATATTAATTTTTAAATTCTCCTATACAGGAAAAATGGATTGTCAAAACTAAAGGAAGTATCCAAAATTATTTTATTAATTGTAAAAAAGATATCACAATTCCAACATCATCCTCATAACTTAATCAACAATGCTGATAGCCAGGCCATGTAAACACTCAATTTAAAGCTACCTGTAATAGAGAAAATATATACTCAACTCTTTGAAGAACAGAATATGGATTAGAAAAGTGCTTACTTGGTAACACAGAGTGTGTCTCTGCATTGGCTGACTAATGTTTCCTTATCATCTTCTCTCTGGGGACGAACAGTAATTAGCTCAAAAGTATTTGGACGAGCACAGAATTCTCTGTTGGCTGGTTCAATCTGTCGATTAGTGCAGTTTGCCAAATTTATGGAACCCAATGGATGCTGAAATTAAAAATATTATTTATAGATTTGTTTTCTGCTTATAATACTATAACATGGCAAGAAGGCTTACAGAAAAACAAATAAAATATATAATAAAACTATTCAATAAAAGTAACAAAATTATCAGACTAATTCAGAAGAAGAAGTTGTGGAAACTCCATGGAAGTAGAGAACAGTACACTATTGGCATTTATGTTTTTTATGCAACTACATTAATATGCTAACTATAATAAAGTTGCAAATGATATAATTCTCATTATGCAGGTGCACAGTTACATCATTATGCCATTATACAAATTAGATAAATCACAGCAAATGTGTGATGGTGCATGTAAAGTCCATTGTACTGGGCTCTGATTAAATAGGGTTTAACTGTCTTAAAAATGAAATATGAAAATAAATCATTCTAAACAACAATTCTTCTAGGATGGTATGTCATAAACTATTATGCTAAAATAGATGCCTTCTTTATTCCACAGACAATTTCTTTTACATAAGGCCCAGGCAATGCCTAGTGACATTCAGCAATTTTTAGTATAAAACATCTCTTGATGATCTCTCTGGAGGCATGACAAGTATTCTGGCTTCAAGTTGTTTAGAGCTTTATACATCATAACCAAAACCTTGAGCCTATTTTGGTAGTTGTTCAAACAAAGAATATCATATACAGGACCAGTGCCCACTCAACAATCTGGTCACAGAGTTCTGTACCAGTTGCCGCTTCCAGAACAAACATAAAGTGAATTATAGTATAGTCTTTTAAACAAAAATTTACCAATAATTGAACAAATGCACCCACAGTCCTTGTCCAGAAAAAGACATAATTAATATATCAACTCATGTTGACAATAAATATTCCTAGACACAGAGGTAATTTGTACCTTCAAACATAGTAAGTTCAAACTACATATATGTTCTTTCTGAGAAAATTATATACAGAAGAGAAGTAAAGAAATGAACTTTATAATTAATTGCAGTCTTCTTTTCAAACTGAAGATTTCATTCATGACAAACAGTCCAAAATACACAGAAGTTATATTATTCTTCGTACCTAAACGAGTAATCCTAATAAATATTATAAAATAGTGCAGGATTTGGCTATGTAATGTATAAATTTACCTAAAATTAATGTAGCTATACAAGACTCTGATGAAACATACAATTTCAAAATCAAATAATTTAATTTAAAAAACTCTACATTATTTTTATTTGAATTTTAGCCTGCAATTACCTTTCTCTTTTCATCATCTGGATAGGTCCAATAAGAAATACAATTTCCTGAAAGAGCACACCAGCGTCGATGCCAAGCTCCAAACCCACTAACATCTTCAAACATAGTCTAGAGAAATGGGGAAAAATATTTTTGAGCAAACATTTTCCCTCATTTGTTTGTAAACAAATGACATACAGCTCAGCCTGTTATAGTTCCTATTATGGCTTTGTTTAATTGCCATACATTTCAACTTACGATCAGTTACTTATTGACCACTCAAAGTTACAGTGGACTCTCCCCAAAATTACTTTTGATCTGGATTCAAAGTTCATCTCCTTCCTGCACAGGCACATATTCACATTTTGGGTGCTCAGCAATGGATCCATATTTACCATGTTTTCCCCAAAATAAGACCCAGTCTTTTATTTTTGGGGGCTCCAAAATAAGCACTAGGGCTTATTTTGGGGGAAACACGATTTCAGGGCAATCAGCCTGGCTGGGTTCTCCACCCCGACACGTGCACAAGAGGCGGCAAGTACATGAGGATTGACGGTATCCGGCAGCAGCTGCAGCCCGCTGATCCCTTAGTTAGCGTACTCTGGGGTTGTGCAGCTGGTGCAGCGCAGGTGAATTGATTCCCTATCCAAGCAGCAGACAGAGGCAGAGGCACAGGGGAGATGCAGGTGATCCAGCTGCACTGCAGGAAAGCCAAGAGTCGGTGGGCTGGAGCCGGCAGGCAAGCGGCTGCAGGCGGCTTGTCTTCATGTCTCTTGGCTTGCCTGCAGTCCGTGCAGTTCCTTGAGATTGCCTCCCTTCCTCCTGGCGCTGCTTCGCCAAGATGAGCCTCCCACAACTGCCCGCCGCTCCTGTCCATCAACCCTCGGCTTTCCCATGGCCCATGCAGTGCGTCCAGATCACGTGCCTCCCCCCACCTCTGCCTCCTGCTTGGACAGGGAACAGGTAATCAACTCCCCTGTGCTGCACAGGCTGCGGACAGACACCGTTGGTCTGAGTGTGCTCGCTGCCTCCTGTGCTGGCCACGCCTAACCCTCCTTCATTAGGGCTTATTTTTGGGGCAGAGTTTATATTAGGCGCACGCTTAAAAATTAGGCTATGACTTATTTTGGGGACAAGGCTTATTTTCAAAAAAACAGGGTACAGTCATTTGCAACACCTTATGATCTGACTGCAATTTATATTTTTTTTCTAGAAACTGGCATTTATTTCTGATTTAACCGCCTTATATCTAATAATGGATTTGCTTAACTGTGGCATTTGTTTAACAACCACTGCAAAAAAGTTATAACATTAGATCTGGCCACCTAATGATCCACTTTATGACTGCCATGACTTATAATCATCATTGCCAGGCTCAATTACAGTCAAAAGCCAGAGATTATCTTTATTCTAGGCTTTAGCAAATCTCTTCTTTGGACCTAATTTAGCTTCATTAGATTTGATCATTCTTGAATTCTTTATACTATATATTATTTAAATAACTATTTTAATGTTGGAACTGTAGCATTTTTATAGCACATTTTGACATCTAGTGAAGTCAACAATATTTGGTCAATGACAATTATTTGCAATCTAACAGATACTGGTACATGCTTTTTAAACCAGAATTTAGAAAGCCTCATAATGTTGTTAGAATATTTATCATAGTCACAAAGACGACAGTTTTAGAATCCTTAAAATTAGAATAAAGTAAAATCAAGATCTCACTACATTAAAATAGGTGTTATAACTTACCAAAAACCCTCTCTCTTCCACACCAGAATCAATTTGACATTTAACCTTTAGATGTATATGCCCTTCCAGAGGAGATAAGAAAGGAACCTAAAAATACAGTGGTTATTTAATATCAGTTTCTTTTCCAATTAGCCTACTTTTGGAGATTTGCATCTTTTGAGACATTTGATGCTCCTGCTTTCTAATCTTTGTCAAGAGAAACCTGATAATAATCCAGAGAGCCAAATCAACCATATAAAATTTCTAAGAACTGACCAATTATGCCTCTGAAACAGAGGCATAATTAGGCAATAACCAATTTCAAAAAACAAAAAAGATTGAAGCAGAACCAAAGTATTCAGAGGTAGCTTCCTGCAATGGGGTTGTTTGTCTGTCCTCTGATTCAGCTCTCTAAGACACATTTCATGTATAATCTTTGGAGCTTCAGAATTGATGCCACTGAACACATTCAGTTGAACTGTACCGCTGCCCCTTACTATTGTATCATTTACTATTTTGTCAAAACAGGTGTCTCAGAATATCCATTCTTAAAAAATCAATGAGGTTCAAGTGTTAAGATACATTAATGATCTAGGGATAAGTAATTCAACAGAAAATATTGTTCAATGTTTATTGGGCTTCCTAAAAATGTTTTCAAAAGAATAATCAGATTTTTGCATTGGTGCTATAAAAAACCTAAGGTCCTTCTAATTCCTATGATCTGGTTGTCCCTGTTACAGTTTTCTTTTGTTTTGAAGTCACCACAAGAGAAAGAGTAAAACAAATACCTGAGCCAAAATCTCATAACTCCTTAATAATTTGTGCAGGCATTTGTACATGCCGGTTCACAAGTTGTCTGAAATCAGTACTAGTATTTTTAACATGAACTAGGAAGTAATTAACCATAAAAGCTGCCTCTTGCCAACCTCTATTTTATTAATTGTATATTCTCATTATAGGAAGATGAGAGAAAAATGAATTATTCCTGGAAAAAGCATAACCTGAGTAACGTCATTTTAAACACCATGTTTTACCTGATATAACCTGATTATAAAATTTGGTAGTGAGGACATGAGAAAGGAAACTGTGTTGTTCCAGTGATGCTTGTTTTGCAGGATATAGGATGCATACAGGACATACGATCCATATTTTTAAGGAAATAAATGTTTTGGTACATT
This sequence comes from Arizona elegans, assembly GCA_022577455.1. Classification (NCBI taxonomy): domain Eukaryota; kingdom Metazoa; phylum Chordata; class Lepidosauria; order Squamata; family Colubridae; genus Arizona; species Arizona elegans. The sequence goes on along the minus strand of JAKOOJ010000004.1, from coordinate 78,497,169 downwards.
CCGAAATGGGCCTGCCTGCTTCAGAAGAGGAAAAGCCTACAAATAATGATACCATTTAGCATGGAAACATCTGTGTAGTGTATTTTCGAAGGGTATTGTTGGAGGGGAATTTCCAGGGCGGAACATGAGAAGAGGATGTTATATAAGACCTGAAACCAATTCCCTGGTGGACCGTTTGTATCCGTTTGTATCAGGCTTCTGTATCCTGAAAACTGTATTTAAACCGTGTAATCAAAGTGGTCAGGGTTCTCTCTTTCATGGGAGAACCCTTTTGCAAAAGCTTGAAATATATATATAGCTTTATATATGTTTATATATGTTTTTTCTCTGTTTATATATGTTTCCTATGTTTATATATGTTTTTCCTCTAGCCAGGTTTTTCCTAAGTATGTATGTATGTATGTATGTATATATGTATGTATGTATGTGTGTATGTATGTGTGTGTGTGTGTGTGTGTGTGTATAATATTTTCTGAGGTTTTCGCGGGTGTTTGTATGTAGGTCTTTGGTTATTCGGGTTTTCTCCTGCGTAAAATTGGAGGTTTCTTGGTAACATTTCGACGAAGTCTCATTCGTCATCTTCAGGCTGGTGTTCTCGGCTTCGTGCTTCTAGGAACAATGTGTGGGATTGCAGCTATTTCTTCCTTTTAACTGCCAGTGGGAGTGTGAACTGATTGGGTGGGAGCTTGGCTGTGTTCTGATTGGGTGGAGGTGTGTTCTGATTGGCTGGGGGTTTGGCTGTGCTCTGATTGGATGGGGGGTTGGCTGTGCTCTGATTGGCTGGGTGTGTGTTCTGTTTAGGTGGGGGCTTGGTTGTGCTTGGGTTAGTCTGAGTAGCAGGGGGATTTGAGCTGGTGAGCTGTGTTGCTGTTGTTTGGCTTCGTGTTCGTGGCCGTGCTATCTCTTCATGTTGGGTGTCAGTCTGCCTCATATATGGATTGGAGGGGTTTAAAGTGGCTAATGATGCAGCTGTGGTCTGGCTTCTGGTTCGTGGTCGTGCCTGATCATCAGTGTGGGTTTGAGTCTGCTTTCTGTGTGGATGTGTGGTGGTTACATCCTGTGTGGCTCTCATGAGTGTGGGTCTGGTATCATTCTTTGTGTTAGGGACTCGTTTGTCAATAAGGGCAGGTTTCCAAATGGCTGGCAGGCGGGAGGTATCATCTCGTTTATTCATGCTATGTGGACGTTTTTCTATCTCGATGGCTTCTCTGATTATTCTGTTGTTAAAGTGTTCCGTTTTGGCGATAGTTCTGGTCTTTTTAAAGTCAATATCATGTCCTGTTGCTTTGAGGTGTTGGACCAGGGAAGAAGTTGGTTCCTCTTTTCTAACTGAGTTCTTGTGTTCTTCAATGCGTGCACTTATTCTTCTGTTGGTTTGTCCGATGTATGTGGTGGGGCAGGTGGGGCAAGGGATTTCATATACTCCTTGATTTTCTAACTCAATTTTGTCTTTGGGGTTTCTTAGGATGGTAGATATTTTTCGGTTTGTACAGAATGCTGTCTTGATGTTGTGTTTGTAGAGGATCTTGCTGATTCTGTCTGTGGTGCCTTTTATGTATGGGAGGAGGGCTTTGCCATTTTCTTGTTCTCTGTCTTGGATTTTAGTGGGGGTTTCTTTTTGGATTAGGTTGATCTTATTTCTTTGGAATCCATTGGATGTTAGTATGTTAGTGAGAGTGTGTAGTTCGGTTTTTAGGTGTTGTTCGTCAGCTAAGCGTTTTGTTCTGGAGATGAGTGTCTTGGCTACGGAGTTGATCTGTGCTGAGCTGTGGAAAACAGGTGGTGGTTAGGGCCCAAAAATCATGTTTTTGATTAGAAACCACATCCTTAAGTTTTCCACTGCTTGAGGAATAAGCTACAAGATGTCAAGGATGGAAACAAAATGGGAATCTGAAGGGATAAAACCTTCCCAGGTTTTATTCCAGGTTTGCAAATGTTGTTAAATGGTATGTATGTGTGAAGGTGTCTGTGTGTAATGAGAGTTGTTTAGGCAATAGAGCTCATTGGCTTGTAATAATAATAATAATAATAATAATAATAATAATAATAATAATAATAATAATAATGATGATCCCTGAAATAATTATGCTGACTAGATGGCAGGGAGAAAGCATGTGTGTATGTTAGTGTACACTAAAGGGTCTGATTGTAGTATAAATATGAGTATGTGTGGAAAGCCCTCACACAGCGAGTGGTAAGGTGATCCTGACACTTGTGAATGCTTATGCGCTGAACCTCTCAGAGATCTCCTTTTGTATAATGAAATAGTAAGTGGCAAGGGTTTGTTGTTGTGGTGGTTATGAAGGTAATAGCAAGTGTTTGAATGAGAAAGAGAGAGAGATGAAAGAGATCCTATGGAGAAGTGGGTTTTACAATGTTAAATGGAGACAGTAGTATTTTTCCTCCCTATATTTCCCCTTTTTGTTTTGAACAAGAGAAGTAGGAAACGGGTGCGGGGTGCAGTTTGTTTTCCCTTTTACACATTTTTTTTCCTTTGCTGAGTTTGTCTGAGAGAAAGGAGGGGCGAATGGGTGACTTGATCCTGCAGCATTGTTTTTGATTGCATATGGAAGCTACGCAGATATATTTCCTGTCATGCTCTGAGTTGTGATTATGATTTTATTGTTTGAGGTGTTTATTGTTTGAGGTGTTTATTGTTTGAGGTGTTTAAATAAATTTATATAATAGAGAAGTGACATTAAAAGTTTGAAACAAATATTTTTGGAGTAGAGACCCGGAATACCCCTATTAGGTTATTATTTTTTTTTTGAAGGTGTTCTTTTTATCACCCTCTTTTATGTCTTTATGTCTGTGCATTTTGAATGATTTTGAATGCTGAGAAGTTAAGGAGATTCCTGGCATAGCCTGGATATTGAATAGCCTGGTGAATAGTTGACTATGTTATTTTAGCTTAGTGTTGCCTAGATAAGGGAATGGATTTTGAGGATTTTAACCCAGAGGTGGGAAGGAAAGACTAGTGGGTATATTTATCTAAAATGCTAGATCCTACCCTAAGGGATGTTCCCTTGAGGGAAGAATTACTTACTGGTAGAAGGTAAAGATGGAGTTTTTGGTCTGGCTAGCAAGTTACCTGTAAGTTAGTCTGTACAGACTTGTGATGTAGACTTGTGAATTAGATCAAGCTTTGCATTTCTCTGAAGCTTGTGGAAATAGTTAAGATGACTTGTGATAAAGGTGTGATTCCCCTCAAGTGGGGAGAGTTAAGTATTTATTGATGAAAAGCATAGGAAGTTCTTTGGAAGGAAGGTGATGAAGATAGGTTTGAAGAGTTGAAGAAAGTAATGATACAGGCTCCAGTGTTGAGCTTGCCTGATTTAAGGAAAATCTTCCACTTGTCTGTAGCAGTGGAAGATCGCATAGCCAAAGGAGTGTTGGTTCACATGTGGGCTGTAATATTTTTGTCAAAATTGATGGATCTTGTGGTACAAGATTGGCCCTTGTGCATACAAGCTGAAGCTGCAATTGCATTTTCGGTGGAGGAGAGTAGAAAATTAACCTTTGGTGGGGCATTGGTGGTGAGTAGTTCACATCAGGAACGTACAAACCTGATGCAGAAAGCCCAAAGGTGGTGCACCAATGCTAGGTTTTGAAATATGGGATTATTTTTTTGTCTCAAGAGAATTTGGTTCTCTTGACCAATAGGAATTTAAATTTAGTTGAATTCCTGCAGGGGAGAGAGAAAGGAATGGGATGATGTGGAACATAATTGTGTGGTTATGTATTGATGGGTCTTCCCGGGTGGAGAATGAAACGAGGATGTGAAGTCTTTGCTTTATTTGCTTTTGGGCTTTTAATGATCTTTGGTAAAAAGATGGTTGGAAAGATTATAATACATATAGGAGCACATAAAAAGGGACTTTGTAGTTAGTTGTGGGAAATAGGATGGTGGACATAGAAGTACATGAAGCAACGTTAGTAGGAGGGGCATTAATGATTTGATCTCTGTATTGGATTTTGATGTGAAGCCTGTATTTATGGATGATGAAGACAAACAAATGATGGATGATGGGGTGCATAAAATGGATGATTAAGGAGGGGGTGCAAGTGTTTAATAAAGCAGTTATGCTGAACATGATTGAGAGTGTGCATGAGGGAACTTATTGGGGAACCCAAGTTCTTATTGAGTTTGTTAAATGAAAATATATTTGTAGAGGCATGTAAACGATAGCCATACAAGTAGAGATGCTATTTACATTGTGTACGAATGCATAAATACATTGTGCATGTGCAAACATGTAGAGATTTGACCATTTGGCCTTTTCAATGAATCCAAGTAGATTACATTGAAATGCCAGCAGTGTGAGACTTCCTGTTTTGCTGGCTCCCGGTGAAGATGGTTCCTTTTTAAGGTCCGCCAGCCCCGCCGTTTGTAGAGCCGCTTCAATCGTGAGAAGCGGCTTGGAAACTCCAGAATCTGCAGGATTTGAAGGAGAGAGTAAGCAAGGTGCAGGTCGAGCCCCTGTGAGCCCCCAGAAGTTTGTTACTGGGGAGGAAACAGGCGCGGCTCCCTCCCAACTTATGAAGACTCTGGACGGCGTGGGACGACTCTGCTTTCTGCAGAGCAAGCCGGCAGCAGCAAACACAAAAAATGATTCAAATCAACTCTATCAACTAGCGGAGGAAAAAATCTGAACCCTGAAACCAAGAAATTGCAAGTATTTTCTTTCTTTTGTGACTTCTCAATCTGAGAAAAAATTAGAGCGAGCGGAAGCGGCTTGAAAAGATGGCGCCGTTCCAGCGTTAACAAGCTGAAAGGGAGAGTGATCTTTTAAAGCTATTCTAACAAGTTACATTGTTGCGCTGCTTGTAGCAAGCAAACAGGAGAAGAGCGGGGGAAAATCCTTTTTAAAGCAAGCTGAGCTCGCACTAGTCTAATTCCACTTCCAATTTGACTAAAACTGGGGGACTTTTTTAGAGGACTTTGGGAAGTATTAATTTGAACTCACAAATGGCGCCCAGCAGCTGAGCTAACGAGCTAGTGAAAGTGATTCTAAGAAGTTACTTTGATCAGTTACAAAGTTACTCTGCCTGTAATACAGAGGAATAAGAGAAGAGGAAAAATCTGTTTCTTTAAATTCTGAGTTTGTTCACTCTAGCTTCTATCTGACTAAACCTGGGGGATTTTTTTAGAAGCCTTTGTGGAGGAGGAAAGGGAAAGAGAATCTCCCTCTTTAGAAAAACTAACCTACGTGGCAGGATGGCCTCAAAGAAGCAGGAAGGAAAGGCAGCTGGGGGGGGGGGATCCCCCACACGCAAACATGAATCACAGCCTCCTGCTCAACAAACTCAGAAAAATTTTGACTTTGAAAACTTAAAAGAATTTATATCCCAGGTTTTGGATGATAAATTTCAAAAATCTCAACAGGAAATAGATGATAAACTTCAAAAATCTCAACATGAAATTATGCAGGAAATTAATGAAATTAAAGACATGGTGCAACAGGATTATGGCAAGGTGACTAAAAAAATAACAGATGTGGCATCTGGCCTTGCAGAATTTATTATTAAAGTGGATTCTAAAGTGGAAGAATTTAAATCAGAAGTCAATGTTAAAATGTTAAAAGACAATGATTATAAAATTTCTGATGTTGATGATAAAATGCAGAGAGTCGAAAACGAAATTGTTATAATGCAATTCAGGGCAATGGAATTTGCTATAAGGCTTCGAGGAATCAGAGAGGATGACCAACAGGATTTGAGACAGATTTGTGCTGAGGCTTTGGCAGTCATATTAAAAATTAATCCTGATGTGGTTTTTTACAAAATAGACAAAATTTACAGAGTGAATTCTTGGATGGCCAGACAAAGACAATTGCCTAGAGATGTGGTGATATATTTTACAGACAGAGCAATAAGAAATGACATCCTGCAAAAATCTTTTCTTACCTCTGTGCAAGTGGGGGGCGCACAAATTGGAGTTTATAAAGAACTACCACCCAAAATGCTGAAAGCCAGAAGATTTTGGCTTTCTAGTAAACGAATTGAAAAAACAAGAGATACCATTCCGGTGGGATGCCCCAACTGGCATAATTTTGAAGTACAAGGGAGAAAGATATCATTTGAATACTGTGGAGAAGGCGGAGCATTTTTATAATACTATCTTTAAAGAAAGAACACCATCTCCACGTACATCTACAGTGTTGGAGATTATGGAGAGTGACAAGAAGCAACCTCAACAAGAATTGCAAGAACAGGTTAAGCAGGTGGAGTTAGAGGAAACGCAGAGTGCTGTAGGAGATTTCTTGGAGGAGCCCCTGTTAGAATCTTCTCCAATCTTAGACCTGGCTCGGATGGTTGAAGTTAAGGATCAGCGTATAACTCGTGCAAAATCCAAGCAACTTAAAGAAATGCAACAAGAGGAAACACAATATAAAAAGGGAGCTAAGAGTACCACACAAGAGACTGAAGTCATGGGGGGAGCAAGACCGAAGATTCAGGAAGATATTCGGTTATTCTGCTCGTTGCTTCAGAAAGATAAAGATGACGTTTAAGTGTTTATCTTGGAATGTGAATGGGTTGAACTCGGTACAGAAAAGGAAGAAGTTATTTGCATACTTGAGACAATTTAATAATGATATAATTTGTTTACAAGAAACTCATATCACAACTCAAGATCAAAGATATTTGATAAACTCTAAATTAGGAACACATTTTATATCTTCAACTTCGCAAAAAAAGAATGGTGTGGTTATTTATGTAAACAAAAGACTAACAGCTAAAATTATAGAAGCAGATGAAGATGGTAGGTTTATAGCAATTGAATTGCATACAATAAATGGCCAAATTCTTTTGATTGGAATTTATGCTCCCAACCAACAACAGGATCATTTCTATAAAATGTTACATACTAAAATACTGCAATGGGACTATAGATCTATTTTAATTATGGGAGATTGGAATGGAGTAATTGATTCTAAATTAGATAAAAAGAGTTTGGCAAAATCCAGGATCAGATTACCACAGACTTTTTTTGACATGAAAGAAGACTTGGAATTAAAAGATATTTGGAGAATACATAATCCAAAAGAATTGGACTATACTTTTTTTTCCGACAGACATAGATCCTTTTCTAGGATTGCCTTTATTTTGTTGTCAGATGATTTACTTGTTAAGACAAAAAGAACAAAGATTTTCCCAAGAACTTTGACCGACCATAGCCCAGTATGGATAGAAATCAAGATGGGTAAGATTGAGCGACGCTCTTGGAGAATAAATGAAAACTTGTTCAGATATGAAAAAAATATAATAGAACTTAAAAAGCACTTGAAAGAATTTTTTGAAATAAACTTGAATAAGGGTACCCCAATTGAAATTGTGTGGGATGCGAGTAAAGCTTATATGAGAGGGGTGCTCATTTATATGAACTCTAAACATAGATTGATTCGACAAAAGAAAAGATCTGAATTGGAAGTAGAAATAAAGAATAAAGAACAGCTACTTATTAAAAACCCAACAGATGATAGAATACGTGGTGTTATAAAACTTTTGAAAGACCAATTTCAAATGCTTATGGCGGAACAAGTTGCAACAAACTTACAATATGCGAAGCATAGTACATTTTGTAATGCCAATAAGCCAGGCAGATGGTTGGCCTATACATTAAGGAAAAAGCAGAGTGTACGGACTATTGATAGTATTGATATTGGAGGAAAAGAAATCTTTCAACAAAAATTAATTAAAGAAGCTTTTGTGGACTATTATACTAAATTATATGCTAAAGATGATGTGCAGAATGGACTTATAGAAAAATACTTAGATAATAAAAGAATTACAAAAATCACTGACCAACAAAAGGAAAGAATGGATTATCCTATAACAGACGAGGAGATAATAGCAGCAATTAAACAATTAAAAACAGCAAAAGCTCCTGGAACGGATGGTTTGACTGCAGTGTATTATAAAGCCTTGCAAGCAGAAATGGTGGAACAACTTAGAGATTTATTTTGTAATATTCAACAAGGGGGTAAAATACCCCCATCATGGAAAACAGCTTATATTTCTTTGATACCAAAAGAGCAAGCAGGTCCTAAAAAACCGGAGAATTATAGACCAATATCTCTTTTGAATACTGATTATAAAATTTATGCTAAAGTACTAGCCAACAGGTTGATGCCAGTAATCCAAAAGGTGATTCATGATGATCAAGCGGGATTTATCGAGGGTAGATACATGAAGGACAATGTAAGGCAAGTAATAGATTTATTGGAATATCTTGAGAAGAATAAACAGATCCCTGCAGTGCTGGTCTTCTTGGATGCAGAGAAGGCCTTTGATAGAGTGGACTGGAACTTTCTACTAAAGACTTTAAAAAAGATGGACTTTGGGGATCAATTTATACAGGCGGTTTCAGCAATTTACCAAGAGAAAAAGGCACAGATTATTATTAATGGAAGTTTGACAACAGAGTTTAAAATTGAAAAAGGAACAAGACAGGGATGTCTGTTATCCCCACCGTTGTTTATTTTAACACTAGAAGTCTTGTTAAATACAATACGGGACTCCAATATCTTGAAAGGTATAATGATAAGGCAAGAGGATTACAGAATAAAGGCATTTGCAGATGATCTGGTTGTTACCCTAACACAGCCAATGGAATCAATAATCCATATGAAGGACATTATACAAGACTATGGTAAAGTTTCAGATTTTAGACTGAACCAGAAAAAAACTAATATGATAGTTAAAAATATGACACAAGATCGTAAACACAAGCTTGAAAGGAGGGCAGGTTTTGAGATTGTACCAAAGGTAAAATATCTAGGAGTTCAAGTTGCAGAATCAAATATGAAATTGTTTCAAAATAATTATGAGGTGTTGTGGCGAGAGGTGCAGAAAGATATGGAGACTTGGAAAAAACTGCAGCTGTCTTTACTTGGAAGAATAGCAGCAGTTAAGATGAACATTTTGCCAAGATTTCTTTTTTTGTTTCAAATGATTCCGGTGCTTAAAAGTGATAAACAACTGAAAGTGTGGCAAACTGGAGTGAATAAGTTTATCTGGAACGAGAAAAAAACGAGAGTGAAATTGAAAATTATGCAAGATGTTCCAGAAAGGGGAGGCCTTAAACTTCCAAACCTACAGTTATATTATGAAGCAGCAGCTTTGACTCTAGCAAGTGATTGGTTTGGAAGGAAAAAGACTGGAATACTGAATATAGAAAGTTTTGATCTTGAATTTGGATGGCATGCTTACTTATTTTATGACAACAAAGTGGATAAAGTATTTAAAAGCCATATACTTAGAGACTCTTTGATGAGAGTTTGGAAGAAGCACCGATACAAATGGGATTATAAAATACCGCTATGGCTGGATCTTGGTCATATTATGTGGAATACAAATATAATGTCACTTGGGGGGGTTTTATACAAAGAGGTTCTTTTTACAGATGCGGGCAGATGGCAGTTGAAGACATTACAGACACTGTTGGACGAAGGGATTAACTTAACTTGGTTACAATATAATCAACTACAATTGAGATGGAAAGAGGACCAAAAAACTGGTATTATGTTGCATGAGGAAGAATTGGTTAGACACATAAAAGAGAAAGGTCCAATGCATGTTAAAAGGCTATATGTTTTGTTAGAAAGGGATTCAGATACTGAATTGGTTAAAGATTGTATGATTAAGTGGGCACAAAATTTTGAGGAACCAGTGCTGTTGGAAACATGGGGAAAAATTTGGGTTCAGAATGTTAAATTCACACAGTCGCAGAATTTGAGGGAAAATTTCTATAAAATGTTTTATAGATGGCATTTAGACCCCAAAAAATTGTCGTGTATGTACCCTAATGTTCAGCCAAAATGTTGGAGATGTGATTGTTTAGATGCTACATATTATCACGTTTGGTGGACTTGTAGGAAAGTTAAGGCTTTTTGGATAAAAATTTGGTGGGTCATGCAGAATGCTTTGAAGAAAAAAATTCAATTTTCTCCACAATTGTTTTTATTGGTTATAGTTAAGGGTTTTACTCTGGGTGAAACAAAATTGATATTTTTTTTTTAATTGCAAGTTTTACAGTTACATTTTCACCCCTTTTTCCCCCCCCCACAACCCCCCCAATCTTCCCAACCTCCCTAACCCACCCTAACCCTCCCCTCCCCCCAGACTTCCTAGTATACTCATGTCAGATAAAAGGAAAAAACCCTCCTTTGTATATAAAACTTGAACCCTTCCCTCCCCCTTACAAATTTTCATCTTCCTTACATTAACATTAATATTTCTATCTTAGTATAACATTTTCAAATAAATTTTCATCCTGGTTACCTTAAAGATATTTCTATCTTGATATAACATCTTCTAACAAATTTTCACCCTCGACCTTAAAATATTTCTATCTTGATATAACATTTTCAAATAAAAGCTATTTGGTACTTCCTAGTTTGGTATTTATGCTGAACATAATTTATCCACTTCTTCCATTCCCATTCATAAGTCTCTTGAGAACAATCTTTTAAATATGCTGAAATCTTCGCCATCTCTGCAAAACTGGCCATCCTCAAAGTCCATTCCTCAATCGTAGGCAGCGCTTCATTTTTCCAGTATTTGCCTATCAACAATCTTGCTGCAGTTATCATATACAATATCAATTTAAACAAAATTGATATTGTACATGATAACAGCAGCGAGATTGTTGATAGGTAAATACTGGAAAAATGAAGCTTTGCCCACTATTGAAGAATGGATTTTGAAGATGGCCAGTTTTGCAGAGATGGCGAAGATTTCAGCATATTTAAAAGACTGTTCACAAGAGATTTATGAATGGGAATGGAAAAAGTGGATAGATTATGTTCAGAACAAATATCAAACTAGGAAATATCAAATAGCTTTTATTTGAAAATGTAATATTAAGATAGAAATATTTTAATGTAATGAAGATGAAAAATTATAAGGGGGAGGGAGGGGTTCAAGTTTTATACAAAGGAGGTTTTTTTTTTTTTACCTGATATGAGTATACTATGCGGAAGTCCGGGGGGAGGGGAGGGTTAGGGAGGTTGGGAAGTTTGGGGTGGGTTGAGGGGGCGGGAAAGGGTTGAAAATGTAATTGTAAAACTTTTGCAATTAAAAAAAAAAGAAAAAAGAAATGCCAGCAGTGTGATCATTGAAATATGTGCTAGTAATAGTGGATTATCTTACTGTATGGCTTGAAGCCTTTCCTTGTGCGAAGGCAAATGCTCAGATGACTGTTAAAATCATATTGGAGCAAATAATACCCAAATATGGATTGGTTGATATTATTGAGTGATGGGGTACACATTTCACTGTCCAAATGATAAGGGTAATGGAGCAATTGGGGATTGATTGGCAATAAACATATTGGCAATAGAAATATTCAGTGATAAGATTAATGTTGGAGCTCCAGGTTCTTTGGACGAAATGTTTGCCTTTATCTCTTTTCCATCTAAAGAAAAGATGTTTCAGTATATGATATGATATTTGGTTTATCCTATACTGAAAGTATAGGACTGCCAAAAATAAAGCTTAAAGATGTCTTACTTAGAAAATATACAGGGACCATCCCAGTGTTTTTCTCGTTTAAAGTCTAAAGGACTATGGACACAAACTCCACCTCCTGATTTCCAAGTGCATGATTACAAAAGCGGTGACTGGGTCCTGATAAAGTCTATAAAGGAAAAGAAATTACAGCCAGTGTGGGAAGGGCCTTTCCAAGTGTTGTTAACCACTGAATCGGCGGTGAGAACTATGGAACAGGGCTGGATACATTACTCCAGAGTGAAAGGACCAGTGGATTTGCCTTATGGATGAATTGTATGAATAGATGCAACAAACCTACTTATATTAACCTTCAGAAGATAGATATCCGACAATTGATGGAACTTTCCAATGATTGATGGATTATTTTACTGACAAATGGAACTTTGGACAGTTGAACTGAACTGAACTGAACATTTGGTTGGGAGTAATAAGCGTTTTTATTGTGTTATTGATTTTATTAAGGAAGAAGACAATTGAATAGTGTAAATTAATGCTGTGATATCCGGTGGATGTAAGTTCTCTATGATCGGGTGGAAGACTTGAAGTCTAATGGTAAACGTTTATGCTTTTACACATCTAAAACATACTCTGAGCAGGGGATCTAGTCCACTAGGAAGATGGGGTTTGCGGTGGTGATAGTAATTACCTTGTGGGATCTTATACTACAGGTGGAGATAGGAATGGGGACTTTGGCTGTGTTGTCTAGTTATCCCATAACATGGCAGCAGCTATGTTTCCATACCGAAAGTGAGCACCAATATTCCCTGATACAGACACCACTAACCCTGATAGACACTACAGATGAAGCTGGGATCATCTCTTGATGATGTGTACCATTGGGGAAATACCCCAGGTGCAACCATACATATGAAATAGTTTCCCAGTACAAAGATCTCTCAAACAAAATGGAGTTCTTATACAATCAATGCACTGAGCGATATGGTAATTATACCCCTTCTTATAGAAGTTTAGGATTACGAAAGAGGGGTTACATTTCCCATATCTGGAATTGAAGCTCCCTCCAAACTGATGTTTTTATGTGGTAATATTGCATTAACTCAATTACCTTTTATATGGGGTGATGCACTTTTGGCTATCTTAAGGCACCAATAAGATATACTAGAAGTATTGGAGAGTCAAAGAAGGATGGCAATTTATTTCTGGATTTAATGAAGGTAGCCCTAAACAGTTCATCCTTTTGTATAAGAGAAGAGACTACTGTCTTTGATATATTGAAAACATGTTTTTTGGGAATGCCCGTTCCTGGGGAGTCGTTATCATAGTAACTGTGTTCCTAATAAGGTTGCTACAAAAGTGGCTGCACATGATGGTACATTGGAAACAATTGATGAGTCACATGTGCATGGACATGAACATGTGGAAGCACCTAGTCCTGAGAAGGAACTATATCTAATTACTTATGCCCCTGTAAGAACCTATTAAATGACATATAACACCTATAGTATCATATGACCATATGGGGACTGGAGCATATAGAGGAGTCTATAGGGGTAAGAGAGCTACATTACATGGAGCATTTGATGCGGTAGTGATATTAAAGAAAGTATAAGCAGGGCTTTTGGGAATGTTCCCATGGATGTCTCTACAATATAACCAGTTGCAACTTGGACATCTAGCCTGTGCTTTAGCAGAGAGTATAAATGAAACATCATTTGATATTGCTGCACTGGCTGATGAAATGGGTGAAATAAGAAAAGCTCTATTACAAAATCAGATGGCTATATTATTAAGAATGAGACATGGATATGATGAATTCCAAGTATGTGTTGATATATCGGATAAATTACAATTTCTCGAGTCTAAACTGCAAAAAGTGCATAATATCACTACATACTACATATGTAACCCATATAACTGAAAACACTGCTTTTAAAGGAATTTGGGATTTGCTAACAGGAAGTTTCTATAATGTTGCAAGACATCCGCAATTTACAGGAGTAATAAAACTGATAAAACAGGAAAAGGGGGGACTGAGCGAAAAATGAATTATTCCTGTAAAAAGCATAACCTGAGTAACACCATTGTAAACGCCATGTTTTACCTAATATAACCTGATTATAAAACTTGGTAGTGAGGACATGAGAAAGGAAACTGTGTTGTTCCAGTGATGCTTGTTTTGCAGGATATAGGATGCATACAGGACATATGATGCATATTTTTAAGGAAATAAATGTTTTGGTACGTTCTGAAATGGGCCTGCCTGCTTCAGAAGAGGAAAAGCCTACAAGTAACGATACCATTTAGCATGGAAACATCTGTGTGGTGGACCGTTTGTATCGGGCTTCTGTATCCTGAAAACTGTATTTAAACCATGTAATCAAAGTGGTCAGGGTTCTCTTTCATGGGAGAACCCTTTTGCAAAAGCTTGAAATATATATATATATATATATATATATGTCTTTTTCTGTTTTTCGTAGGCTTTTATGTGCATATTCTTTCTAGCCAGGTTTTACCTACGTAAGCTAGGTTGTTCTAGCTGCAGTCAGAAGATGCAGAACAACCTAGCTTACGTAGGTAAAACCTGGCTAGAAAGAATATGCATATATATATATATATATATATATATATATATATATATATATATATATATATATATATATATATATATATAATAAATCTGCTGTTTTTTCTTGTTCATGCTCTGTTTCACTTATTATATGGTAATGCTGATTTTTGCATTTAACAGCAGAAAATCTAACCTATGTTATCAAAAATAAAATCACTGGCATTTGACGTTACTGGTTAACATTAATTATCCAACTTTAAAAAGGTTGTCTGTAACTCCATCACTGGGCAGAAACCTTGTAGTTTTTCAAATAAACTTGGCTGGAGCAAATAATGTGTTCTTGTAAATTGGTTTTGGGAATTTTTTTTCTTCTCATGTTAATGCAATCATGGACAAAAAATATAATAAAGATGAAATGTGATGCTGAATTATACTCCAAAAATATGGTAATTATCTCTTAATGAATAACTCTGGCAATAGAGAGGTTGGGGTTCAAGTAAGAATTTTTTTCTATGTAGATGGAAAGAAAACAACTCTCTTGTTGTCAAAGAGTAGATTCAAGAGTGGACTTCCTGAAGATGGCTGCTGAATGGTAAAAGGCTTTTTCTCTCTTGTCAATGATCTGCCAATTTTACTGCCAAAGCTGGCTCTCTGGCAATGTTGCTCCTTGGATTTGAATGAGAGCATTCAGGAGTGACCCAAGACAGCTTTTGGACAGCTGTGGGCCCATTTGAAAGAGGAGTCTTGAAGCTTCAACTTCCCTGTTGAAGTGATCAGAAAGCCACTGGGCATATATCTTCCTCTCGTCAGTTCATTTTCTTAAGCAAGCCTGGGTTTTAACTTCTTTTCAAATCTTCTAGTTTACTCTGCTTTTTATCTTCAAAAATTGACTGGTCAGTTGAATGTTGATTTATTTTATCTTTGCTGGACTCTAGCTATTCTTTTTCTCTTTGATTTATGTTGTTGTTTTAAATAACTTTCCTTTCCTTAAGGAAACACAGTGCATTTTTGCAAAGGAAAAGTTTTTATTTGCTTTACATTAATACTGGACTCTCACCACAGGGTTTTTGCATTTTTTTAATTGCAAAATATTTGGAACTCTTTTTTTATTTTTATTTTAATCTTGGATCAAAGATCTGGAAAACACTTTCCCTCTTCTCTTTGCTTCAGCTTTCTTTTGTTTCCTGGCTAAGCAGCACAGAGTAACAATGGATCAAATTAAAGACAAGCAAGTATGGTTGAGATTCTGCAAATGGACCTTTTTACAATTCTTAGTTGAAAATTTTTCTAAAAAGTTTGGTTAAATGGTAATGACTGTGGAAAATATAACTTTATGGATTATAACATAACATAACATAACATAACATAACATAACATAACATAACATAACATAAGTGATTAAAAAGAAAGAAAGAAGAAAGAATACAATCCTCGTTGAAGAGAATTTGGACTATGGATATTTTGGACTTGTGAAATATAGCACGTAAAAGCAAGAAGTGACTTGAAACTTAAAAATAAGAACTGGGAATAAGAAAGGAACTTGTTGGACTATATCAGGTATATATTATAAATTGAATATAGTGACAATTGTGTTTTATTTATAGTATTATTGATTGTTGGATTATTGATTGGTTGTCTCTGTTAAATAATAATTATTTAAAATATTTGACTATTTTATATTATCAAAATGACAAGTAATATAAATTCAAGTAAAACAGGGAGGAAAACTCCATCATCTGCGCCATCAGCAGCAACATTGAGCCCGGCAAGTCAGCACTCTATAGACACCATGTTGCAGAATGAAAAATTTAACACTTTTCAGTCAGAGATGAAAAATATGATTCAATCATTACAGGAATTACTACAAGGAGCAGTGGAAAACTCTGATGAGCTTATATCCTCTCCGAGCTTGATACAGGAATATGAAGCCTTACCCCAGTGGGAAGAAGTGTCAATCACGGAGGTGAGGAGTTTAATCTCCTCCCTGAAGACAAACAAAGCTCCAGGACAGGATGCGCTCCCGGCATCGTTATTTAAAGATAACATAGCCTGGTGGGCGCCCATCCTGGCGGGTCTTTTTACTTTTATCAATAGAACAGGGCAAATTCCTGCTAGTTGGCGTTCATCAATAATTATCCCCTTATATAAAAAAGGTTCTAGAGATAATCCTGATAATTTTCGATTAATTAGTCTAATCGATATTTCAGCAAAAATTTATGCTAAGCACTTGCTTCATAAATTAGAGGACTGGATAATGAGAAATAACATCTTAGCTGAAGAGCAGTCAGGTTTCAGGAGCGGAAGATCTACTATGGATAATTGTTTTGTGCTGGACCATCTAATAACAAAGTTTAAGTCTTGGAAAAAACCTCTGTATGTGGCATTCATAGATTTGAAGGCAGCCTTTGATACAATTGATAGAAAAATCTTATGGGATAAATTAGAGGCTATGGGAATAGAAAAGAAATTGTTATATTTAATTCGACTGTTATACACGGAAACCCAAGTAAGAGTTCGAGTGAATAGGTCAGGATCGGTAACAAATGCAATCCCATTAAAAAAGGGCATCAGACAAAGTTGCATTTTAGCCCCAACACTTTTTAACTTATATTTAAATGACCTCCCAAAATGTCTGGAAGATACATCACTCCATGGGCCTAGTATAGGAACAAGACAGGTCAATTGCTTGTTATATGCCGATGATATAATTTTGTTGTCGGCCTCACAGGTGGGGCTACGAAGGTCACTTGGGAGGTTGGCAGCATATTGTATAAAAAATTGCCTGACAATTAATATAGAGAAATCAAAGGTAATGATATTTAGCAGTCAACAAAATATAAGGAGATGGGTTTTAAATGACAGAAGAATAGAACAAGTTCAGTCATTTACCTATTTAGGGCTAGTATTTCAGACAAATGGCAAATGGAATAAGCAGGTAAAAGCCGGAGCTCGGAAGGCCATGGCTCGGATGGCTCAATTAAACAAACTTATTTTAGAGAAAACTCCATCTTCATTAATCCCAGTGCTAAAGGTCTTCCAGGCGAAAATCGAACCAGTACTTACCTATGGGGCAGAAATATGGGGGTCAGTTAAGCTGCCTGGGCTGGAAACCCCTCAAAATAAGTTCCTGAGGAGAATTTTGGCAGTGTCCCCCGGAACCCCAGCATGTGTAGTAAGGGCAGAAACAGGAGTCCATAAATAAATTGATTGATTGATACAAGGAGTCATGGCTAAGAATCATGAGGACGTGGCAGATAGGATGCAAAAGATGGAACCAAAAATGAAAGATAAAATAGACAATACCCAGCAAATAATTATTAAAAATGAACAATGGATCCAGAAAGTGGAAGAAAAGGCAGAGCAAACAGATAAGAAAGTAGATAAGAAAGTAGAAGAGATGGAGAATAGACTATCTAAGGTAGATAATGACCTTGAACGATCCATAAGTATGTTGGAAATCGATAAGGCAGAATATTCATAAGATTCCAGAATGCTGAAGAGGAAAAGGGGGAAGACCTTATGGAGAAAATGGCAGAATTACTGGAAGAGGCAATGGAAATAGACGAACAGGAAGCTCGCTATGGGATGGAAGAAGAATTTAGAGTATATACAAGCTACGCGAGAAGAAACAAGCTTCCCAGAGAGTTACATATGAGATTTTCAAAAAAGGCAACAAGAGCGGAAATACTCCAAAGAGTAAGAGATGCACCATTGAAATATAAAGGAAGAGAAATAGTAGTCTTGAAGGAGACACCCAGAAGAGTAAGAGACACAAGAGAAGAGTACCAATTTCTGACAAGACAATTGATTAAATATGAGGTAAACTTTAGATAGCTAATACCTGAAGGAATATTGGTGATTTGGAGGGAAAAAAGACATACACTCGACACGATGGAGAGTGCACAACAATTCTATGACCAGTACTTCACAGCACATGAGGTAGAAGAGAAAAGGGAGCAAGCAGAGATGTTGGAAGTGACAGCAGAAGGAAACATACAACAAGAAGAAACCGAAACAGAGGAAAAAGAGAGAAGGGAAAGAGAAGGAGGAAGACAGAAAGAACAGAGAGAAATAAGATCAACTAGGACAACAAAACCTATCTTTAAGTAAACAATGGAAGAAGAAACAAAATTACTATCAATTTATATAAATGGACTAAATTCACCAATGAAAAGAAAAAGAATTTTCAATAAATTAGAAAAACTAAAATTAAATTTAATCTGTCTTCAAGAAGTCCACATTAAAAAACAAGATAGGAAGCTTTCAGAGTACCCCCAAATTGGGAAACTATATTTTTCATTAGCACAGCAAAAGAAAAGAGGGGTGGCTTTATACTTTAAAGAAACAATAAAGGCTAGACAAATCTTTGCAGATGTAGAGGGGAGAATATTGATAGTGGTGGTAACAATAAACCAAAAACAAATACTGTTGATAGGGATATATACACCTAATAATAAGCAAGATGAGTTCTATGGAAAATTACACAAGAAAATCATAGAATTGGAATATGAAAATATTTGTGCGGTAGAAGACTTTAATGCAATTGTAGATGCAGAATTTGACTATATGAGCAGTAAAATAGGTAAAAAACCCAGGAAAACACTTCCAAAAACTTTTTTTAAAATGATGGAAGAAATAGGAATGCAAGATGTATGGAGAGATGCATTCTAAGAAAAATCAACATTCATTATATTCAAATAGGCATAAATCCTGGTCCAGAATAGATATGGTATGGATGACATCGGAACTGAAAGCATATGTGCAAGAGATAGAAATAGAACCTAATGTTTGGGCAAATCATAATCCGATGAAAGTTGTATGGAAAGGACAAAAGAGAAAATGGAGATGGACGTTAAATCAATCAATACTGCAAGAAAAAGAATTTATACAAAAGATGGAAAAAGAATTGGATTTTTTCTTCAAAGAGAACAGGAAGAAAGAGACCTCCCTACAAATTGTATGGGATACTGTTAAAGCATATACCCGAGGATTAGCAATAACATATAAGGGAAAGAAAAATAATAAGAAGAAACAAAATAAGACAATGTTAGAAGAAGAATATAAAAGATTGGAATTAGAATTTCAGAGAGAACCAAAAAAAAAAAAAAAAAAGGAATTGAAAAAGTGACTAGATATAATAAAACATAAAATGAATTTATTGGAAAAAGAAGAATTGGCATATAAAATTAAAAATGCAAAACAAAACTTTTTTGAAAATGCAAATAAGCCTGGAAGATGGTTGGCATACAAACTGAAAAAAAGAGAGAAAAAAAATTGATACATCGATTAATTGATGAGAAAGGGACCTTTCACTATCAGAATGAAGAGAAAAAATCTATCATAAAAGGGTACTATAAGAAATTGTATGATAAGGAGGAAATTTTGGAAAATAAACTACAACAATATTTGGAACAATCTGAACTTCCCAAGGTACCGGATATTTAAGGATATATTGAATGAATGGATAACTACAATGGAAGCAATAGAAGCTATTAAGAGACAAAACAATAACAATAACAATAACATAAAAATAAAAAATAATAAAATGCCAGGGCCCAATGGGCTACCGGGAGAATTCTATAAACAACTAGAAGGGGTACTAAGTCCAGTGATGGTGGAAGTTTATAACAAAGTATTACTAGAAGCAAAAATACCAAATTCATGGATGGAAGCAAATATTACCCTTATACCGAAAGATTTAACAGATAAAAAATTACAGGCCAATATCTTTATTGAATGCAGACCATAAAATATGTTTCTCAATAATAACAGAGAGATTAAAAAAATATTTGAATGAATTTATACATTCAAATCAGAATGGATTTCTACCAAAGAGACAGATTAAAAATAAGACAAGAATGATTCTAAATACATTGGAGTACTATGAGATACACCCTAGAAAACAAATGTCGTTGATGTTTTTAGATGCACAGAAAGCATTTGACAACGTTAATTGGCAATTCATGACAGCACAACTAAAATTGGGAAGAGATTTATCAATATGATTAAAGCAATGTATTGTAACCAATCAGCCAAGGTGATAGTAAATGGAGACATGGACTTCCGGTTGGTGATTTGCGGCGATATGGTGTCGAGTGAGTGATAGCTGCTCCCCGACACCCTTTACCACCGCGTTTTGGGGATCCCTTTGGGGGCGCAGGTCCTGGAGAGCCCTGCGGACAAGAGAGTTGGGCACAACCACCTCTCGCAAGACCGGGCGGCTCTGTCGATCCAACGTGGTGAGCTGGCCATCTGATGGCGGGCCCGAAGTCACAATAGCCAGCAAAAAGACGGGAGCTAAGAGGAAGATCGGAGGTGCCGTACCAGATCTGACATCACGTTTTCCATACCTTGGGACGATTTAGCGTTGAGAGAGGAGGTTGGTGGAGTAGGGAGAGGTGTGCTCGGTGCGGTGAGAGGCGGCGACGGAGAGTGCAGAGCAGAGCAGATCGTAACGGCGGAGACCCAACAAGTCTACGAGAAATACGCAGGGAGCAGGTCGTTTGTATAAAGAGCTCTGGAGGGCGTGGTGAGAGGGAGAAGAAAACGAGTATTGATGTGGCTGGCGCTGTGATCGATAAGTGGGGAGGAATGTAAGCAAGAGATCGAACTGCTGAATTTCTTTTTTTTGAGTGCTTCAGCAAAATAGGAAGTGCAGCCATCATTGAACTGAAGGAGTGAGATAGCAGAGGATTGACAAGGAGACGATCTAGCAGCGAGACCTACTTACTAGGAGCGGAGAGAAGAAGATTTACGACCTTGCAGACACTATTTACTTATAACTAAAGGAAAAAAAGTAAGGGGGAAAAAAAGAGAAGAAGACCTTCATACCCTTACTATATACATAAATCGTGATACTCTGATTCCCATCCTCCCCTCTATTCTTTTGAGTAATTGGGTTTCTAATACTTGAACTTTGGTTTTCTTTCCAAATAATAATATTAATAAGAATTACAAACAGTTAAGGAATATAGAATATAGAACTTAAGTGTTGATTCTACCTTGTTGTTAAGTATATTTATATATAAGGATCCAGATATATAATTAACCAATTAATTACATTTACTACATTTATTCATATTTATCTAGTTATATTTATCTATCTCAGAATATTTATTCTTACGGGTAATATTTATCAACTTACTTATATTAATTCCATATACTAAGGCTTGAATTTAGATATATAAGAATCACAGGTAGTATTTATTAACTTATTTATATCAACATTTTATATTAAGGTTTGAATCTAGCTATATTGTAATCATAATATTTATTGGGATACATAGGTATAAAACTCTTGGTTCTGTAAGCATATGTGAGAATTAATTTGGGATCTGGTAATGTGATTTAACTCATAGGCTTTAATCTATTACGAAAGTTTGAGAATTTCGGAGCGTTATAAAGATTTGATTTAAGGAAGATATTCTGATGAATTGATCCTATCTAATGAAGATAGCAAATTTCTTAAATAGACTTAAGAAGAGGAATTAATAGAGGAAATAGGGGCAAAACCATTGAATTGTTATTTGGAAAAATATTGAGAAAATTATAAGAGAACAAAAACTAACTCTGAAAGAAATGGCAACAATGACATCGACAATCTTGAAATCTGGCAAAAAAGTTCCATCTAATCTTACTCTAACAACACTGTCACTGGTAATCTAGAAACCCTTAGAAGGCATACAGAAGTCAGACAAGCCACCAACAATCCCAACCCTTCCAACAGTACAATCTTCTCTATCGCTGATTCAAGAGACCATGTTAGCAATGCAGGAGAAATTGTTAAATAGTCATTCCGAATTAAAAATGGACATTCACGTTTTGGATTCAAAAATGACCGAGATTCAAGCTTCTATTGCGAACAACGAGAGAAGAATTCAAAATGTAGAACAAAGGATGGAACAAAGTGAGAAAAAATTAGATATGGTGGACCAGACATTCACGATACAGAACAAAGGAATCGAAGAGTCCCTGATACAATTGGAAATGGATAAGGCTTCATACTACCTTCGCTTCCAAAATATTTGCAAAGAAAAGGAAGAGGATTTAGGTGATAAAATAGCTGAGCTGATAGCTGATGCTCTTCAACAAGATAAACAAGATATTATTAAAGAACTTGACGAGGTTTACAGGGTTCAAACGAATTATGTGAGAAGAAATAGGCTCCCCAGGGAGGTCCACGTGAAGTTCGCCAGGAAGAAAGTGAGGGATATTCTATTTAACATAGCAAGAGAAAAACAGATTGTATTTAAAGGAAAGGAGGTGAATATTCTGAAACAAATTCCGAGAAGAGTGAAGGAAGTGAGGAAAAACTACAGGTTTCTGGCGAGCCAACTGAACAGAAGAAATATCATATTTAGATGGATCCTGCCAGAGGGGATGTTAGTATCATGGCAAGGAAGAAAAATCAAAATTGATAGTTTAGCTGTAGTACAAGATTTTTTAGATCAACTAAGAGGAGGGGAAGAAGAACAAATTAGCAAAGAAGAGATCGATACGGCAAACACGGAAGAAGAAACCTCACAAGAGCAAAGTACAAAGGAAGAAATAGAGGAGGAGAAGAAAAAAGAAGAAGCGGAAGAACAAGGAAGGAAGATCAGATCAGTAAGAGCAGTAATGTTAAAGACAAACAAGAACTAGAAATCGGACATAATACAAGAAATGGATGGCTTAAAAATTTTATCCTTAAACGATAATGGCTTAAACGATCATAAAAAAAGATAATTCTATCAAAACTGGTAAAACAGAATCCAGACATAATTTGTATACAGGAGGTCCATATAAAAAAAGATGAGGCAAATTGTCTAGAATTTACTAAATTTGGCAAATTATTTGTGTCATTAGCAGAGAAAAAGAAAAGGGGGGTGGCTATGTATGTGAAAAAAGGAACTGAAGCAGAATTAAAGTATAAAGATACCAAAGGGAGAATTCTAATGGTAGAAATCAAGAGAGGTAACTCAAAAATGATGTTGGTGGGGGTATATGCCCCGAATAAGAAACAGGGACAATTTTACAAAAAACTACATGAACAATTAGGAAATTGGGCCCATGTTGAAATATGTATGTTAGGCAATTTTAATGGTATTGTTAACCCAGAGAAAGATTATAAAAGTGGGGAAAGGAAAAGAAATAAAAGACTACCTCTGCCAAAGAGCTTTTTTTATCTGGTGGATGAAATTAACTTAATTGATATGTGGCGTACACTACACCCACATGATTCCCAATATACCTTTTACTCAACCTCACAGAATTCTTGGTCCAGAATTGACATGGCATGGACTACTAGAAAATTAGGTCTAGAAATTAAGAAAGTGGATATAAGTACAAATACGTGGGCAGATCATAAACTTCTTGAAATAAATTGGCATTACACTAACAAGAGAAAGCAACAGAGATGGAGACTAAGGACTAACCTGCTGAATGAAAAAGAGTTTATAATAAAAATAAATGAAGAAATTAAGCGCTTCTTTATTGAGAATGGCAAGCAAGGCACGGTGAAGGAAATTGTATGGGATACCATGAAAGCGCACTTGAGAGGAGTAGCGATATCGTATATGGCGTTTAAAAATAAGGAAGAAAGGAAAGCTAGAGAGGCTTATAATAGGAAACTAGAAGAAGCGGATAGTAATCTACAACAAAACCCGGGAGATGAAGTGGCCAAACAAAAATGAATGATGGCAAGGCATAATCTTAATATTCTGGATCAGGAGGAGTTGGCGCAAAAAATCAAGAGAATAAAACACTACCACTTTGATAACGCCAACAAGTCTGGAAGGTGGCTGGCGTACAGATTAAAAAAAGAACAGGAAAAAAATCAAATTCTTACATTAGAAGATTCCAATGGCGATATTTTGATAAAAGAAGAGGATAAGCTAGAAAAAGCAAGAGAATTTTATGAAGCCTTATATAAAGAAGAAGCGATTGACTTAAACAAAATTGAACAATACCTGATGGAAGCTAACTTGCCACAGATAATGGAAGAAGAGAAAGAAATGTTAAACAATAAAATCACAATAGAAGAACTTAAATTGGCTCTTACCAAAAATAAGAAAAATAAAACACCAGGCCCAGATGGTCTCCCGGGGGAAATTTATGCAAAATTTGAGGAAGAACTACAATTAGAACTGTTAGAAATATTTAATGAGGTATTAGTTGGTACAAGAATCCCAGACTCTTGGAAAGAAACTTATATTACACTCATATTGAAAGAAGGTGCTGACCCGAAACATATAGCAAATTATAGGCCCATTTCTTTGCTAAACTCAGATTACAAATTATTTACAAGTATAACTGCGGAAAGACTAAAAAAAATTCTAAATGGCTGGATTCACAACGATCAGAAGGGATTCCTCCCAGGGAAACAAATGAGAGATAATTTGAGGACTGTAATAAATGTCATAGAATATTATGAGCAGCACCCAGAAAAACAGCTGGCGTTAGTGTTTTTGGACGCCCAAAAGGCGTTTGATAACTTGAACTAGAAATTTATGGTCAACCAAATTGATTTAATGGGATTTGGAACAAATTTTAGAAAAATGATTGAAAATATTTACCATAAACAAAGGGTGAGTATTCTAATAAATGGGGACAAGACGCGGATATTTTGTATACAAAAGGGAGTTAGACAGGGATACCCTTTGTCCTCTTTACTTTTTATAATGGCGTTGGAAATTCTACTTAGAAAGATCAGAGATAACAAAGAAATTAAAGGATTGCAAATTAAGAAAGAAATATTCAAAACACAAGCCTTTGCAGATGACGTGGCCTTAATAATAGAAGATCCCTTGAAATTTGGCCCCAAATTACTCCAGGAAGTACAACATTATGGAGAAGTCGCCGGCTTTAAACTTAATAAAACAAAAACTAAAATTTTAGCAAGAAACATGACAGAGGCAAATAAGAAAGAGCTAGAAAAGCCTTTAGATCTTCAGATAGTGAAGAAAATAAAGTACTTGGGAATATGGATCACTTCAAGATATTCCTCTTTAAAGGAAGATAACTACATCCCATTATTACAATAAATAAAGCAGGATATAGACAGATGGAAGAAGCTAAAATTATTTTTCACAGGTAAGATCTCGGCAATTAAGATGAACATTCTCCCCAAAATTATATTTTTATTCCAAACTATACCAGTGAATCTCGATAAAAAATATTTCCTGGATTTGAAAAAAGAAGATGCGAGAATTTTTATGGGAAGGGAAGAAGGCAAGGATTGCATACAAGACACTGCAAGGGAAAAGAAACATGGGTGGCTTTGGATTATCTGATTGGGAAGTATATCAGAAGGCGGCTAAATTAGTATGGATCAAAGAATGGGTTACATTACAAAACAAGAGAATCTTGACGTTAGAAGGCCACGATCTACAGGCAGGCTGTCACGCCTATTTATGGGATTTAAAGAATAAAAAAAATCATATTTCCATAAACACAAGTTAAGGGAGACCCTTATTCAAACAGGAGAAGAACTTAGGCAACGATTTTATGTGAAAGTACCGAATTGGCTTTCAGTCATGGAGGCCTTGACTGCCTCAAATAAAAGAGATATTTTGAAATTCGGCACGTATAAAGACATATTAGATGATAATGGTATCCTTAAATCACGGGAAACATTAATAAATCAAGGCTTCAATTTAGACTGGTGGAGCTATCTACAGATAAGCTCAAGATATCAAAAAGATAGGGACCAATTTGGTATAGAGGCGAAGCACAACAATTTGGACAAAATTATGCTGGGGACGGAAAAGAAAATGCTGGCAAAATTTTACAACTTTCTACTAGGCGAGGACAGGACAGAAGGAGTAGCTAGAAATCAATTAAATATTTGGGAAAAAAAGATTGGTTATAGGTTAAATTTCAATAACTGGGAGGAGGCCTGGAACAGAAACTATAATCTGACTAAATCAGCATCTTATAGGGAGAACCATTACAAAATTTTCCATAGATGGTATCTAGCGCCAGCTGGATTAGCAAAAATATTTCCCAGTGCTTCAGCAATATGTTGGAAGTGTGGAAAGGAGGTTGGCACCTTCTTTCATATGTGGTGGTCCTGCCTTGAGACAAAAAAGCTTTGGACAAAAATACGAAACTGGTTACGAGAAATAGTGGAAGAAGATATAGAAATCTCCCCTGAAACATATAGAAAATTTCCCCTGAAATTTTTCTGTTAGGAATGATCGGAGATGGACTTTCTAAAGATAAGATACATCTTATAATACATGTCATAACAGCGGCCAGGTTAATCTTTGCAAAATACTGAAAGGACAAACAAACCCCTCCAGAGGTGGTAATAATAAACAAAATCCTAGAATGCGCAGAAATGGTAAAATTAACAAGTGTTCTTAACGATGATGTGAATTCAAAATTCAAGGCAGTATGGGAAAGGTGGTACAAATGGTGGAATAATAGAATGAGATTGTAAGGATATGTCTATGTTCAATAATGGTAGATTCGAATGTAATAGATATGTATATAATGTATATAACGTAAATATGTAATTACATGACACCTCAGATGTTAACAGAGATTTGATGTTTTCTTTAAAAAAAAAATTAAAAAATCAATAAAGTATATATTTTAAAAAAAAAGTAAATGGAGACATGACAGAGAATTTTGATATTTAGAAAGGCACCAGACAGGGATGTCCATTGTCTCCATTGCTATTCATATTGACTTCAGAAGTGTTAATCAGGAAAATTCGGCAAGATGAAGAAATAAAAGGAATGGAATTAAAAAAAGAGAAATATAAACTAAAGGCAATGACAGACGACTTGGTCTTCATACTAGAAGACCCCATAGAAACTGGACCGAAACTAATTAGAAAAATAGAAGAATATGGGATAAGACAAAGATTTTAGTCAAGAACCTCACAGATACACAAAAAAGAGTGTTAATGGAAAGAATCAACATGCAGATAGTTAAAAAAGTGAAGTAATTAGGAATACAATTTTCAGCAAAACGTGCAACAATCAAAGAGGATAATTATGAAACTGATGAGGCAAATTAAGCTAGACCTGGAAAAATGGAAAGATTTATAATTGTCACTATCAGGAAGAATAGCCACTATAAAAATGAACATTTTACAAAGACTACTATACGTATTTCAAACAATACTAATAAAACTGGAGAAAAAATATTTTGAAGAATTAAATAAAATAATATTAAGATATGTATAGTTAGGAAAGAAAGCAAGAATAGGTTTGAAAATGTTTCAGGAATCTAAAAAAAGAGGGGGTTTTGGATTACCAGATTGGGAATTGTACTACCAGGCTTTGGTACTCACATGGGTGAAAGAATGGATTAGCTTGAGACACGTAAGACTATTAACATTAGAAGGGCATGACCTTCAACTAGGCTGGCATGCTTTCTTATGGTATGGGAAGAATAAGATACACACCTACTTTCAGAGACATTATGTTAGGAATGTGTTGTTATTAGTCTGGTCTAAGATAAAAGAACAACACTATTTGAAAATACCAATCTGGCTTTCCACTATGGAGGCATAGGTACATCCTAATGTTATTAACATGGAAAAAATCGTAAGATATAAAGATATCTTGAATGACAAAGGGGAATTAAAAACTAAACAGGAACTCAGTAGCCAAGGGATAGACATTGCATGGTGGCAACATATGCAGATACAATCCTTTATGAGGAAGATGTTAAAATATATGATTTTAATAAAGAGTTGACAGAATTAGACCAGATATTAACTAGAAAAGATGACAAACATAAAGAAACCATATTGTTACCTATTAAGTATTAAACTTGAAAGTGAGCAGGTAAAGGAGACAATGATTGCCTGAGCTAAGAATTTTGGATATGCAATAGAATTAGATAAATGGCAGAAACTATGGGATAGAAATATTAAATTGACTATGTCAACTGCATATAAGGAAAATCTGTATAAAATGTTTTATGGATGGCATTTGGCAAAAATGTATAAAGACAGAACCCCTAAATGCTGGAAGTGTAATCAATCATCTGGTTCATATTATCGTATGTGGTGGAGATGCCCAAAAGCTAAAAAATACTGGACAAAAATACATACTTGGCTGGAAAAAATGACAAAGAAACATATAGACCTGAAACCAGAGATTTTTGTTGGGCATTCTACCAGAAAAATATGATAAAAAATTATATATCTGGTCTTGTATATATTAACCGCAACTAGAATTGTATTTGTGCAACAATGGAAAAATGATGAGGTTCCGTCTGAGGGGAATGTAATTTAGAAAATATTAGAATGTGCAGAAATGGTTAGACTAATGGTTACTATTAAGGATAAAGAAGAAACTGATTATTTTTTTTGATATGGGACATATTTTATCAATGGCTAGACAACAGAAACAGAAGTTAGAAAGAAGGAGATATAAAAAGAGGGAATGCTAAAGTAGAGAGTTGTATTTAAAAATAATTGTACCAAGACCACACACACTGTTTGATGAAAATTGAATATTATATAAATAAAACAAATAAAACATTAAAAAAAAGGAATAGTAGTAATTCTATTTATTATCATTGAAATAAATGCAAGTAAGAAATCTCTGACAATCTAATGTTAGAGGTCATCAAAATCAACAGGAGGTCTATATTGACCTTCTACTGAACTTTATTAAATTATTATAATTTAAAGAAATAGCTTGTGGAAAACAAAAATGTAAATTAATTACCTTGTCCAACAGAAACTTGGTACTCCCAACTGAAGACAGTAAAATTGTATGTGAAGCAACAAGAACAAAGTTACTTGTGCGCACAGAATTAGGTCCACCTGGACTGGTCATAGCTATAAAAATAAAAAAATATGTAATCTTTATTTAGTTAATGTTACTGGTTAATTCTATTTATAAATTAAGTATTTAATTGATTAAATTATAGAATATTTTCAAACATAGTTCTAAGAATATAAAAATGATGTGGCAGGCTCTATCTCATTATATCCCCTTCTTCATTCTAATATAGCAAGGAACCCCACCAAGCTGGTATTTTACACATGAATATTTTTTGGGATATATGAATGTACAGTATGTATATGTGTATTTATGCACATACAAACACACACATACACATGCAATCTATCCACAAAGAGTGCATTTTATTCAAAATTATTAATAATTGTTTCAAGCTGCAGATAGATACAAAATTATTTAATTGACAACAGCATATATATTAAGAATTGAAAAATGAGGAACTAATCACAATGTAATTTATTGTTTTAATCCAAAAAGGCCATGGATTCAAATAATAAACATACCTCTTGTTTGAGAATGTTATTGTAAATAAAATATATAAACAGGCTTTCTTCCTGTTTGTTTCTATATTGATTCATTAAATACATGTGAATTTTTAATGCCGTAACTTTCCCTGACACTTCTGTGCACTCATTTTCCTACACTCCCATCTGTGAAACAGGAAGAATGATAAACAACCTTGATAATTCTTAAATGTTTATAAGATTATAATTTCTTTCAGTCTTTATTAATCAGGACTAGTATCAAAATGAATACCAAAACCTAAAATTTTGCTTACCTGGTGCAAGATTAGTTTTCTGTAGATATGCATATGTAAAAAAAGAATAATAGAAACAGATTATTCAATAAATATTATAGACAATACATTTGATACTATATTGGAAGTACTCTTGATCAAAGTTAACTATAAATGTTTTCTTGGGAGTGGGGAAAAATAAATCAATATTAGTACTTACAGTAGTAATAGATGTCAGTAATCTCTTTGGAGTAATAGCCTATGATAGAGAAGACAACACATACCAAGAACACTACAAATATTATAATTTATTTTAGTTTAATGTGGTGTAAGTTTAATAGGTGTAAGACTTAATTTAAGTCTGTTGCATCGCAAAAGTGAAAAAGGAAAAGGAATGAAAAGCTTATCTAGTAAAAAAACAACAGTCAAAACCAGAACAATAGATTTATTTCACTCTACATTAAGTATACAAATATAAATCGATGAAATGAAATCTGATTTCCCCAAAATAATTCATCCCCTGATAATAAGCCCAAACGGGCTTTTGAATGCATGGCAATAAGGCCAAGCGCTTATTTTAGGGTTCAAAAAAATATAAGACAGTCTTATTTTCGGGAAAACACAGTAGTAGTAGCAGCAGCAACAGTAGTATTTTATCACTACCTACTTGGAAAAGATATACCAGCATCTGCTAAACTGTTAGTTTATATAATTTCTTATATGTACCAAGATAATATATAGGTAATCCTCAATTTACAACCATTTGTTTAGTAATTATTCAAAGTTATAATAGCACTGAAAAAAACGATTTATGAACTTTTTCACATTTACAATTATTGAAGCATCCCATGGTCACATTATCAAAATTCGGAGGCTTGGCAAATGGCTCAGATTTATGATGGATAGAATGTCCCAGAGTCATGTAATCACGTTTATGACCATCTCACAAGTAATCAATGGAGAAGCCGGATGCACATAATCACTGTGTTACTAACTTAATAACTGCAGTGATCCACTTAACAAATGTGGCAAGAAAAGTTGTAAAATGGGACAAAACTTACTTAACAACTGTCTCACTTAGCAACAGGAATTTTGGGCTCAGTTATGGTTGTATGTTGAGGGCTACTTGTAATGCAAATAAAGGTTGGTGCTTGAGGCCATTTGAATTTAAATTCTCCTGATTTCCAACTGTACCACCGAACATATGAAATGAATGGAATGAAAAATGGTAGGTACCATTAATCAGCACAATTTTAGTATTATTCAGCATTTTTGAAATTTTGACAAGTATATAATTCCAAGTTCAACTGTACTTCCAATACTGAGAAAGCAGACCAATTTGGATATTACTGACAAATAAATTATAATTTGATTCTCATAAGAAATTAACTTATTTTAAAATGGGAGGTAAATTTTTATTTTGGGAAGTTTGGACTGAAAATAGGATTGTTGTCCAAATCAGGTCATTGTTAGTTATGGTTTGAAAACATAAAAAGAACAAAATTACTTAAAATTAAAAAAAAAATGGTATATTTAGGTAAAATACGTAATGTAATTTAATTTTAACTATGTCTATTGGTAGCCTCAGAAATGCCAGTAATTCTTCAGATACGGTTTTTTTAATCTAAACTAAATTTAGTTTCTTTATACCCACACTCTATTTGAATAACACAGGGCCTAGAACATGGGTCCTCAATCTATGGCCCGCGGGCCGCATGCGGCCCACCGAAGCCATTAATCCAGTTCGCACAGGACCACGAGGTTACCCCACTCATCCTTCAGCAGAGTGCAGAACTTGCCTTTTGGAGCCCTGTGGGCTGGAACTGAAAAGCCCAACAATTTTGGCCTGCAGAATGCTGTTGGAGGTGTGTGTGTGTGTGTGTGTGTGTGTGTGTGTGTGTGTGAGAGAGAGAGAGAGAGAGAGAGAGAGAGAGAGAGAGAGAGAGAGAGAGAGAGAGAGAGAGAGAGAGAGAGAGAGAGAGAGAGAGAGAGAAAGGAGGCCAAAAAAGGCCCATCTCTGGCCAAAACAATGAGCCATTTTTGCCTGGTTTAGGCTGCAGAATGCTTCTGGAGGTGTGTGTGTGTGTGTGTGTGTGTGTGTGTGTGTGAAAAACGGGGCGCAGAGATGCCCCAGGAGGCCAAAAAAAAGGGTGAAAACAGCCCGTTTTTCACCTCCCCTGCCTCCAGAAAATAGAGACAGAGGGAGAGAGAGAAAGAGAGAGAAAGAGAGAGAGAGAGAGAGTGTGTGTGTGTGTGTGTGTGTGAGAGAGAGAGAGAGAGAGAGAGAGAGAAAGAAAGAGGTGGAAAGAGAGATAGAAAGAGGGAGAAAGACAAAAAGAGATATTTCTCAAACTCCTTGGGGCTGAGAAGAATTGTTGCAAAACTGAGTTTTCTGAAGTGGACCACTAGACTCCTAAACAACTAAAAAAATGATCTAGTAAAAAGAGCAACAAAAGAGCAACATGCAAACAAAAGTAAATAAAACACCCCAGAAGCAAAACAAATTAAAGTTTAATTTGTGTGCATTGTTCAATGGACTGTTAAATTGGCCACAGCCACCTAGTCACATGCCTTAGCCATGCCCACCTAGCCATGCCCTCCCAGCCGATCCGGCCCCACAACAGTCTGAGGGACCGTGAATTGGCCCCCTATTTAAAAAGTTTGAGGACCCCTGGCCTAGAATAATAGATTTGAGATACAAGGAGATAGATTCTTAATGAGTATCACGAAAAAAGTTTTCAAAAATACAGTGAGAGTAATTTGGCAGTATAATTACTCAGTTTGAATCAGAGAGGAAGTTTAGTTTTCTAAATTGGATGTGCTTAAATGAAAGCTATGTAGCCACTTGTTTTGGTTGCTATAATTTAGATGCATACATTGATCAAAGGATTGAATTCAATGGATTAAATCTATGATCCTTTAACTATCATATGCATTATCCTTAGAAGTTAAGCTTTAATAATTCTTGGCAATGTGTTTTTACAAAAAAATTGTTAATCATGGGTCTTTCCCTAAGCTTTTTATCTAGTTAGCAATGCAGTAAAGTGGATTAATATGTGATTATGGATCTTCATACTGAGGATATAGATACTGAATGTCTTTAGCAAGTAACAACATGTGCTTTCTTTTTGCTGGGACTATCGTTCATTGTCAAGTTAGTATATGCTATTATTTAGTTTATTTGGATTATTCTCATTCGCATTTTACCTTCTTATGGCTAGATTAAATTCTTTTCCATTGGGTCTACTAAAAGGCTACTTTAAATCTCTTATTCAAGTGATTGTGCCTATGTAGGAAAAATATTGTTGAATCAATTGTTTATGATTATAGAAATTGGAATTGCAAATTTATTTTTTTGTTAGTTAAATATTTTGAAAGAACATCCATTTAGTATCTTTATGTGTATTATGTTGTATGCCATACATTCCTAATACTTTTTTGATCTGGAAATGCAATAAAGCTGCTGCACCATTTTATTTTATCTACTGAGTGATAAAATAGAACTTAGTATAAAGAAACTTAGGGAAGAACATTTTAGTCAAAACTATATGTGTCTACTGACCTGAAAAAGCTATTTTTCTTTTTTTCACTTTTACAACTGGCCCACAACAGTTGTAAAAAATTGAGGAATTGGAACTAGTCTTTACCTTTGACTTAGATGATTTTTTCTTCTTATCGACACCAACAAACTCTTTTTTCTGTACCTAACAAAGAAAAATATATATTACAGTCCACCAATCACCTAAATATTCTTTCAAAAGAAGCGTATTGAAAAGTGATAATACATACCAAATTATACACTTCAATGTTTATCTCAAAGTCACTGGACACATTTTGCCTTTAAAAATAGGAGACAAAATTAATAAGGATAGCCATTAAAGCTATGCTTTGATAAAAGTAAGGAATTGAGCCATGCTACAATTTGCTATTTACTGGAAATGAAGAGCTGTTATCAGCCAAAAAAGAAAAAAGAAAGGGCAAGGATATTTTATAGTGCAAGCAACTCAATCAAACAATTTGAGAAAAATAGTAGGACACACACAAAGTTGCAAGGCTAAAATTCAGTTGACTGCAGTTTATTTCCTTCTCAAGAATAAAGGATTATTTCTGGTAACCCTTAATGGACATCTTCTGATCATGACAAGACTTTGTTATAATTAAGAGATGGGCTATAGGAAAAAGAGATCATTTAATGTATTTAAGAGATACATTATTAAAATTCTTCATATTTATTTAATAAATGTTTATGCCACACATCTCACTGAATCAGCGACTCTATGTGGCTTATAATATAATAAAAAGGTATAGAATAGAATGAGCTGGAAGGGACAGAATAGAATAGAATGAGCTGGAAGGGACTTTGCAGGTCTTCTAGTCCAGCCCCTGCTCAGGCAGGAGAACCTATACTATTTCAGACAAGTGGCTGTTCAGTCTCTTCTTAAAAATATCCAGTGATGGAGCACCCACAATTTCTGAAGGCAAGCTGTTCCACTGGTTAATTGTCCTCACTGTTAGGAAGTTTTTCCTTAATTCCAGGTTACTTCTCTCTTTGATTAATTTCCAGATATAAAAGGATAACACAAAATGGTTGAGTTTGAAAAGATTAAAAAGAAAGGTAAACTGAAAGGATGGTAACATGGGGATGAGGCTCTTCTTGACTCAGATCTATTTGTGATTATTTATATATTCCTTTCCCTTTTCATTACTATATTCCCTTTTCTATTTTTCTGCATTTCTATTTTTTTCTTTATATTTAGTTCGTATTGGTTGATCTCTTTTCAATTTTTAATGTTTAATAAAATCATTATATATAAAAGTTTGCTTAGACAGACATGTGAACAGAAGCATTCAATGTCTCCTATGTCTTACCCAGCAATCAGAAAGCTGGACTTGTTATCATTGTTCTACTTCTTGACTCTGCACCAGCACATTTTATGGCCCAGGTGAGGAACCGTATAGTATATCCGTATTAGAGCATCGTCCCTCTTTGCTTGTGAAGGCTATGCAGTTAAATCCCATATAGTGGTATCGGTTTCTTTTGAGAGAGGGAGTGATGGCCTTGAAGGAAGTGGAAGGTGTGCCCCTTTCTCAAGATCATTTGATTGTTATGGATCCAACCACCCTGGACAAATTGGAGATGGTCAGGCAGTAACTAGAGAATTCTGA
Organism: Arizona elegans; assembly: GCA_022577455.1. Lineage (NCBI taxonomy): Eukaryota > Metazoa > Chordata > Lepidosauria > Squamata > Colubridae > Arizona > Arizona elegans. The sequence goes on along the minus strand of JAKOOJ010000004.1, from coordinate 78,462,476 downwards.
GTGAAATGGATTAACTGAACATTTTCAGCTGGGTTTTAGGTATGAACACAGCACTGAGACAGCAATGGTCATAATTGTTGAGGACCTATGGCAGAGGCACTGCTACAACTACTGCGCTGATCCGAAATATACTGATATAACAGAATATTTGTAGTTTAGGTTGAACTGTAGGGTCCATGGTGCCCTCTGAGCTTTGTTGTTTTCTTGCAGATATTTCATTATCAAAGTAAGTAACATCAGTACTAATAAAGTGGATTAGCTCTCATTTTATATACTACTGACTTGTCCTCTCAATATTGGTGGGAGTGGTCTTGGCAGTGCCTTGATTGGACTATGTTTACTGTTAGCTTATTTGTCCAAGTTGGTAATTTCTTTACCTGGGGAATTGATTGGTTCTTGATTGATCTAATGTTAGTCTTGGTGTTAATCTTGGTTTATTGGGATGCAGAGGAGTTGTTTTGATCCTTTTATTTCCTTTTTGTCATCTTTTGAATGGTATGTATATGTTGTTTATCTCTATTTTTCTGTTTATGACCAATTAATCTATGTTCCAGGCTTCTAGGAATTTTTGGGTGTTTGAGGCTTGGTTTGCTCTAGGATGCTCACCAGTTGAAACCATGGTTAAATCTGTCCATGTGTTGGGAAATTCAGTTTTCATCTTATTTTTTGACAGCTAATCTCTGCTAATCATTTGCTTATTTATCTTGCACTTTTTGATGAACTTGCATGGATATCCATTGTTTGAAAAGAGTTGTATAGATTATCTGTTTCTTTTTTCTGATGTTCAGGATTGCTGCAGTGTGTTTGTGCTTGTATGAATAGTATTATGCTGCATCTCTTGTGCAAAATTGGTTTGTTACTTTGATAGTGGAAGACTTGGTTCGTATGGACAGTTTTATGGTAGACTTGTGTTTCTAATTTGTCATAGCTGGCTCTACTGATGAGGATATCCAGAAAGAGTAGCATGTTTTTTCTTCTTCTTCCCTTGTGAATGTTTCTTTTGAAAATGTTAATGTTTTGGGTATATTCTTTAGTTGGTCCTTTTTTTATTATGACAAAGATATCTTTGTCATAATACCTGAGCCATACTTTGGTTCAGTATGTACCTGAGCCATACTTTGGGCTGTATGCAAGGAAGTGCTATACATTCTAGGCGTTGCATTATGATCTCTGCTATTAGTCCTGAAAGCAGTGATTCCATGGATGCCCCTTTGATTTGTTAACAAATTTGTATGTTGAACTGAAAGTATCTGTTAGGCAAGAGTTCCCCAACCATTTCAGCTTTGCAGACTGGTGTGCGGGGGAGAGGGGATGGTTCTACATGAGTGGCAGGCAAGTGCATATGTGCAGCTCTATTTGCCTGAGTGATGGGCATACGCACCTGCTGCTTTCACAAATTGAGCACACACCCAGTGTTCGTGCAGGTAAGGATGCCCGCGCATACGTGCCCACCACTTCCACAGCCAGTTCAAATGGCTCAAGGCCTGGAAATGGGTCTGGGGGCTGGAGACCCTTCAGTTAGGCAAAGATTGTTAAGATCCATAATTCTGGTTCTTTCAATCTTGGTGTATTTAGTTAGGTCAGATGTGCTGTGAATTCTGGGTCTATGCAAATAAAAAGTGCTATGACATCAAATGAGATCATGATTTCATCTCCATGTATTGTTAGGTCTTTGATTCTTTGGAGGCACTATAGTAGGGAGTTGATGGAGTATTTGTTTTTCTCTGAGTTGTCCAAGATTTTTTGTCAGTTCTTTAGAGATGTGATAAAATTGGACAAAGATATATGTCTGGTTTGTGTGTTTCAGGGCATCTAAAGAAGCTGTGCGAGGATGAGTCCACTACTTTTGATCCACGTATGATCTCCTTTGATGATTTCATCTTTCGTGGTGAGGTCTCAAAGGTCTCTTCATTTAGTTACCTAGTTTTTATATTGGACTGGGATGTTATGTTTTTTTCTTCTAGTAATTATTTCGCTTTTTGTATATATTGTAATCTGTAAAGTGTTTCAGAGCTAAATGCTCTCACCTCTCCTGTAAGACCACTGCAGTAGGTCATCTGTCAGTTAGGAATCTTGAATGATTAGTATGCTCATTATATTCAATTGCACATCTCAACCTCTGAACAAATGATATTTTCAAAGTTTGTCCTAGTGCATAGAGACCAATGAAGGGTGTATGGAGAGCGAGGGGCTCAACTATGGCATGACCAAATGGCAAAGGGTACTTGGTCCTGTCAGTTCTAATTTTGCATGAGGTTGCAATAACTCACTCAGGACTTCAGGACAATATGGTCGTCTTGTTAGACTCTACTCTTCAAGAAGCAGGTGGCAGCTATGATTAGGAAATTCTCTGTATAGGCTTAACTTGTACACTAGTTGCATTCACCCTAGATCGTGAGGCTCTTCTCATAGTTAATGATAAATTGATTGTCTTGTGTATGAAATATCATAAAAGTCTGGAAACCCATAAGAAGCTACAATTAATTCAAATATAGCAAAGTAAGTAGTGATGCAGAAGCCTTACTACATGAGCTAAAATGGTTACAGTTGACTTCCAGATGTAATTCAAGGTGCGTGGGATGTAGCTATAATATTGTCTTTTTAATTTTGTGAATCTGTAGAGAGACATTTTGGAATTGAAAGGGAAAATTTCCAGAAAAGTCTAGAAATTTGACAATTAAATAAAATCCATATTCTATTCAGAAGTGTTGTAATTGCTCTATTATACTCTATAAAGAAAAGAAGATGAATCAGGCAAATAATAAAACAGAACCATTTACAGAAATGGTTTTTCATCTTAGGGGCCACAACTTTTTTAACAAGAGGGGCATTTCATGCAATATTGTCAACAATGAACAAGAAAAAAAAACCTCAATAGAATTTAAATGCAAAATTAAAAAACTAAAAGAATGGCCAATTTCTTGAGACCTCAACCAATTTTTCAAGGCTTCCTATGAAATTGAGCTATTCTTGATATGCCATCTAGTGGTCAACATAAGTCATGCATTTAATTCCTCAGAGAGGTAATGACACTCTTTTTGCACTTTGAAAATTTCAGTCAAATAACACAGCAATAAAAGTCTTCTGTACATCATGGCAATATGAATGAATTCCACAACTTGGTCAGCTTCCTATTTCATTGCACTAAACACACCAACCCCTTCATGGATTACTGCCTTGTCGTGATGAAGGGGCTTGCATAGCTCAATGAAGCTATGAGCTATGCTGTGCAGGGACACCCAAGACGGACAGGTCATAGCAGAGAGTTCTGACAAAATGTGATCCACTGGAGAAGGAAATGGCAACCCACTCCAGTATCTTTGTCATGAAAACCCGATGGACAGTACCAAAAGGAAAAAAGATATGACGCTGGAAAATGAGCCCCTCAGATCAGAAAGTGTCCAGTATGCTACTGGGGAAGAGCAGAGGGCTAGTACTAGTAGTGCCAGAAAGAGTGAAGCGACTGAGCCAAAGCCGAAAGGATGCTCAGCTATGGATGCATCTGGTGATGAAAGGAAAGTCCAATGCTGTAAAGATCTATTCTCCATAGAAACCTGGAATGTAAGATCCATAAATCAAGGCAAGCTGGACATGGTCAAACAAGAGATGACAAGACTGAATAGTGACATCTTAGGAATCAGCGAACTAAAATGGACAGGAATGGATGAATTTAATTCAGATGACCCTCAGGTATACTACTGCGGGCAAGAATCCCTCAGAAGAAATGGAGTAGCCTTCATAATAAAAGAGTAGGAAAAGCAACACTGGGATACAATCCCCAAAATGAGAGAATGATCTCAGTTCGAATCCAAGGCAAACCATTCAATATTACAGTAATCCAAGTCTATGCCCCAACCACTGGTGCTGAAGAGGATGAAATTGACTGGCTCTATGAAGCCTTACAGCACATTATAGAATTAACACCAAAAAATGATGTCCTTATCATCATAGGGGATTGGAATGCTAAAGTAGGAAGCCAAAAGATAACTGGAATAACAGGAAAGTTTGGCCTTGGAGTACAAAATGAAGCAGGCACAGGCTGATAGAATTCTGTCAAGATAATATGATGGTCATAGCAAACACTCTTTTCCAACAACCCAAGAGACGACTCTACACATTGACATCACTAGATGATCAACACAGAAATCAGATTGACTATGTGTTCTGCAGCCAAAGATGGAGAAGCTCTATATAGTCAGGAGCTGACTGTGGCGATCATGAGCTTCTCGTTGCAAAATTTAGGCTTAAATTGAAGAAAGTAGAGAAAAGCACTAGGCCGCTGAGATATGAACAAAATCGTATCCCTGATGAGTATACAGTAGAGGTGACAAATAGACTTAAGGAATTAAATCTGATAGACAGAGTGCCTATAGAACTATGGACAGAGGTTCACAACATTATACAAGAGGTAGCAACTAAAACCATCCCAAAGAAAAAGAAATGCAAGAAAGCAAAATGGCTGTCAGAGGAAGCTTCGCAAATAGCTGAGGAAAGAATGGAAGTGAAAGGCAAGGGAGAAAAAGAAAGATACACCCAGTTGAATGCAGGATTCCAGAGAATAGCTAGAACAGATCAGAATACCTTCTTAAATGAACAGTGCAAAGAAATAAAAGAAAACAATAGAATAGGGAGGACCAGAGATCTCTTCAAGAAAATTGGAGATATGAAGGGAATGTTTCATGCAAAGATGGGCATGATAAAGGACCAAAATGGTAGGGCCCTAACTGAGGCAGAAGAGATTAAGAAGTGGTGGCAAAATTATACAGAAGAACTATACAAGAATGAGCTTAACATCCCTGATAACCACAATGGGGTGGTCACTGACCTCGAGCCAGATATCCTAGAATGTGAAGTCAAATGGGCCTTAGGAAATCTGACCAACAACAAAGCTAGTGGAGGAGACAGCATTCCAACTGAGCTATTCAAAATCTTAAAAGATGATGCCGTAAAAGTACTACACTCAATTTGCTGGCAAATTTGGAAAACTCAACGGTGGCCACAGGATTGGAAAAGATCAGTTTACATTCCAATTCCAAAGAAAGGCAATGACAAAGAATGTTCAAACTATCGCACCATTGCACTCATTTTTAATGCTAGTAAGGTTATGCTTAAAATCCTACAAGCTAGGCTCCAGCAGTATGTGGATCAAGAACTACCAGAAATACAGGCAGGATTTTGAAGAGGCAGAGGAACTAGAGATCAAATTGCCAACATACGCTGGATTATGGAGAAAACTAGGGAGTTCTAGAAAAATATCTGCTTCATTGATTATGCTAAAGCCTTTGATTGTGTGGATCACAACAAATTGTAGCAAGTTACACTGTCACCCTGCCTATTTAATTTATATGCAGAGCACATCATGAGAAAGGTGGGGCTAGATGAATCAAAAGTTGGAGTTATGATTGCCAGGAGAAATATCAACAACCTCAGATATGTAGATGATACCATTCTAATGGCAGAAAGCGAAGAGGAACTAAAGAGCCTCTTGATGCGGGTGAAGAAGGAGAGTGCAAAAGTTGGCTTGAAACTGAACATTAAGAAAGCTAAGATCATGGCATCCGGCCCTCTCAATTCTTGGCAAATAGATGGGGAAGAAATGGAAGTAATGACAAATATTATTTTCCTAGGCTCCAAGATCACCACAGATGGGGACTGCAGCTAAGAAATTAAAAACACTTGATCCTGGGGAGGAAAGCTATGGCAAATCTAGACAGCATTCTAAAAAGCAGAGACAACAAAAGCCCTGCCAACAAAATTGTGTATAGTCAAGGCTATGGTTTTCCCAGTTGCAATGTAAGGCTGTGAAATTTGGACCACAAGAAAAGCTGAGCGCCAAAGAATTGAGGCCTTTGAATTATGGTGCTGGAGAAGACTCTGAGAGTCCTTTGAACTGCAAGGTGATCAAACCGGTCAGTCCTAGAGGAGATCAACCCTGAGTGTTCTTTAGAAGGCCAGATCCTGAAGATGAAACTCAAATATTTTGGCCACCTAATGAGAAGGAAGGGCTCACGGGAGAAGTGCCTAATGCTGGGAGAGATTGAGGGCAAAAGAAGAAAAGGACGACAGAGAATGAGGTGGCTGGATGGAGTCACTGAACTAGGTGTGAGCTTAAATGGATTCCAGAGGATGGTAGAGGACAGGAAGGCCTGGAGGAACGTTGTTCATAGGGTCGCGATGGGTCGGACATGACGCAACTAACAACAAACACACCCATGAACTTAGTTGTAGGATTCAGTATATTTGTAACAGTAACAGAGTTGGAAGGGACCTTGGACGTCATCTAGTCCAACCCCCTCCTCACGCAGGTAGGTAGATCAAATAGATAAGGAGGTGAGAACAAAATAAGAGCATATTGCTTGCTTACTTCTGAGAGGAAACCTGCTAAAAAGGAAAAAAAAATCACAGATATGTTGCTTGATGTGAGGTGAATATATGACTTGAGCTAAGCAAAAGCAAATACCACTTAGTTGTAACTCCTTTAAAAAAATTGGAAACAAAAGGTAAAGAAAATATATAGATTCTATAAATACTGCCTTCAAAAGAAGAGGAAATATAATACTAAATGCTTCTCAGGTTAAACAGAATACTTTTAAGTTTAACAAGATACTTTGTTTTTAAATTAATTTTAATTATATATTATATTTGTCTCCAAAGAAGTCTATTAGTACTGATATAAATACAAATACTGAAATAATACTTACAATGTAAATGTTGTTGAAAAAGAAAGAGCATCTCCATACAGAGAATTAACAGTACTTGCTAAAGGTGTTGCAACCATGTTTTCTGCACCTGATTTTAGCATGATTATATAGTAGTAATTTGCTGTATCTATAAATAAATGAATAGTTTATTTATTTACTAGTTTTAGATGCCATGTTTCTACTTGGAAAGAACACTCAAAACACCTCAAAATAAAAACAATACATTAATACAAAAGGAAAAATAAAGGCAAGTTAACAAAAAGTTTAAACAAGATTATAATAAAACAAAGTTCTGAACTTCAGTTTATATACCTGTTTTTTTCTAGGAAGATGCCTCATTTTACCCAATTAAGTAATAAAACTGGAAAGAATCTTTTGTTCAAAATTGAGCCAGGATAAACCACAAAGTATACATGTACTATACATGTACTATACATGTATTCCAGAAATAATATAAGTACAGTAAACTGAAAATATTGTTTAAAGTTCTATATTAGCATGCTGGCTGGGGAGTTCTGGCAATTGAAATCCACACAACCTAAAATTATCAAGGTTGAAAAACATTACAAATAATCCTCAGACTATGGCCATAATAGAGCCTGCCCATTATGGTTACATGTTGTGACAGCCATTAGGTGAGAACACCTCTTTTAACAACCCCCACTCCCTGGGGGTCATTAAGCATGGGATCCTCGAGAGTGAGGGAAGAGACCCTGGGAGGCTTACCACAGGGGCAAACTGGCCGGCCCCAGGCTCCCCAAGATCTCACCCACACTTGAAATACCCTGTACTCCATTTCCTGCCACTGAGGGTCTCCATCTTGGGTGTTTTTCACTAACCAGGTCCCTGCTGACCTTTTCTTCTTTCCCATTGGATCCCCTCAGGCCTTTTCACCACCACCAGGTCCCCATAGGACTTTTCAGGATTTTTCTCCGCCACTAGGTCCCAACATTCCCTGACAGCTACAGGTACTCAACTTACAACCACAATTGAGCCAAAAAAATTCTGTTGCTAAGTGAGACAGTTAAGTGAGTTTTGCCCCATTACATAATCTTTCTTGTTAAGTGAATCAACTGCAGTTGTTAAATTAGTAACATGGTTGTGAAGTGAATCTGGTTTCCCCATTTACTTTGCTTGTCAGAAAGTCGCAAAAGGTGATTACATAACCCTGGAATACTGCAACCAACATAAATATGAGTTTCCATGTGTGAATTCTGATGATGTGACAATGTGGATGCTGCAATGGTTCTGTGAAAACGCTCATAAGTCACTTTTTTCCAGTGCTGTTGTAACTTCAAATAATCACCAAATGAACTGTTTGTAAGTCAAGGAGTACCTGTATTGTGCATTTCCCATTTGAAGATCTCTAGAGCTCTGTACGTCACTTTAGGGAAGGAGGGCAGGTAACATCATCCCTTAACATTCCTCTGCCATGCAGTATCATCCCAGAAGTGACTGCTATTTCAGTGTGGCCAGTTTCTTTCTACTGCACTGAAATCATGGTCACTTCCATGGCTGCACATTCCAGCAATAGAGAATATATTCTGCTTCCTAACATGGCCTATGCAATGTTGTGAAAAGCTCCAACACCTTTCTCAGTGCTGCACAGATTGCATTAGGGAAGCAGAATAAATTGCTTTGTTGCTGGGGTGCATAGGTGCATCCCAGAAGAGGCTTCCTTTTCAATAAAGCCGCATTGAATTGTGGACACTAAGAAAATGGTGGCTTTTAGGATAGCACCATGTGGCCCAGCAACAAAATAGCTTGCTATGCTTCCCTTACCCAACTCCAAGCATTCCATAGTGCTTGCTACAGAACTCTTTTAGAAAACATAGCAAACCACTTCATAACACAATCCCAGAAGAGGCCGTTATTTTCCTTTTTGGAAAGTTATAAATTTTGAAAACTGTTCTTTTTTTAAACGGGAATGGATTATTTTTGGAAGAGAGAAAAAGGAAAGAGGTGATAAACAGAACTTTTTTATAACAAAGGGAAAAGACAACGGATACACAAAATGGAGACTGTGAAGAAGTGAAAGTATAATTGCAGATTGTTAGCAGCTTGGAAGAGATACTAAGTGTCTTGTTATTTTAACTGGATTACTTTGGCAACAAATAAGGAGCTTTGACTCTGGGGATACTCAATCTGTCTATTGGAAGCTTTATTGATGGAAAGAAAAAAGAAATAAAATGGAATAACTATAACTGAACTAATAGGCACAGCAAGAAAAGGAAAAAAGGCATGGCACTAAAAGAAGAGATGATGATATTATATATGGAATGATATAAAAGAACTAAACTTTATAGAATTTTTAACATTGATAATATTGAAATTGAAAAAGAACAATTTTGGACAGATTGGGAAAAGATTTGTAGTAGGTTGCAAGATAAGCAAAACAACATAGTTTAATTAAAATGGAAATGTAATGCTTAATGCATATTTGAAGTTTGAATATTGATATTTATTTATTTATTTATTTATTTATTTATTATATTTCTATACCGCCTTTCTCCCGTAGGACTCAAGGCGGTGTACAGTCAAGAAAAATATAGATACACAAACATCATAAAATTGCTAATTAAAATTATTACTTAGTTTGGTCAATTAAATAAAACCCAGAATTAGATAACATTTTAAAAAATCATTCACATGTTCATATGTTTACCCCCCCCTGTTGGAACATCAGGGTCTTGAGGGCACGGCGGAAAGCACGGAGATCAGGGATATTCTGTATCTCCGGGGGCAGTTCATTCCAAAGGGTTGGCGCCGTCACAGAGAAGGCCCTCTCCCTGGGAGTCACCAGTCAGCATAATTTGACTGACGGTACCCTGAGTAGTCCCTCCCTGTGAGAACGAACTGGTCGGTGGGAGGCTATTGGTGGCAAAAGACGATATGAGGCATTATACCTTTTTTTTTTGTTTCCCTTTGCTATCTTCTTGATTTTCTTTCTTTTCTTGATACTTTTTCTTTTCTTTTTTATTTCTACTTTCCCTCTTTTCTCCTTTGTTTTTGTTTTCCTTTCTTTCTCTCTTTCACCTTTTATTTCCATTCCTTTTAAATTGGATTATATAAACATATGTATTTGGTTATGAAATAAGACTATAAATGAATGAATGAGAATATGATTTTTCTAAATGTTCTAAACGCTTAAATGAATTTTTGAGATTTAAAATAAATATGAAGTAGATGATCTTAAAATATATGAGAAGATATTTGTTAAAATTTATGCTGAGCCAAATTGTGGTATCTGAAAAAGCAATTTATGTAATATGTGAACTAGTTAAAATGAAATAGCTGAAACAACAGATGTAGGCATGGAGGAAAATATGCTGGTAACCAGCCAAATAAGAGAAGGAGACTTGGAGGAGAATATGCTGGAAATCAGCCAAAACAAAACATGCTGGAAATCAGCCAAATAATAGTGGGAGGTTCGGAGGAGTCTATGCTGGAAATCAGCCAAAATACAATACGTTGGAAACTAGCCAACAACGGATGGAGGTGTGGAGATGACTATGCTGGAAATCAGCCAAAATAAAGCATGCTGGAAATCAGCCAAACAAAAGCTGGAGGTATGGAGGAGGATATGCTGTTAATCAGCCAAACAATAATATGCTGGAAATCAGCCAATAATAGGACCAGATAGGGAAGAGGATATAGATTTTGAGATAAATTTGAGAATATGAAATATGCAAAACTAAAGGCAAATTGATAAAGCTTTAAGGTTTAAAGATCTGAAGAAGGGGTCAAGAGATTAAGAAATATGGATTGAATTCTGATTTATTAATTTATTTATTAATTGAAATAAAAAATAGAGCTATATCTAAGTTGAAATTACTGTGTGGTAATATGTGTGGTTAGAAATTGTAAGGTAAATAATTAGACTAAGAGATTAGATTTTTTTCTTCTTTTTTTAATGTTTTAATATTGATGTTAAAAGGTGTAATGAAGAGAGCTTGGAAAAGAACCAGAGATAATTGAACTTATAAATGAGCATAATAATGAATTAAATGTGTACCTGGAAATTAAATTGGTGATGATATAATAGAATGGTTCTGATCAAGATATTAGAGTTTATGACTAAAAATTTTTCTATGTTTTGACTTTGAATTTTAAAAGATATAATGAGAAATTGTGAATGGAGCTTTTTCAAAATGTAAGCAACTGTACCTATTCACGACCGGATCGAGACTTTGCTCTCGAAAGAGATGTATTTTATGTGTTATGTTGGAAAAAATAAAAAATATTTTGCAAAAAAAAAAAAAAAAAGTGGGCTGTGAAAATATTTACAGACCCCTCACATCTCGGACATAAACTGTTTCAACTCCTACCCTCAAAACTACGCTATAGAGCATTGCACAGCAGAACAACTAGACACAAGAACAGGTTTTTCCAGTACGCCATCACTCTGCTAAACAAATAATTCCCTCAACAATACAGTGGTGGGTTGCCTCTGGTTCACACACGTTCTATAGAACCGGTAGTAAAACCGGCGGGAGGCTCCGCCCACTGACCCAAACATCATCAAAATGCTTCTGCGCGTGCATAGAAGCTTCTGCGCTTGCACAGAAGAGTGCATGTGAGCGAAGCGGCCGCGCATGCGCAGCCCCGTTGCAAACCAGTAGTAAAGGTAAGTAGAACCCACCCCTGCAACACTGTCAAACTATTTACTAAGTCTGCACTACTATTAATCTTGTCATTGTTCCTATCATCCATCTCCTCCCTCTTATGACTGTAACCTTGTTGCTGGTATCCTTATGATTTATATTGACTGTTTCCTAATATGATTTGATTGCTTATTTGTACCCTATGATTATCATTAAGTGTTGTACCTTATGATTCTTGACGAATGTATCTTTTCCTTTATGTACACTGAGAGCATATGCACCAGGACAAGTTCCTTGTATGTCCAATCACACTTGGCCAGTAAAGAATTCTATTTTTTTCTTTTCTATTCTATTCTATTCTATTCTATTCTATTCTATTCTATTCTATTCTATTCTATTCTATTCTATTCTATTCTATTCTATCCTATCCTATGTACAGATTATTCTGCACATGTTGATAGTCTTTATCCAAACGAAATGTTGATGTTTGGATATAGAGCAGGGTTGTCTGTTCTGAATATGGAGTAAAACACTGCTGATTTGTGCATATATGATAAGGCAGAGAAATTAGATCAGGAAAAAGCCACAGACAGGGCTTTCCTTTTATACGATAGAGAAAGCAGTAACTGAGGGAAGGAAAGAAAGAAAGATAAAACTGGATATAGGCAGATTGATGGGTCTGCTGTGCTGGGATATCTGTAGTAACAACTAAGGAAAGGTGGGAGTAGGATTGGAAAGTGCTGAGAAAATAGGATGGATGGACCATAAGTAGATAATACAAAGAATGAGAGGAACAAATGGTGTACTATAATATTTTTCAAGAACCTTTCCAAGTTTTTGATAAACTGCATCCAGTTTAAAACAATTTGACATAACTTTTTGAAGGTGATCAATTATTTTTTATTCAAAAATCACCCTTCTCTTTTGGGCACTTACTTGCTGGTAAGTAATTTCAGAACAGCTACATTATCTCATCCCTATAGAAGGGCTAACCTAAACCCAAACCAATGAAACAGTGCCACTATACATAGAAGATAAATTGTTTAAAAAAATACATTTATCTATTAAGATACATATTGGAAGAGGGGGTAGTTAAGGAAAATATGATAATTTGGCCGAAAGTTTTTGGATGTAACATTGAATTAGATAAATGGGAGAAATTATGGAACAAAAATTATAAACTGACAATGTCTGTATCCTATAAAGAAAATATGTATAAAATGTTTTACAGGTGGCATTTACCACCAGCTAGATTGGCAAAGATGTTTCCCAATACTTCACTAACATGTTGGAAATGCAAACAGGAAAAGGGAATGTATTACCACATGTGGCGGTCCTGCCATAAAGTGAAACAATATTGGAGTAGAATCAGATCACAATTAGAAGAAATAACCAAACAACAGATAGAGATGAGGCCAGAAACATTTTTACTAGGAATACTCCCAAAGTAATATGAAAAAGAAATACAATATTTAATTATCCATATTATCACAGCAGCAAGAATAATCTACACTCAGAATTGGAAAAATAATAATATACCATCCAAAGATAATTTGATCAGAAAAGTTTTGGAATGTGTGGAGATGGACAAATTAACAAAGGAGATACAAGAAAAAGAGGAAATAGAATATTGCTTAGTGTGGGAGAAATGGTACAAATGGCTAGAGGAGAGAAAGAAAAAGCAAGGAAAAATTACATAATGGTCGAAATAAGAGTAGAAGTATAATAGCAAATATGAGGAAACAAAAATTGTAGAAATGAAATTGTGTACACGGGTATTTATATGTATATATGTAAATAAATAAATTAATATTAGAAGTATATGTACAAAAGGAGAAAAATGTATAAGTTTAGTTTAGTTTAGTTTATTTGATTTGTATACCACCCTACTCCCGAAGGACTCAGGGTGGTGAACAGCCACAAGATAAAAACACATAAATACAAAATTTAAAAACAGAATAAAACCTAATTAAACAATTTGGCCGAAGACAGATTTAAAACACCCCAATAAATTAAAAACAAATTAAAATTTGTGTTTTAAAAGGGAAAAAGGGAAAAAATTAGGCCAGGACAGCCTGATGGAATAAAAAGGTTTTAAGAGCGCAGTGGAAGATGCGTAGATCCGGGATCCTCCGTATCTCCAGGGGGAGCTCATTCCAGATAGTAGGTGCCCACACAGAGAAGGCTCTCCCCCTGGGGGCTGCCAGTCGACATTGTTTGGCTGACGGCACTGGGAGGAACCCCTCTCTATGAGAGCGTAGTGGCCAGTGGGAGGCTACTGGTGGTAGCAGGCGGTCTCATAGATAACCAGGTCCTAAGCCATGGAGCGCTCTAAAGGTGGTAACCAGAACCTTGAAACACACCCGGAAGACCACCGGGAGCCAGTGCAGCTCGCGCAGGAGAGGTGTTACATGGGAACGCCATGTTGCTCCCATAACCATCCGCGCGGCCGCAATCTGCGCCAGTTGGAGCCTCCGGGTGCTCCTCAAGGGGAGCCCCATGTAGAGAGCGTTGCAGTAGTCCAGGCGGGAAGTGACGAGGGCATGAGTGACCATGCGTAACGAGTCCCAATCCAGAAAGGGATGCAGCTGGCAAATCAGGCGAACCTGATGAAAAATCCTCCCGGTCACGGTAGTCAAATGCTCTTCTAAAGACAGCCGTGAATTCAGGAGGACGCCCAAGTTGCGAGCCCTCTCCGTGGGGGCCAGAGATTTGCCCCCAATAGTCAGTGATGGCACCAACTGACTATATCGGGATGTCGGAAACCACAGCTACTCGGTCTTGGATGGGTTGAGTCTGAGCCTGTTTCTCCCCATCCAGATCTGCACAGCCTCCAGGCACCAGGACATCACTTCAAGGGTATCGTTGGGGTGGTCCGGGGTGGAGATGTACAGCTGAGTATCGTCAGCGTACTGATGGTACTTCACCTGAAACCACGGATGATCTCACCTAGCGGTTTTACATAAATGTTGAACAGAAGGGGCAAGAGGACCGACCCTTGTGGCACCCCACATATGAGGCGCCTCGGGGTCGACCTCTGCCCCCCTGCCAACACAGACTGCAACCGGTCGGAGAGAAAGGAGGAGAACCACTGCAATACAGTGCCCCCCATCCCTAAAAAATAAATTGTTGACTGATGTGAAACTGTTGAAAAGGAAAAAGTGTTAAAATGTTTTTGTTTTTAAAAAATGTTTAATAAAAAAATTAAAAAAGGAAAAAAGGAAACAGTGCCACTATAGCTAGGGCAGAAAATTTTACAAGAGTTTCTTCTTACCCTGAATATAAAACCGGATAATAAATTACTCCTAATTTGCTTTTGTTTTAAAAGACTGTTACAAATTGCTCTCAGGTGAGCTGCCTCATAGTGCTTAGTGATAATATCAAGCCTTACTATACCATAACAATTACCATAAAAATACAAGAATGTTACCTGCTTTCTGGATATTGCATATAAAATCTGCTTTTAAAGGTAGTCGCATTTCTGACAGAGTGACAGATCCTTTGGATGGTGAAACTCCAGAAATTGTAGAATCAGCTTTCATCTTCTTACTCTGAGATCCTTTATTTTTAAGCTTGTTTAACTCTTCCAATAATGCTGCTCTTTTTTCAGCTTCAAAAATAACAATTATCTTCATTAAATAATAACCACTTACCAAAAAACATGTCCATTTACAGAAGTTCCTTAATGGATCAAAACTAATGGTATGCAAATTTTCATTTCAACCATTTTGATGATGAACTTGTTTCAAGAGAAAAATGGGCTGTTTTCAATATTTCTAGTTTTTCTGCTTGGAACAGCTTTGTTTTGAGTACAAAATGCTGTTTGAATTAATTTATTTCCAGAAAGCTGGAATTATTATGAAAGTAATAATTCCACAAATATAATATGGGTACTTAAAATAATCATATTGGTTATAAAATATATAGCAATAGCACTTACATTTCAGTGTTTTTACAGCCCTCTCTATACGGTTTACAGAGTTAGCATATTGCCCCCAACAATCTGGGTCACCCACCTCAGAAGGATGGAAGGCTGAGTCAACCTTGATTATTTAGCATCCTAAATAATATTCTCTGCAAATCCAGTGATAAGGTAAGCACCATACTTGCAATAAGAAGTAGCCTCTCAGCTTCTGCTTCTTCTTGTGATCCTCTCCCATGGTCCTCATCAATGCAGCAATTAAGAGCCTGGCTTGTTTGATGTATGACAGTTTGTTGCATATTAATTTCATTATTCAGCTCCTAAATATAGTTGGAATTAGATAGTAGTTACTCTAACGAAAGTTTTGTGATTAAAAAATAAATAGCCCTTTATATGAAGAAAAATAGGCTCTATCATTTAAGACAGAAGAAACATAATATATACCAAAATATAGAATTATAGTACACATTATTGTACTGCACTGCACTCCACCTGCATTCCTTCAGCCCCTCCCCACCACACACAATCAAATAAACAAGTGGGCCTTTTTTTGGAGATAGATGAGGATCAAAAACAGTTTAAGTTAACCACTTCACCTCTTAATGAAGCTGAGAATTATGGCAATAGTTAACAGGGAAAATGGGAACTTTAAACTTCTATAGTTTGCTCCTTAGATCCCCATAGATTAAATTGAAGACAAAACTTTTCAGTCCCGTTATTCCAGTGGTATCTTGCCATAACTGATCACAACCCTCAGGTAGCTAAGATGATTCCTAGCTTTTAAAAAATGCTCACCCTACAAGAGGTATTCATGTTTATCAAATGCAGACACATAACTGCATCATAAAACTACATCATTTAACAATGATTTAGAAATACAATTAAAAAGTTTCATATATACTTTCTTCTCATATTAATTGGAAAGTTGGGATTCTAACTACCTGTAACTTCTGTTTAATATTAATTTGATCATTTCCATTTCTCTTCTCCTCAAGCCTGGAAGATACATCTTCTTTACGAATAATTACTTGTTTTATTGATGGACGATCAGTTTCTTTAAATCTCTGGGATCGATAGGCATCAATACTTCAAGGAGAAAAAATGCAGTAAAAGTATTTGACTTATTCTATTCCATTCCTTGATAAATAAGGATATCACTGCAAAGATGGTCGACTAATTTTTTTTGGAAAATTTTATTTTTTAAAACAAACATTTTTTCTGAATAGAATATTGACCGAATCAAAATTTATACAGCTTATTTTCCCCAAATTTAAATTATATATTTCAATTTCTGCCATTGTATTCCTTTTCTACATTTCCCTTTTTCATATCTATTTTATATTTAATATATAATCAATATTGCCATCCGCCCTAGCCTCCTAATCTTAATGGTCGACTAATATTACAAGAGCAGAGAATAGCGTTTTTTAAGCATAATTAGAGTATTTTGTGCTTGTGATAAATTAGATGGTTTTGTATAAGATCCTAAATGTTTGATAGATTTGTTTCTTTACATGCTCACGTTTCTTCCATGACTTCAGGAAGCAGAGTGCTACCTTTATTTCCCATTTATCCAAGAATAAGTTTTGATTAGGTTGGACTATAAATAAATCTGTGTTAGTTCTTTTGGCTAATTTTACCATAATTACTTCAAAATGAGCCATGGTTCTACTAGATCAGGGGTGTCAAACTCGATTTCATTGAGGGCCGCATCAGGGTTGTGTTTGATCTGAGGCCGGGCTGGGTGTGGCCTGAGCACACTGCACAGCGAAAATGGGCTCCTGATCTTCGTTTTCGGTTGTGACAGCTTCCTGCAGTGGGGAGGGCCACTCTGTTTTCACTGGAAGAGGCAGCATGGGCTGGTGCTTCTTTGTTTCTAGGACGGCCCCGCGGGCCAGATCTAAGCAACCCTTGAATTTGACACCCCTGTACCAGACCTTTTAAATAGAAATTACCTATAGAGGTTACGTTCTTCTGATAAAGACCCAATGCTGCTTCCAGATTCAGTTTTGCAGACAGACATTCTCTGGAATCTGATAGATTTTGGACTCTCATCACTTGCAGTACTTCCTTCAGCAATTGACTTACTAGCAGAAGCAAAAATCTGAAAGAGGGAAACATACATGTTTGATAATTCTAAAAGCAATTATATTTTGAAGCAACTTTAAGACTTTTTTTGTAAAAGCTGGACTCTGTTAATGTAGGGAAGATTCAGCTGGAAACATTAAGCATTTGATATATTTCCCCAAATTCTTGAAAACCTACTAAGCCCTGCTAGATGTATATAAGTAATATCATTATATTTAGCATTTGCTCTTACCTCTGGACTTGCAACAGCAACAGCCTCTGTTAAAGGTGTTAAGAGGGACATTGATGAAATATTCAGTGTCTCTTCCTGTTCATCATCACTCTCAGCTTCTAAAGTTATACTCATTTCTTTTTTAAGTTTCTCTATGTCAGGTCCATCTTCATGAAGGACTTCATCAAAGATTTCATTTATTACCTTTGTGGTATTCATCGTATCATTTATATCAGTTTCCTCTTCTTTACCTAGACAATGAGATCAAGAGGTATTAACACCAAATAATGATAGAAATACATACTTTGTCAATGAGAAGGGGAAAAAATGTAAACATAAAGTGCTCTAACAACAAAGAGAAAAAATATGACAAAGAAAAAAGCCATAACAAGACTTGTTGCAATCCTATATATACTTGTATAATGCAAATAGTGTGTGTGTGTGTGTGTGTATAAACACACACACATTTATATGACTGTTCCTTTAACCTACTTTATTCTATATAAATGAGTCCCATATTTCATTACACTTATCCGTATAAAGTCTATGTCTATAATCCACTCATAAGGAGCAGCATAGGTAAAGGTACAGGTTCCCCTCACACATATGTGCTAGTCATTCCTGACTCTGGGGGGGGGGGGGTTTGCTTATCTCTGTTTCAAAGCTGAAGAGCCAGCGCTGTACGAAGGCGTCTTCGTGGTCATGTGGCCAGCATGACTAAACGCTAAAGGCACACAGAACACTGTTACCTTCCCAAAGGTGGTCCCTATTTTTCTACTTGCATTTTTTACGTGCTTTCAAACTGCTAGGTTGGCTGGGAGAGAAGCTGGGACAAGTAACGGGAGCTCACCCCATTACACGGCATTAGGGATTCGAACTGAACTATTGACCTTTCGAGTAGCAGTATAATCAGGTCTTAAATCCACTGAATTTTTTCCCCTTTTTGACAATATATGTATCTCCTTCACAATTATCCTTATGTTTTGCTAATTTTTTTCCTTTTTATTAATTAAAAAGCGATAAAATATAAATGTAAAAAACAATAAAAATCAAACACATACTAGAAACAAGTTGCATAGAAAATGACAAAAGGAGTGCATAATCTTTTTACTTTTGCAGTAAAGATGTAACTTTATTATGGGAATAAATAAAAAATATAAATCCATATTATACTGTATTATAATTTAGATCACAGGTTCACCCTTGTAGGTTCATCTTAAATTCTTAAAATTAGGAATTGCAAGGGAAAAAAAGAGGTAGTCAAAGTGGTCAACAATGTCAAAATAGCCTAAGAGTGTAAAAATTAAAACTACAAAAAAAGAAATTTAAAATTGCATTTTCAAAAGGTTGTGCAAATTAATAAGCACTGTCATGGATAGTTTTGGTCATATTATTCCAAAAGGAAAGTAATTTTTGAAATGAATTTAATGTAAAATGGCATCTTTAAACAGAGATATGAGGAAAAGTGGTTATTAGTGCCCACAAAAAGCCAACAAGCCATGCTGTTACTGATTTGCACATTGTTTTGAAAGTGTGCTTTTTAATTAAATTGAATCATATTTAAACATTATATGCTGAATAAGGGATAGATATCCATCCATTATTATAGATTCTTTTAGACATGCTACCTAATATCACAAGTAATTATTTCCACCCATAAGGTAAAAGTGTCAGGTTTTAGCAATTTACTTGCACAGATCATTGTTTTTTCTTTCCCCTAACAATGTAGTCTTATTAATGTTCAAGTCCAAATATTTTTTTAAAAACTTAATTTTCTTGAAACAAATTATTTTTGTTTGCTTAAAAACCAGTGCTGTGGAGTCGGAGTCGGAGTCGAGGAGTCGGAGGAAATTTTGGGTACCTGGAGTCGGAGTCGGCAAACAATGCACCAACTCTGACTCCTACTAAATTTAGATTGGAATTTAAAAAAAAGCAAGTTTAAATGTCCCAATTCACAAAAAGTTATAATTAATGACTTCTCTACTGTAAGAATAAAGACCAATGCATGCAGTGCCTCACATAACCGCAAAACAAACACGTTAAGTGACCGTGAAGAAGCATGCTTTTCATGTGCTTCACTATATGGCAAGCAACGCACAATTAGGAGCGGCAATACTTATACTTTCCATAGTGTTGTGTTCTGCTGTTACAGGGAACGCAGCGCCCATGGGTAACCTAGCCTCTCACTGATAAGGGATTAAGTAAATATGTTTTTTGCAGGACTAGAGACACTTGTATAAGTGAAGGGAATGGAGGGTCAATAGTTCAAGCCTGAAGCTGTAAACCATTGGAAAAACTGCTGTCATTCAGCTAAGGCTACAAAAACTTGTAAACTCCGATTGTTAGCTTAAACTTTAAACATGACTATGGGATTCTACTAGGGAAATCATGTTTTATAATAAATGCCCCTTCCTGGATCCTCCCACTGCCCTATCTTCAGCAGCAGATCAGCACACAAAAAGGAGAAGGCAGCAGCTTCTGCCCAACTACCTCTCTCTGCTAGAAGAGCTTAGAAGAACTTGGTGAAACAGCTTCTTGGATTCAACTCTAAATGTTTATATTTATTTTAAAACCTGCATGCCTGCTTGTCTGTATGAGGGAAGACATGTGTACATGTTTCTGAAAGAAACTGTCTATCCTAGGTTTATAAGTGTGGTGCAGGAATGTATGAATGTTTATGTATAGTGCAGATTGTTTATATGCTCTGAGTACTAAAATGTAGGCTCTGTGTTGTGTGTGTGTGTTCAGTACATGTCTGTGCATGTTTTTCTGTATAGGACAAATCATGTCTAGGTTTAGTGCTGGGATATATAGCTTATTTGTTTGTATAAAGCCATGTACGTACAACTTACAAGACTGTGTATGTTGATATTAAAAATCTAATTATATGCCAGTTAGTATAACATATTTTATATTTTAGGGAAAGAGGCATCCTAAACAACGGCAAAAAGACTGCTAACAACAAACACGACAAAGTCTACTGTTTATGAGCACTCTGCATTATCAAGTGATGGAAAACATTACGTGTGCCAATGTATTAGATTAACTCTACATTGAATTGATTTGCATTTGCTAAGCCTATAACTACATTTCAAGATTAATATAAACCATTTCTAGGTTTTACAGATTTTGTTTTTGGTTCATATAGATAAACTTTGTTTTTGTTCTAAAACAACCAAATAATCTGGTTTGTATTTTTGAACTGGTAAAGTTCCTGTTCCTGATGTTTATGCCTGCTGCTACTATCCAGCAACTTGAGTCCTCAGGGAGAAGGGCGGTATATAAATTGGAAATTAAATTAAATTAAATTGATTAATTAAATTAATAAAAAAAATTAATAAAACTTTGTTTTCATTGTGTTTGTCTTTTGCTTAAACTGTTCAATACAGTAGACTGTTGGCTTCCCAGCCAGTAGTCCTGTGGTAATGACACGTATGTTGCCTTTCTTTCCTTCAAGGAATGTATAAAATACATTCGCATATTAATACAGAGGAGTCAGAGTTGGGGAGTCGGAGTCGGAGTCAGAAGTACAAAAAACTTCGGAGTCGGAACATTTATCTCCCAACTTCACAGCTCTGTTAAAAACAAGACTAAACTATTTTTATTAAGATAAAATGGCTAGATTCACACACCAAATAATTTATAATTGGAACCATCCAGCAATTCACTCTTAATAGCAAAAGAATGTGTTAACAGGGCTTTCCCTTCTAGCTATATTAAAAATTGGATATTCTGCCTGTAGTTGTTGACAGGTTCAGTATTAATTTCTGCTAACTAATTAACTTCGGTATGAATTTTGTTACCAGCATTTTTCGCTTTCATGTTATTCTTTTTTTTTTTAAATAAATTTTTATTGGTTAAAAAATACAAACATACAAACAACAATAAAACATACAAAACAAATAAACATAAATCAAGTCTTTACATCTTCTTTTTAGACTTAGCGCATCGATAATCTGTTTATATTTATACCTTTTTCCTATTTTTTCTAATATCTTAAGATACTTATTTATTTTACTATGTTCCTTAATTGGTACTTAATTTTTATCTATAATTTTTATCTTCTCATTTGTATCCCTATCCTTGTTTTCCTTTCTTCTCCTCCAACCAGTTATACCATTTCTGCCATGCTAAATAATAGTCCGTTTCTTTCTTTTCCTGTATTTCCTTTGTAAGTTTGTCCATTTCTGCACATTCCATAATTTTACTGATTATTTTACCTTCTATTGGTATATCTTCATGCTTCCAATTCTGGGCAAAAACTATCCGTGCTGCCATTAGTATATGAAATATTAGGTATTTTATTTCTTTTGCGTAATGTCCTGTGATTATTCCTAATAAACAGGTTTCTGTCCTAATTTCTATTTTCTGGTGTATGATTTCCTCTATTTGTGTCTTGATTGCCTGCCAAAATTGTTTTGCTTTCTGACAAGACCACCACATGTGATAGTAGGTTCCTTTTTGCAGTTTGCATTTCCAACATATTGGGGAGGTGTTCAGGAACATTCTTGCCAATCAAACAGGGGGTTGGTGCCACCTATAGAACATTTTGTACATGTTCTCTTTGTAAGATAACACATTTTAGCTTATAATTTACATTCCATAATTTTTCTCATTTTTAAAATTCAATGTTATATCCGAAATTCTTTGCCCAAATTCTTTGCCCATATTTTCTTTAACCACTTCTTCTTCTAATTTATATCTTAATAAGTAATTATAAGTTTTGTTTATCAATTTATCATCTGTCCCTTGTAAAATTTTATCTAATTCATATGGTTCTTTTTGGAATCCAAATTGTACCAAATCTGTTTTATACCTAGATTTTATTTATAAATATGGGACTTCTGGCAGTGACATAAACATGTCTGGAACGAGAGAACAAGAGCTCCATTCTTGAAGTTCCAATATTCCTAGCCAGGAAGCCAATTTAGGCACTATTGATCCCGGAGAGATCAATAGAAAAAAGAGGAGTCTTCAAGGACCTCGGAGAGAAAAGCAATCTCCCCAAAGGTTCAGGAGAAACCTCTTAATTCCGGCTAGAGAAAAACCAGCCATTTTGGCTGGCCTGAAGCGCTGACAACCGAAGAGTAGGAAGCGAAAATCGAAATAAGAGATTGCATCGGTAAGAGAAACGAAGGAGAGAAATTGAGTGCGGTACAGCTATAGAGTGGGAGAAGAGAGCGGAGAGATCAAGACTCTAAGCAAGCAGCAAAATGACAGCCAGATAAGCGGCGACGAAATGGCGAAGGAGCAGAAGAATTTCTGACTGACAGTGACAGCGCGAAAAGAGAAGGGGCGGTGGAAACGGAGAAACTCCAAAAGTTATACCAACAAAAGAGGTGTGGATTATAAAATAAGCAGACCAAACAGAGAAAAGTGCCTTGGACTAGAACTGCGGGTGTGACAAGAGAGGTTAGAGATCGGAGGAGATAGCGAACGACGGAAGGCGGTTTTGATAGACAGCGACAATGTGAAAGGCGAGCGAATGGCTGAGACAGAAAGCTACCACATATACAATTAAATATTGCTTTGAAAGAGGTGTGGACTTTAAAATAAATAGACTGTGAAGGAGGACGGCGTTTTAAGAACAAGGACGGTGAGACTGACGGAAGCTACTAAAGTTAGGGACAGTGATTGAGTGACTGATCCAGAATGGTGATTGGAGAAGTGGTGATAAATAGAACAGACTTGGAAAATAATGAACTGGAAAGCCTGAACTAATTACCTAAAAGTGTTGTACTTGGACATTTTGACTTTTAGACTTTTGGACATTTCGGGTGAGAGACATTAAGCTAACAGTACAGAGGAAAGAACATGAAATGACGCAAGAGTGAAGGAGGATTGCAAGGTAGAAGAATAATGAATAACGAAGTATATATACAATTGTTTGATCTGAGTAGAATTATTTAACTATTAAGAACAGTTGATTGTGAGAGTTTGATTGCTAATCAGTACTTAACGATTGAGACAAGTTTGCCTTATTGCTACCTATATTAATTATTTACTTAGCCTCCTATCTACTTATCAATCTACCTATTTACTATCTATTTATATTAATATTAGTAACGTTTAGCATTATTTATTTATTACCATAGATTGATTATATATATTGTGTTAACTATACTAAGCACATATTAATGAATTGTTAAAATTCTAATTTTTTTCCCTCACTTCCCTCCCTTTATTTCCCTTCCCCCTTATATAAGGGTATTGAAAAGTTTAAGCCTACTAAACCTTGAATAAGTATATAGAAAGTTATATAGAAGTATACATTGTGTTATAGTGGTCAAATTACGTACTAAGGGGATAAGAGTATCAATACAGACAAATTTACAATATTATAAATATTGATTGCCATTTTAAGATTGATATATTATATAAGTTAATTATTAACATAGACACACAAACTTAAAGATACCAAAAGTAAGCTAGTGTATGAAATTTTGGGAAAACTTAAAACAAAGAGTAAAAATGACAAGCACAGGCACAACTATAACTAAGATAAACAACAAAATAACCTCGAATCAGACATCTCTTACAGCATCTCCTGCACAGCAAAGATCAATTGACACCATGTTAGGAACAGAGAAAGAAAACACAACCTCCACTTCTAGTATACAAAACATTCAATCAGTGTTGGCAATGATTCAGGAAGGAATGAACAAGACACAAGAATCTATCGCAAATAACCACGAGGAAACAAGAAGAAACCATGAGGACTTGAAGTCAGATGTGGGAGAAATAAAGGACAACATCAAGAAAATGGACGACAAAATAGAAAAAATACAACAGAATATTGTGAAAAATGAGCAAAGGATTCAAAAGGTGGAGGTAAAAATGGAACAAACAGATAAGAAGATAGAAATGTTGGAACAAAACCAAGTGTTAATCAACAGAGAATTAGAAGAGTCGATCACATATCTGGAGATGGAGAAGGCATCTTTCTACCTGAGGTTCCAGAACATAGAGGAAAGTAAAGATGAAGACCTAGAAGAGATAATGGCAGGAATCCTAGCAGAAGCAACACAGAGAGACAAGGAAAATATCTGAAGAGACATTGACAAGGTCTGTAGAATGCATACAAATTATGCCCGCAGGAACAAATTGCCAAAAAAGGTGCACACGCTGTTTGCGAGTGATTGCGTACTCCGGCCCCCAATGCGTGTCTCGTTTCCCGGGTTGCACAGAATTTCAGGCCCTGGGCCCTTGGCTGATGTCAGGTCGGTGGTTAATAAAGCCCCCCTCATTTGTGACCTTTTATTGGAGGGGGGTGCGGACCTGGCAGGGATTACGGAGACCTGGTTGGGCCAGGAGGGGGGGTCACCCTCGTAGAAATGTGTCCACCGGGTTTCCGTGCATTTCATCAGCCAAGGGCACAGAGGAGGGGCGGCGGGGTGGCGGCGATTATTAGGGATAGGGCGGCCGCCGGGGCTTTAGACCGCGCCGTGCCTTTGCGGCCTCTGACCGATGTCGATCTCAATTGGCTCCTTGGTTCTCCGAGGAGCTGAGAGAGATGAAACGATGGAAAAGACGCCTAGAGAGTGTCTGGAGGACTAGTCAATCTGAATCCGACCAAACACTGGTGAGGTCTTATATCAAGACCTACCTAATGGCGATAAGTGGCAAAATTTAACTATTTTTCTGCTCTTATCGCATCTGCAGAGAACCGCCCAGCCGCTCTGTTTAGGGTGACCCGTTCCCTTTTTCGGGGGGGGAGCGCAGGAAGACCCCTTGCAGGGTCGAGCTGAGGAGTTTGTGCAGTTCCTGCATGATAAAGTCGCTCAGATTCGGGAAGGCTTGGACTCCGACTGGGTGAGTCCAGGGGGGGAGATGGGGGTAGGTCTTGAGAACATTATCTGGGAAGTTTGACCCTGTGGCTCCCGAGGACGTGGCAGGATTCTGGGAAGGCTTAGTGCTGCCACATGTTTATTGGACCCATGTCCCTCCTGGTTGGTACTGGCCTCCCGAGAGGTTACACAAGACTGGCTTCAGGGGATTATAAATGCTTCTCTGAGTGAGGGGACTTTTCCTGCCGCTTTGAAGGAGGTGGTGGTGAGGTCCCTCCTCAAGAAGCCTTCCCTGGACCCGTCTGTATTAGCAAATTATCGTCCAGTCTCCAACCTTCGCTTTGTGGCGAAGGTTGTTGAAAGTGTGGTGGCACAACAGCTTCCCCAGTACCTGGATGAAGCTATCTGGACCCATACTAGTCGGGCTTCAGGCCTGGGTACAGCACGGAAACAGCATTGGTCGCATTGGTGGATGATCTCTGGAGGGTTCGGGACAGAGGTTGCTCCTATTAGATCTCTCAGCGACTTTTGATACCATTGACCATGGTATCATGCTGCAGCGGTTGAGGGGGTTAGGAATAGGCTGCGGTGGTTCTCCTCCTTCCTCTCCGACCGCTCACAGTTTGTGTTGGCAGGGGGGCAGAGGTCGACCTTGAGGCGCCTCGCTTGGGGGGTGCCGCAAGGGTCGGTCCTTTCGCCCCTTCTGTTCAACATTTATGTGAAGCTGCTGGGTGAGATCATCCGTGGTTTTGGGGTGAGGGTACATCAGTACGCTGATGACACTCAGCTGTACATCTCCACCCCAGGCCACCCCAATGATGCCCTTGACGTGATGTCCCGCTGCCTGGAGGCCGTACGGGTCTGGATGGGGAGAAATAGGCTCCGACTCAATCCTTCCAAGACCGAGTGGCTGTGGCTACCCGCGTCCTGGTATAGTCAACTGACACCATAGCAGCCTATAGGGGGTGAATCTCTACCCCCCACAGAGAGGGCTCGCAATCTGGGCATCCTCCTGGATGCACGGCTGTCTTTAGAAGAGCATATGACGGCCGTGGCCAGGGGGGCTTTTTATCAGGTTCGCCTGATTCGCCAGTTGCGTCCCTTTCTAGAGCGGGACGCCTTGTGCACAGTCACTCACGCCCTTGTTACCTCCCAGCTGGACTACTGTAATGCTCTCTACATGGGTCTCCCCTTGAAGAGCACTCGGAGGCTCCAACTGGTCCAGAATGCAGCCACGCAGGTAATTATGGGTGAAACTCGTTGCGCCCATTTAACACCTTTCCTGCGCTAGCTGCACTAGCTCCCAGTAGTCTTCCGGGTGCGATTCAAGGTTTTGATTGCCACCTTTAAAGCACTCCATGGCTCAGAACCTGGGTACCTACGAGACCGCCTTCTGCCACTGATAGCCTCCCACCGACCAGTTCGCTCCCAGAGATGAACTCCTCAGTTGCCATCGGCCAAATTATGTTGGCTGACGACACCCAGGGGGAGAGCCTTCTCTGTGGGAGCCCCTGCCCTTTGGAATGAACTGCCCCCGGACATATGCAAGATCTCTGACCTCCCAAGTTTTCCGCTGTACTCTTAAGACCCTGCTCTTCCGACAGGCAGGGCTAGTTTCATAATTGAGTTTTAAATTTGGAATTCTTAAATTTTTGGGTTTTTTAGTTAATTGGCCTTAAATGTAATACTTTTAATAATTTTTTAAATTTAAATTGTGATATTTGTATTGTGTTTTGACCTGGCTGTATACTGCCCCGAGCCCTTCGGGAGAGGGGCGGTAAGAAATAAAATTATCCTTATCCTCATCAGATTCACAAAAAAAACTATAAAAGAAGATATCTACAAGAAGATGAGAGACAAGGCAATCTTATATAAGGGGAAGGAGATAATAACACTCAAACAGATTCCAAGAAGAGTAAGGGACCAGAGGAAAAATTACAACTTCCTCACAGCACAATTAAACAAATACAAAGTGATGTTCTGCTGGCTGATACCGGAAGGCATCTTAATCTCTTGGCAAGAAAAGAAATTTAGGATTGACAGTTTGGAAAAGGCCCAGGAGTTTTTCGACCACCATTTTGTGCTAGAGGAAGACCAGGAAAGCCGAGAAGAACCGTAGAATAAAAGCCAAGAGGAACATGCCACAGAAGAAGCGGGAGGAGAGCAAGAAGAAAAGAAAAGATTGGAAAGAGAAAGAATGGAGAGGGAGAGAGGGAAAAAACACAAATAGTAACAAGAAACACAAGAAGATTAAGGACAACAAATAGATAAGAATAAAAATGGAACGGGAAATAAAAATGATCTCAATCAATATAAATGGATTAAATGCACCAGCCAAGAGAACCCAAACATTCACAAAATTACAAAAATTGGAGATGGATATTATAAATTTAGAGGAAGTCCATATTAAGAAACACCACCAAAAAATATTAGAGAACCAAAGATTAGAAAAGTTATACACTTAATTAGCAGAACAAAAAAAGAGAGGAATCGTAGTTTATATTAAGAAGCACCTGAAAACAAAACAAATATACACAGATGAAGATGGAAGGGTCTTGATGATTGAGATACAAATAGAATTAAAAACAATATTATTGATTTCAATCTATGCACCAATGGAAATCAAAATAATTTTTTCAAAAAAATACACGACATAGTAAAAGATTTGGAATATGAGAATATTTGTATTATAGGGGATTTTAACGCGATTATGGACATGGAAAAAGATTATCAGAGTAATAAGAGGAATAAAACTAAGAAAAAGACACTTCCAGATACATTCAAAGACATGACACAGGAACTACAGCTGCAAGACGTATGGAGGGAGATGAATAAAGAAAAAAAACATTTTACATTCGATTTTAGCCCACATCAATCGTGGTTTAGAATAGATATGGTCTGGATGACAACAGGACTCAGAAAAGATGTAGAGGAAGTTGAGATATTGACAAATACCTGGGCGGACCATAATCTAGTAACAGTAGTATGAAAAGATTATAGAAGAAAGAGAAGATGGATGATGAACAAGGAAATATTAAAAGATAAAGATTACTCACAGATGATTGAGAAAGAAATGAATATATTTTTTAAGATAAATACAAAAGAGCAAACGTCACTCCAAGAGTTATGGGATACGGCAAAAGCCTATGTAAGAGGCTTGACAATTGCATACACAGCGAAGAAAAATAACAAGATAAACAAGTAAGAGACAATTTGTTAAAGGAACTTAAAAAATACGAATCCGAGTTACAGAAAGAACCTTAAAACAAAACAATTAAAGGAAAAGTAAATTTGATAAAATTAACCTGATCACACAAACAGAAATAGCAAGGAGAATTAAATTAGCAAAACAGAACCACTTTGAACACGCAAACAAAACAGGATGCTGGCTGGCGTACAAATTGAAAAAAGAAAAAGAACAATACACCAACTGCAAGACAATACAGGAGAAATATACTATAGAAATGAAGATAAAAAACAAATTGCAAAAACTTTTTTCCAAAAATTATATGAACAAGAAGAGATCTTGGAAGAAGATATTAAAGAATATTTAAATAAAACAAGCACCCAAGGATTAGAAGAATCACATAGAGAGTTATTGAATAGACCAATCACTATGACAGAATTAATAGAGGCAAGGAAAAAACAAAAGAACAATAAAACTCCAGGACCAGATGGCATACCGGCAGAATTGTATAAAACATGTCAACGCTTCCATGTTATTCTTTATCACAGCATCAGTTTGGATGTGAAATCTATTTTTAAAAAAATGCTAAATAGAATTTCATATATTTTTGTTATAGTTATCCAGCAATTTCTTTTATTACCAGTAACTGACACAAGGAGTTTGTCATTTTCTAGTACTTGAACTATATAATACAATCAATTCAGGATACAGAATTAGGAAACACAAACCGTTCTGTCTATTAGGAAGTTGCTCAGGTTTTGTGTTAGAAGCTGCTTTTACAGGAGTCTTTGGTGAGAAAACTTTCAGAGGACTGAGTTCTTCTTCCTTTTTGTTTTCTGAAGGATCTAAAATTTTCCAAAAAAGTAATTCAGAAAAAATAACTATTTTTAAAAAACAGATAAAACTTCTGAAATAATCATTTTTTAAAAATATTCTTATTTGTTTTCAATTTACCATAAGCAATATTGGCAGAAATTGGGAAAGGAAACCATCTGGCAGCATTATCTTTTCTTTTACTCTGGCAATAGTTGCTTTGGGAGAATGTGAATAAGAAGCTAAGACATGTTGAATAATTTTGGAAAACATCCAAATCAAACAACCAAAGTATGTAAACATTTTTAAGTGTAAGTATAAGCATCTAAAAAAAGTATACAATAACCAAACATCCAAAGTATATAAGTGTCACTTATTTTAGTATTAAAAATGTTATATATCTGAAATTATCAGGAAACCCCTATTCTGATTTCTTTTTCCAAAAAGATAAATGCTAAAGTTAAAAGTGCAGCTATCACTTGGTTTTGGCACTTAGTCAATTATAGATGGATAATTTTAGCTCTATCACACAAATATAAATGGATCACTTCTGTAACAACTGTTAATGCTATACTTTTAGAAGTTCATAATGATTTCATAATGAAATCATTTCATGATACCACCCAGTGTCTACAACTAAGGTTAAAGATTTTATTACACAATTGTGATTTCATCTCTCCAGAATTAATAAGGAAAAATAAAGATTGGTGCCCCTCCCTCCCATTCTGGCTATTTTATTCACCAGAATAAAGAGTGTATTGTCACAAGCTAATTTCCATCCGATTGTAATCAAGCTATTGTCCTACCATTGGAAAAATTAAAGAAATAGACTTGACCCTAAAAATAATAGGCCTATTACTTTATTAATCACACCAAGTAAACTTTATGTCATATTTTTATATCTAAAATTAGTGGATTGAATACAAAATGGAAATATAATTGAAGAATAAGATGGATTT
This sequence comes from Arizona elegans, assembly GCA_022577455.1. NCBI lineage: Eukaryota > Metazoa > Chordata > Lepidosauria > Squamata > Colubridae > Arizona > Arizona elegans. The sequence continues at coordinate 78,432,204 of JAKOOJ010000004.1, read as the reverse complement.
GGAGGAAACGGACATTGACTTACCTGAACGTCCCTTTTCTGAGTGCTGCGACCAATCCATAGCTGGGTTGTTCCTCATATTCCGACAGGAGCTGAGTGAAATATTCAAATTCTTCCTCCTGACCATGCCTACTATCCCATGATTCTCCAGTCTTTTACGAAGGCGCGGTAAGGCTGCATAACAGAGAGTCAAAAGATAACAGCAAAGCAAGGTCCCACGTCCAACACCGGTGACAGAAAAAGAAGGAGAAGGGCAGGAGGCCATAACCAAAATCACAAACAGGGTGGGGATGGATTGTGGTCACAGCACTCAGAAAAGGGACATTCAGGTAAGTCAATGTCCGTTTTCCTGAGCGCTGCTCCCACAATCCATAGCTGGAATATTCCCAAGCTCAAACCCCTAGGGCGGGAGGCTGACTGCCCCCAGATGCCCCATTCACATGCCCACATTGCAATACCCGGTGACCAAAGGAAGCCTCTACTGAAGCATAAGTATCAATCTTGTAGTGGTGAATGAACGGTGTAACCGATGACCAGGTAGCTGCCCGGCAAATGTCCGCCACTGAAGCTTGCGTCACCTAGGCCGCCGAGGTGGCCGCACTACAGGTGGAATGCGGCAAAATCCTGCCCGGAAGTGGCGTAGCGCTCAAGTCATACGCATAGAGATACAGGCCTTAATCCACCAACCAACCGTGGAGGCCGAAATCTTCTGGCCCATAGCGGCTGGATGGAAGGAAACCAAGAGAGCTTCAGTCCTGCGAAACTCGGCAGTCCTACGAATGTAGTGTCGAAGAACATGACGAACATCAAGCATGTGCCAACGCTACTCCCTGTGGTGACAGGCAAAAATCCGGCAAGATGAGCTCCTGGGCCCAGTGAAATCAGGAGTTCACCTTGGGAGTAAAAGAAGGGTCCAGACCTAATATTACCGTGCTATCCCGAAAAATGTAAAGGTCCTTCCTGATAGATAGAGCAGCGAGCTCTGACACCCTCCTGGCGGAAGTTATAGTCAGCAGGAAGGTTACTTTAAACAACAAAAGTTTCAGCAGAACCGACCCCAACGGTTCGAAAGGGGGAGATGTCAGCGTCTGTAACACCAGGGGGAAGTCCCAGGACGGATAGCAATGTACCGTAGGCGGCCGCAAATTTGTGGCACCATGTAGGAAACCCTTGATGAGCGGATGCTGGGAAAGAGAGTGGAGGGAACACACGTGACCACCGTGTTAACCGCAGCAGAAGTGGGATCCACATGGTGACGGGAACACCAGTTGTAGAATGCTCTCCACAAAGCCTCATAGATGCGAGAGGTGGAAGGACGTCTGGCAGCTTGAATCATCCCAACCACACCATCCGACAAGTTCTCTTTCTTGGGATCTCCGCTCAAATGCCAGACAGCCAACCGGAGCCACTGAGGCTCTGGATCTGATATAGCCCCCGGGCACAGAGCGACCCGATGAGGAGGGATCACCCAGGGACTGGTGATGGAAAGAGCCACGAGGTCTGCATACCACCTCCGCCGAAGCCAACTGGGAGCCACTAGTTTCCGAATGACATGAGATATCAGCGGAATTGGCGAGAACGCATACAGGAGGTCCACAGGCCAAGGGCATTTTACGGCATCGTGATCCTCCGCTAACGGGTCTGGATACCGGGACACGAACCGAGGCAGCTGAGCGTTTGCTGGAGATGCGAACAGGTCGATCACCGGCGTCCCGAAGCGTGTCGTGAGCTCCTGAAATAGATGAGGATGGAGCTGCCACTCCACTGGGTCGATCTGCTCCCAGCTGAGCCAGTCGGCTTGGATGTTGGCCACCCCCGAGATGTGGTCTGCCCGTATCGAACAGAGATGATGTTCCGCCCAAGTGAACAGCCTCTCCACCTCGAACATCAACTCCCGAGACTTCGTACCCCCTTCCCGGTTTATGTGCGCCTTGGCGGAAATATTGTCCGTGAGGACCAAGATGTGATGGCCCTCCACCACCTGACTGAAGAGAACGAGAGCTAGCCTGATTGCTCGCAACTCGAGAAGATTTATGCTGCTTCTTTGCTCAGACTCCGACCAACGACCCTGTGCCACCAAGTTGAGAAGGGGCACCCCCCAGCCCTGAAGACTGGCATCGGAGGTTAGAGTCAGTCTGTCCGGCTCCAGACCTTTGAGGAGAGACGGAGATGTCCACCAACGGATAGAGATCCGGACCTGTGGTGGAAGGTACACCTCTAGACTCGAGCTGGAACAGCCCACACGTTGGAAAGGGAGCAGAAACCACTGAAGAGCTCGAGAGTGTCTGTGTGCCCAGGGAACGATATCGAAGCAAGACACCATCATCCCCAGAAGACGGGAGAGGAGCAGCAGTGGAATCTTCTCCTGGGCAAGAACCCGATGAATCAGTTCGACAATGTTCTGGACCCGGTGTGGAGACAGGAACACCTGGTCCCTGACCGAGTCAATTACCACTCCCAGGTGTAAAAGGCGCGTGGATGGAATCAGATGACTTTTCTTGAAATTTATCAAGAAATCGTGATTCTGAAAGACACCCAAGACCAGTTCCAAGTCCCTTGTCACTTAGTCCCGCGATGACAAGAGGATCAAGATGTCGTCCAGGAAAAAAAGAACCCTCACTGGGAGCGACCTGAGTGTGGCTGCCACCACCGCCACCAGTTTTGTAAACGTGCGGGGCGCAGACGAAAGCCCGAAGGGCATCGCACAATACTGGAAGTGGTGACCCACGTACTCGAATTTCAGGAACTTCCTGTGGATGGGGTGAACAGGAACATGCAGGTAAGCTTCGCGAAGGTCCACTGACTGCAGTAGATCCCCCACCGTCATGCCCCCCCAGGATAGAGCGGAGGGAATGCATTTTGAATCTGCGGTAGCAGACCGACAGATTCAGATGTTTTAAATTTAGTATCCCCCTCCAGCCCCCCGAGTTCTTGGGGACCAGGAAGAGGACTGAATAAAAGTCGATCCGGTGCTGGTCCGGGGGCACCAGTTGTATTGTCTTTATGTCCAATAGATGGGAAATCTCCAATTTCATTAGGAGATTCTGTGCGGGGGAGTTCGAAACCAGGCAATGGACAAAGCGACTCGGTGGAAGGCCGTTGAATTCGATTGAGAGACCGAAGGAGATAGTGCAATGCACTCACAAGTCCGAGGTTGACCAAGCCCACTGGCGACAGAAGAATTGGAGCCGCCCACCAATGGGACCCGATGACCGGGAGTCACTTTCCTCATCTGTACAATTTGAATTCGGAAACCCGGAAAGGTTGTTTGGGTGGCTGTTGGGTCCTGCCAAGGTCACGGAAATGTCTGTCTGGAAAACGGTCTCCACCGTGGTACGTGGCACGCTGAGACGAGGGCCCACCGGGCCCTGAGCTGGTCCGAAAGGGCTATCAATGCGAATACAAGGTATAGCGGCGTTCCAGCCGACGATAAGATGACGGGAGCACCTTCTGTTTGTCCTTGTCCTCTACAAGAACTGGGTCCAAGGCTGCCCCAAAAAGGCTAGGGGCTTTATATGGGGACGCTGCCAGCTTCCACTTTGCCTTGAGATTGGCCCTCCAATGGCGTAGCGAAAAGAGCCTCCTAGATGTGACTGTGGAAGCGAGTGCTTGTGAAGCAAACTTCACGGAGTTCAAGGAGGCATCCGCCGAGTATTCAGTGGCCGCAACAATTTTGTTTATGTCCTGATGCAATCTGGTTTCTTCAGGAGGGAGGCGCTCCTGCAATTGCCTCAACCAGATGAGGGACACCCGATTGAAAAAGGACGTAGCTGTTGCCATCCTAATCGCCCAAGCCACCGCCTGGTGTGACTTGCAAAAGCTAGCTCCGCCCGTCTATCCTCGGCCTTGAGTCCATCTAATGAATCTGTGGAAATGACAAAGAAGCAACTGCAGGGCATCCACCGCAGGGAGAGCCAAAAGGTCCTCCAGTTCGGCTGCCGCACAGTATAACTTCTTATCCTGGCTGCTTGGCATGGTAAGAGACCCCGGCTGACCCCAGGGCACCTGGATAACATCCGGGAATAACTGGGGACAAGGTATAAAATCTTGGTCCTGTTTGGCGACCTTGAACAGGGCGTCATGAGGCCCAGAAGCAGTCCAGAAGCAGCTAAACCAGTCGCTCCGAAGTTGGTCGTCAATCTGGCTTTATGCAGAAGAGATTTAAACAGTGAGGGGCGGAATAACCTGGTGAAAGACGGGGTGTCCGGCAGCAAACCCTCATCCTCGGAAAACTCAATATCCTCCGGACATTCCTCCCCATGGTCTGAGTCCGCAGGAGAGGCAGACGCCCTACGTGACAGCGATCAGTTAGGTCTGGACAGCAGCTGTTCCTGAGTAACCTGTTGCCCGGCCAAGATCTGAAGCGGAATCTGCACTGCTTGCTGCAATCAGGCCACCAGGATAGAAGACAAAGCGGAGGAGAGCATCGACTGCAAATCAAGTTGAGAGCCAGGCACAAATGACTCCTGCACGCAGAACCCCATGGCCGTTGGAGTGAAGGTCGCTTCTGGTGATCTGTGGTGCGACAACTGGGGGGCGCCAGGCCCACCCCTGACACATCCAGCATAGAGAGAGACACCCTCTTTGAGAGAATTAAGGGTTGACTAGCCCCATCCAAATTGCCAGCAGCCAGACCTGAGGGAGGCTGTGTGGTCAAGGTAGAAGTAGATGGGGAGGCTGATCTCTGTGCCTTATCACAAATGCGTTTGAGAGCCTTGTGGCGTCTCAAAGCGTCCCTATCCTGGAAAGAGGTCACCTTAGCCTGGTGTGGTTTGCTGCTGGTCAAATCCGACCGCTTCCCCGATGCTGCCTTGTGGTGCTTGGTGGACCTGTGAGGCGGACTAGCCTCTGGCTCAAGGTCTGGCCCCTAGCATGGCTTAAAGAAAGAAAGTCAAGCACTAGGGCTGTAGCCTAAGGTGGGCGCACTTGGTGACGAAAACCACTATAGTCAGACAGCAGGAGACCGACCACTGCGGGCACAGACTCTCACAGGCAGGCTCTGGCAGAATAAAGCCCCAAATAATGACAGCCACCAGGCAGAGATGATAAAAAAACAGTCCAAAATGGCAGCCACTGACAGAGGATGACACAAAATGGCGGCCGCCAACAAAGTATGGTCCAAAATGGCTGCTGCTACCGCGTTGCTCCAAGATGGCTGCCGCAAATCAAGCCCAGGGCCAAAATGGCGGTCATCAGCAGTAGAGGTCCTGAAAATGGCGGCCACACATTGTAGATTTCGCAAATCAAAGGCCTGAGGGTCCACTAAAATGGTAACGCAGCGTGACCAGAAAGACGGATCAAGTGTAATACCGCCAAAATAAACATCCCCAAGGCAGTTCTGATCTGATCGCCGCAAATTCGCCGCCGCTTTCCTCCATGAACCTCAGAGCGTGCAAGGGGACCGTGCTGCCGCTCCGGAGCCGCCCACTGTGTGAGAGCAATCTGAAATGGCGGTGACAGCTTTAGAGGCTTGTCAAGAAGAACACTAAACGAACCTAGCCAAAAGAAACTACAAGAATCTACCCACAGAGGAAGAAAATACACATCAATCCTGTCAGGAGTGAAAGACTGGAGAATCAAGGGATAGTAGGCGTGGTTTGGAGGAAGAATTTGAATATTTCATTCAGCTCCTGTCGGAACATGAGGAACAACCCAGCTATGGATTGTGGGAGCAGCGCTCAGGAAAATCAGTATTACATCACTGTTTGGTACTTCATAATCTGCTTGAAAATATTCTTCAACCCCCCGAAGTTCTATTTCTGGAACTTTGTTGATTTTGACATAATCTCAAGGGAGAATGTGTCAGACAGTCTGAGATAGTTTACTATTGATAAAACACTGTTCCTAACATTCGGTCACTTTATTCAAATGCTCCTAAGAATTAAATGTATTCCTTGAGGACATTTATCTAAAACTGTCCCAATTTTATACCGTAGATATATAAAACAAGGTGGCATATTAACTTCACTACTTAGAGAAGAGAATATTTGAAAGTCAAGGTTGAACTGTGGGGTTTTTGGTTTTCTTAGACATTTAATTACCAAATTAGGTAACATTATCAGCACTGATGTTACCTAATTTAGTAATGAAACATTTCTAACAAAACCATGAAGCTCAGGAAGCAATGAACAACTCACAGCTTCACTACTTTTTAATCTATATTTAAATCCAACAATTCAAGTACTTGCCGTTTCAGCCAGTTACATGCCTATTTTAACTAAATCATGCAATTCCAGCACTATTGTTGATGACAATGTATTGTGTCTATTTCACACGTCAGAATGAGAAAAGCACTTAGAACAGTGGTTCTCAACCTGGGGGTCGCGACCCCTTTGGGGGTCAAATGGCGATTTCACAGGGGTCGCCAAAGCCCTCTCTTGCCCCCCCCACACCTTCACTCACCCTCACCCTCTGCCTCTGTTGGATCGCCATTCGCTTACCCCGCCCACTCCCAATCTATTGCTGCCTTCGGAGTCCCAGCTGATGGCTAGAGGGAAAAAAACTTTAAATTCTTGCCGTGGGGCTTCAAAGAGCCGCCCTACAGTTGATCAGTGTTAAAACAAAACAAATGAATAGACCGGTGCCCGCAAAAATAGAAAAAACAGCCCCTTTCAGCTTCAGCATAGGTTAATTACCATAAGTTGATCTGATCAGCCTCCGGACTCTCAGCTGTTTTGCGGAGGGCTCTGTTGCTAGCTAGCTGCAAAGAGGTAAATTCCTGGAGCAAATTTTTTTTCCCCTAGCTATGCTGAAAAAGCGAAATTGAAAGTAAAGCAGGATCTTTGCTGCAACGTGACAAAATGAGGCCGAGAGATTTCTTTTTCTTTTTCCTCACCAAAAAAGGTAGGTGCAAAACTGCAAACAATGGGAAATATATGGGCAAAAGAGGAGGTTCAAGATTTTAAAACACAAAAGAAAAAAACCTCTATTTAACTAGGGAATTGTAATAATTGAGATACTATTAATTGTATATTGTGTTGAAAGCAGAAATGTTTAAGTTGTGGTTTGGAGGAATATATGGGGGAAATTATTTGGTTTATTATTATTGGTAAATATAATTAATTGATTTGTAAGAAATTGGATTGCATAGAAATAATTGGAATATTCATGTTCATATTTTGATTAATATACAAAAAAGATAGTTATATAAATAATTGATTTATATTAAAATGTTTAATTTGTATTAAACAACTGTATTACATAATTACCCAATGTGAGGATGGATATAAAAATAGATGACAATGCGAAGGGGTATAATATAGAATAGAAGGGAAAAATTGAATTTGATTAAGATTAGAGATGAGGATGAAGGGTAAAAAGGAAATATAGAAATTGTAAATTTAATTGAAATGACTAAACACTGTGTTGGAAGAAATATCCTTCTGGGTTCTGCTCCAAGTCGGGAAAAGGACACTGGAAACATGGAGACTGCTTGGAAAGATAGTTTAATGGTGGACAGGATCACATGGCTTGAGTTCCTGAGCAGAAAAGGGGCAGATACAGTAAATCCTCGGGTTTTTATGCTCTCTCTGGCTTTGCATTTCTTGGGGCCCCGAAAGAGTATCCTGATTGGTTGTCAGACTCCCAGGGGGTGAGGGTCTTAGCTAGCCTTGCTGGCTGATGGTCACATGTGCTTCCCAGGTCACATGCTTCCCAGGTCATGTGTGGTGAGTTTCGGTTGCTAGGTGGGGCCCATTGTGTTAGTTTCTGTAGGTATTGTGTTGCAAATGTCCTTTGACAAAGGATTGACTTTCTGCCTCTGGCCCATTAGCAAAGGGTAGGGGGCAGCAAGGTGGCAGCTGCTTTGTCTGCAAAATATGCTTCTCCGTTTCTCATCCAGGGAAATATAATATTCTGCCTTTTTAATATTTCCCAAAATATTTCATTCTTCTAGGAAAGGGGTTGGTGCTAATCTCCTACAACCGTTTAAATTTGTGAACCGGCCAAATACTCTGTTCAAAGAAAATACGTTGTATGTTTGTATGTGTGTTTCTAATTATTGCTATTTATTGCTATTTGTTCTCTTTTATTCTTTAAAATTTAACAATTCATTCTTTATCTTAATATCTTCATATTTGTTTGGGGTTGGTTTTCTTCCCTTTCATCTTTTTTATTGTACAGCAATCTTTCTCCTCAAACCTACCACCTCTCTCTTTTCTTTCCTTCTTACTTTCTCTTCCCCCCCCTCTTCTCCTTCTCCCTACTTCCTCTTCCTTTCTCCTTCTCCTCCTCTCTTCCTCCCTCTCTTACCCTCACTCCTACTCTAATTTCCCTTCCCTTCCTTCATCCCTCTCTATTGCTGTATCCTTTTATGCACAGGGACTACTCAGAGGGCTGAAAAAGTTATTTTTGACTGGTCCTCGCGCTTTTGACCAGTCCTCGAATTTACGACTGTCCTCACATTTTACGTTTTTTGCCCTGTCTTATCACCATGTTGAAGAGAAGCAGTTGTGAAATGAGTGACATGGTTGTTAAGAATGCTGCACAGGCATAAATGTGAGGATGGTCATAAGTGTGAGGACCGGTCAAAAGTCCGAGGACCTGTCAGAAATGACTTTTTTCAGCCCTCTGAGTAGTCCTTATACACATAGCCATGGCCACCCGGTCACATGACCAGCTAGCCATGCCCACCCGGTCACATGATCTCCAAGCCACACCCACAAAATAAGCCACGCCCACAGAACCGGTAGTAAAAAAAATTTAGAACCCACCCCTAGTTGGGGGTTACCACAACATGAGGAACTTTATTAAAGGGTCGCAGCATTAGGAAGGTTGAGAACCACTGCTCTAGATAAAATGTATTTACAGGTAGGCCTCGGTTTACAACCATTTGTTTAGGGACTGTTTGAAGTTCAATGGCACTGAAGTGATTTATGAACTGTTTTCACACTTATGACCATTGCAGCAGCCCAATGGTCACATAATCAAAATTCGGATGCTTGGCAACTGGCATGTATTTATGACAGTTGAACTATCCTGGAGTCATATAATCACTTTTTGTAACATCCCCCGCTGGTTTCCGACAAGCAAACTCAATGGATGAAGCCAGATTTCAATAATTGAATGTTTCACTTAACAATTGCAATGATTAATTTAACAACTGTGACAAAAAAGATCGTAAAATCGGGCATTACTCACTTAATAGATGTTTTCCTTAGTAAGGGAACTTTTGGGCTCAATTGTGATAATAGATCAAGAACCAACTGTACTGAGATTTTCTATGAAAGGTTTGTGCTCATTAGAGGTTTTGATAATGCTAAAACTGTCCTCAATGATTGTGGGATACAGATCTCCAAACAAATTTAATTAAGCAAGATCACACATCCCAGTATTTACCAGTCTTCCAAAAGATTTCATTCTAGTATCCTATTTATCATCCGGTAAAATTCTGAAATAAGGCCTTCACTTTAGACAAGTTAGATGCATTATCCTCAGCAGTCCTGTTTACATTTTAAAGTATTCCTACATATTTTTGGTTATGTCCATAGTGTAATAGTTCAACAGAAACTCTGCTATATTCTACTATTCTGCTGTCTAAAAGGATTCTAAATAGTCTCATTTCAGATTCTAAATAAAGCCTCGTTTATTAGATATTGAAGGAATTTCCAGATGGGGAGTATGGTTTCTACTTAACACTATTTCTTTGAGACAAGGACTCAGAAATATCATCTCAAGTCAATCTAATACAGAGATCTGCAACCTTAAACATTCAGAGCCATTTGGACCCATTTCCCACAGAAAAAAAACCAAATACTGGGAGCCACAAAACCTAGGTGGGCATGGCCAACTCCATGCCACTCACTCCCACCCAGTCACATGACCCCCCCTCCCCCAGCCATGCCTACCCAACAGGTCATTAGGGCAGATAACCGGTTGTTAAAACAAAACAAAACACCGGGAACCACAAAACCCTTCTCTCCCTCTCTCTTTCTGTATCTTTTCCTCTCTCAGTATATCTCTTCCCCCCTCGCCCTATCTTCTCCCCCCTCTCTGTGTCTATGTCTCTCTCCCCCCTCCCCCTCTCTGTATCTCTCTCCCTCTTTCTCCCATCTCTCTATGCCTCTCTCTCCCCTCTCTCTATGTCTCTCTCCCCCTCTCCCTGTATCTGTCTCTCCATCTTCCCCCTCTGTATCTAAGTCTCTCTCTCCCCTCTCTCTATCTTCCCCTCCCTTTCCCCCTCTGTGTGTCTCTCTATGTCTCTCTCCCCCCTCCCTATCTCCCCCCTCTCCCTGTATCTCTCTCCCTCTCCCTGTATATCTCTCGTCCCCTTCTCCCGGATCCCATTCCCATCGCACTAGCCCTCATGTTAGTGAGGCCGGCATCGGTCGCGGCTGGGTCGGTTCAGTTTCTCCGAGCAGAGAGCAGGTTGCGCGTCTCCCCAAGTGACCGAGGCATGCCCATCACCAACAAAGGCCAGAAGCAGCTCCAACAAGAGTGAGGCGCCGGAGAATCAGCCCCAGCCGCTTCTCCATCCTCCGCCATCACCCTTACCTTCTCAGGCCAGGTAAGGAGTGTCAGGGAGGATGAGAGGCAGGGCCAGCCAGTGATGGGACAGGAAGTCTCAGCAGAGGGCCCGAAGAGCAGCATGTAGCTCCGGAGCTGTGGGTTGCGGACACCCGACCTAGTACTACACCACCATCTGTACAATATGCTGCTGCACCATTACAGATAGTCCTTGACATACAATTCATTTAGTGATCATTTGAAGTTACAACAGCACTGAAAAAGGTGACTTATGACCATTTTTCGCACTTATGAGCCATGTTGGCGCAATGGTTAGAGTGCAGTACTGCAGGCTACTTCTGCTGATCACTGGCTGCCAGCAGTTTGGCAGATTGAATCTCACCAGGCTCAAGGTTGACTCAGCCTTCCATCCTTCCGAGGTTGTAAAATGAGGACCCAGACTGTTGGGGGCAATATGCTGACTTGTAAACCGTTTAGAGCGGGCTGTAAAGCACTATGAAGCAGTATATAAGTCTAAGTGCTATTGCTATTGTGACAGTTGCAGAATCCCCATGGTCACATGATCAAAATTCAGATTCTTGGCACTTGACCTGTATTTGGCTGCAGTGTCCCCAGGTCATGTGGTCACTTTTTGTGATCTTCTGACAAGCAAAGTCAATAGGGAAGCCTGATTCATTTAACAACCATGTTATTAACTTAACTGCAGTGATTCACTTAAGAACTGTGGCAAGAAAGGTCATAAAATGGTGCAACATTGATTTAACAATGAGTTGCTTAGCAATATAAATTTTGGGCTCAGTTGTGGTTGTAAGTTGAAGATTATCTGTAAGTATGTTTGGAACTTCCTCTACCACCACTTTTATATTTTATTTTATCTTTTCTTAATTATTTTAGATCCTATTATAATTACCATTTTTCTGTTTTACATATATGAAAATATGTAACAGTTATCTATTAGATATTTTAGTAAGACTGCAATAAACTGATTTGATCTGATTTACAGCTACCATATGTAAATTCTTCAGTAATTCTTTCCATGAGCTACCTAGTACCAGTATTTATTGATCTATAGAAAATATCTCAACAACACATATCAGTTGCCTTGCCAAATATTCTTCCTTCTCACACATAAACAAAAAAAATCTAAATACAATACTAGAAATATAAAATCAATTTCATGTAAACGTTCACAAAGCATCACTTAAATAAACAAATTTGCATGTACTAACATTCATTGATCTGAAGTTTAAGGCAATTTATTCTTACCTGAATATGTGCTTTCTGCAACACTTTCAAGTGTTCTGAACTTCTTTCCTACTAACTCGGAACTGGCATCTGTACTTAGGAAGTGCTTTAGATCAGCATTCATATGTTTCTTCTGGTGGGAGCGGGGAGAGGAAATATATTTAGCCACATTGAGCTGAAATGCATGTGGAGATAAATGCATAATAAAATAAAAACCAACCTTTATTGACATATTTGTGCAATCTCTCAATATATATATATATACACACTCACACGTGGTACCATATAAAGGGTGTATGAAAACTTTGGCACTGCAGGCTAATTAATATGCTTTATTAATCTTTTTTTTCCAGAGAAAATGTTATTGTGCTTTTCTTAAAATAGATTTTATCATCATACTAATTTTATCTCTAGAGGCTTTTTCTTGGGCTGTTCTCCTTTTTCAGCGCTCCACAAATTGGTCCAGTCAAAGCGACCCCGTATACATTCAAGTTCTCTTTCACGTTCCTGAATAAATCAAGGAAAAAATAAATGTAATGTGAACATTTCTGCAATAGATGTCCAGTGTCAAAGATTGATCAATACACATGATCTCACATATAATTAAGTACATACTTGTTTGAGCTGCTGGGCTAGACTGGAAGCTGAAGATGCTTCATTCTGCCTAAAGAGTCTTTCTTGGATTGTCTTTGTGTTTGGAGTGATAATTGGAGTTCTGTACCCTCCTGCAATAGCAGGATTTTGTGCAGTATTCTCCTGGCAACGCTCCCCAAAACGTTCCAGAAAAGGCTTAATGCTTGAACCTCCTATAATAATAATTAGTTTTTCTTTGTTAACAAGTTAAGGTTCTTTATCACCAAGAAAGAATAGAGGCCATAAATGAATATATAAACTATAAAGACTTAACTAAGACATCACTAAACCCATAAAGATTATATGTACTTAATGCATACCTTGCAACCTGCTTCTGTGCCAAAGCGAATGTTTTTATATATAAAACACTGAAAACTGGGACCCATCCGTGCAAATGCTTCATTAAACTCCATAGTTTTCTGAATAGATCATGATCATAAACATCTGAGTACAAATGTTTTCCAGCTATTCCACATGTAGTTTAAGAGAACTAGTTTCATCCAGCACTAAATGCTTGGCTATCAAAAATTACTATAAAACTCGTTTTAAAAACTTGAAATGCAAAGACAGGTAGTCCTCCAGTTACAGTGATTAGGGGTGGAACTTTCATCACTGTGAGATGGTCATTGAGTTGTGCCTCATTTTTATATATTTTGCATGGTTATTAAGTAAATCATGCAGTCATTTAGCGAATCTACATTTACTTTTTTGAAAACCCCAAGAATACAGTATATACTTCTTAAACAGAAGGCCAATTACATTTATAAAACATCAGTATTGTTAATGACTATAAGCAGTATCATACTGCAGTCATGTAACATATGGCCCCAGAATACACAAAAACTAATTTTAAAAAATTACTATGTTGCTTGGGTTGACTCAAGATAATAGAGTTATATTAATATGTCTAGAAGAGAGGTTTTTATCTCAACTATTTTGCTTGTAACTTCACTTCATAGCTTCCTGTTATGCCACTCTAGCACACATTCTGTGGATATAACATTATTATTAGATTTTTACCTTGCCTTTATAACTTTGTAAATAACTCAAGGTAATAAATGTACATAATACCACTTCGTTCTCCTTTTCCCCACTAAACATCTCTGAAAGGTGGGTTGGGCTGAGAGTGATTGACCCAAAATTGCCCAACTGTCTTTCATTCTTAAACTGAGACTAGAATTCAGTCTTGTAATTTCTAAACTGGCAACGTAACCACTCCAGCAAATTGGCTTACGGCCAATAAAAATATTTTAAAATTATATTAAACATATAGAATGTTTATGTTACAAAATGTAGTTTGTATGATTTGTAGAATTAAGTATATTTAATGTTGAAATTACAAATAATCATTGCCCAGGGATATTATTTTGCGCTGCATTTTAGGGAAATATGCTAACGCCATTTTTGTACATCGGATTGCAGGTTTTCACCTGTACGTCTTAATCAGCACAATCAAAATTAACTTCACACCACTTCCTGAAAAGAATGTTGTCCTTGCTTAACATGCAATTGGTTCTATGTGCTAAGTGGGACTGCTCAATCTCCATTTTAAAAATTACGTTAAGAATTCTATAAATAGGATAAATACTGATAAATTACATGGAAGGCTAGAAACAACAGATGTAACACTCAGATTATTAACTAACCAGATATATATTAGAAGCTTTACAGAAACATACCTTTCATAAAAGTATATAAAAAACTTAGTTATAAAATCTACTTAAAATATCAAAGCATTTTTATTTTACCTGGTGTGTTGGGCTTATCTTTGTAGTCAACTTGTACATGTGTTTCTTGTATCTGCTCTTCTTTGGCAGGAATTTGAGATTTTGGTGTTGGGTTAAGATAGCCCTTTTCTTTTAGGTTTGGTATCTCAGTTAATTTAGAATGGCTGCTAGTAATTCCTGAGGCCTGTGTTACAGAACTATTAGTTCCTTCCTAGATAGTTTGAATGGGGAAATGTATTAGTTTAAAATGACAATTAAAATTATTTTAAACATTTTTATTGTTTATAAAACAGTTTCCAGATGCAATGGATTCTTCTGTGGAAGCACTAATCCAAAACCAATTTTTAAAACTATTCTATTAGTAGTTTACTATTTTACTCTGACTTTTCTTTTCCACAGTATAATGTGAACAGGTGTATGTGAAAATACTATCAATTTTAGTGTAAAGTACTTACCATTTAGTACTTTAGTGTAAAGTATTTATCAGTTTCTCATAAATTCACATTTTAAACAAAACTTATTCCCTATTAAGCATGGTTTGAATGACAATCTAATATTGTTTACATTCATTTTAGCAGTCTATATAGGAAATATACAACATTAAAATATGGTAACTTACCAAAATCCCAGAGATTGCTGATTTATCCACAGCCGTTTGTGAACAGGATGTAGCATCCTGCTTCTCACTACTACTATTGATTCTAGCAGATGCTCCACTTGTAGTGGATAATTTGGAAAAACAAGTAGTACCAGGCTGTTCTTGTGTATTGTTTTGCTTTGCAGATGGATGGCTTAGATCATTTTCCCAGGAGCCAATTGTAGCAGCAAGGTTAGCTAGACGGCCCTTTCTTCCTATTGGTGTATCAGTTATTGCATTAAGTTTTTTGGGTGGGGAGATGACACATTCCTTTGATAGGATAGGTGTTATGGAAATGCTTTCGGGCAAATCTGAAAATTGAAACAATAAAGAATATTTTAAAATACAAAAAAGAGATGTCAAACTTTCTGAAATAGGAGTATATACATTTAGATAAATCCTTCTTTTCAGTTTTTTGTAAAGAAAAAGCACACAGTCCAAAAGAGAGTAGAGATTACCTTGTCCTTCTTGCCCTCTCCAAGAAGCAGACAAAGGAAAATACATTTATTACAGAACTCTGACACTTCAAACCATAGTCTTAATATAAAAAGACACTTGGAGTATTCTAAATTGAATACAGTAGAAATAAATTTCAGACAGAGATTTATCCTTAGCCATTACACAAATCTATAATGATTTGTGGAACAATATTTCTGAGAGTACTTCCATGCCACCAGTTTCTACCTCCAAATCCCTCACAAAGGTAATTAAAACTAATTGGAGTCTTCTTTCCTTCATGAACCCTGAAATGCAGAGCACATTAAAAAACAGTGACTCAATCCCTAACCTGGCTTATTCTACAGCCAAATATCAACTGTTGGATTTTATAGCCAAAAATGGATAAGTGTGTGTGTGTGTGTATACATACACATACACATACACACACACACACACATATATATATGCATATGCATATGCATGTGTGTGTGTATGTGTGTGTGTGTATGAACACACAACTGTTCAGGTCCAGTGGACCAATCCCAATGGTGCAAAGCAGAGTTATTGCCATAAGTCAAGTAACAATTGTGTCAAAACAAAGCATTGGCTCACACATGTAACTCTCGTTTTCTAGCTGACATTGGCAGACTTGCTAAACATTTGCAATCATGCCTATTTCAAATCAGATTACTTTTTTTCCTCTGTAGGACAGTACTTTGTAGCTAAACAAAAACGTAATTTTTAAAAAGTTTCAAGTGTTGCTTTTCCATATAGTATTTGCTCCCACATATCACTGCATAGTTTTAATTTAGTTTTCTGTGTATTAGCATGAAACATATACCATTATCCCAGCAGCGACGCTGTTCTGCCAACTTCTGCATACGTGTTTTAACTGAACGAACAGAAGTCAGTTCAGATGTAGAGTTGTGTTCTTCAGTCTCTGAGGATGAAGCAGCAAGCTGAGAGGTAGGAGCCATTTCAAGAACTGGGTTTATCGAGGGCAAATTAACTGGATGCATATTCTCTGAATTAGAAACTGAAATTTCTGCATTGTCTGAACAATGTCTTTTGGATGGTGATGGCTTTGCACTTGGTTTTGCTATAGAAATTTTTTTTGGGAAAAGACAAACAATAGAATATGTTTGTAACTAGAATAGCCTAAATGCAGCATTAAGTTAAAAACAAATTCAGATTTCACAGACAAAAATATAGAATCAGTTTACAGGCTTCTTGGCTACAGGCGGTTTATGATTTCTATCATTTTGCCAAAGACAGAAAGTTTCTTAGGGAGATGCCATATTTTTGGTTTGGAGCCCACCACAATAAACATATTACTTTTGTAAAAAGAAAAAGAAAAAGAAAAAAATCTGAACCAGTCATCAGAAATGGGTACACATCAAAAACAGAAGAGCTATTGGAAAATTAATTAATTATTGGATTTATAGATGATCTGATTCATATACCTCCTCAAATATATAATTTGGGATTAAATAAAATTTAAAAATAAATTTAAAAATGTAATTGCATTCATTTTTAGTATAATAGAAACCTCGAAAGATACTCACAACAACCTCTAATGCATATTCCTGCTCCAGATTTAGTTTATGACATTTTAATATAAATTTGCTGTAAAGAAAAAGGCAAGTGTGGTTTAAGAATTGGCAAAATTTTACAATATTGTGATGAAAAATACCTTCTTCGTTAGACTGAAGTGACTGATTACCAGCTTCTGATAAAGGCTCTCTATTTCTTTTTGTTTGAGCCATATTCCGGACTCCTGCTGTGGAACGCCCAGCCATCAGCTTCTGTAAATTCTCCCTCCTGGCACGAGTTCGTTCTAACAGTTTCTAAAATGTTCATAAGGATGATCAAAGGTAAATATTTCCTAATTGTTATAATGATTTTTGTATAACATAGTTTTATTTATTTGTGATAATTCTTTATAAAAACTAACAAACCTATGATTTTTGTCCAATGAGAAACTAATACAATGAGATCTATCAACTGGAATATAGGTGGTTCTCATTTAGCAAGTGTCTTGTTTAGCAATTGTTGATAGTTACTACAGTGATGAACAGATAATTTTGCAACAATTCTATTTGTATCTTTGTAAATTTGTAAAGCAAAGGAAAGCTGAAAAGTAACATCATAAACACAAATAAAATTTTGCTTTAATAACCAAATGACTGTTGTGATTGCTAAATGAGGACTAATTACATTTTATCAGATTTCAATGAAAAAAGTGAGATTACTTAGATGCTGAGTTTATTCTGTGTTTTATTAAATTAACTGAAATGCAGAACAATAAATACCGTTTCCCCTAAAATAAGACATCCCCTGATAATAAATCCAATCGGGCTTTTGAAGGCATGCGCTAAAATAAGCCCCTCCCATAAGCCCTCCCCAAAAATATTTAACCGCATGCACAGCCGGTCCCCACCATTTTCTCTGGTTAGGGTTAGGGAGACAGAGCTGGAAATCAGGTAAGACGGCAAGAGAAGCCATGTCTTGCTCCATGTGCCCCAAAATAATAAGACCTCCCCGAAAAGAAAGCCAAGTGCTGATTTCAGGATTCAAAAAATTATAAGACATGGTCTTATTTTCAGGGAAACATGGTAGTAAATAAATAAATCCATACTAGAAAACATTTTACAAGTTCTGCGTAATCAAGACAATATTTAAATTTAAATTAAATATAACTATAAATATATCTGTAAAGCAAATACACCCTAATATCAATGCAATGGTATTATATAAATATGCCACACTACTCTAAGATTGTTATTTTTAGTCAGTTTTCAACTCCTAGTAACAAACAGCAAGATTTTTGGAAGTGGTTTGCCATTGCCTCTTTCCTAGGGCTGAGAGACAGTGACTGGCCTCTGGTGTATTTCTAAGGCCTTAAATTGTATTATCTCCTGTTTTACAAGGTGAAAGCATTCATTGCTAGCAGTTCAGCATCAAATCCATTACTTGGATTTTCTTTTGTAATGTTTCTATATTTTTCCTTATCTTTTTTAAAAATATAATTTACTTTTTTCTCCAATGAGATTAAGCTATCTCTCCAAGAGGGAAGAAAGGGCTAAATATGTAATCCTATGCTTCTCTCTTAAGTAGCCAGGAGGTATTTAGTGAAACTATTTGTTTTTTAATTGTTTAATTGCCAGAAAGCAGATAGATTGCCCTCAGAAGATAAGTGGTGGCTCATGGGCTGCCAAGTTGCCACCCCAAACGCAAGAGTCAGGAGCAACACAACACCTAGAAGACTTCTAAGATGAGATATTATTTATTATCATTCATAACTAAGAAAACCACAATTAATTAGAATAAAAAGAAAAGGAATAACTATTCTAAAATACCCAGGAAATATTTAAAAAATATATCTTGACATAGTATACAAACAATAGTCTAGTACCATGATGGCGAACCTATGGCATGCGTGCCCAAAGTGGTACACGAAGCCATGGCGCGCGGCATGCCTGGCCTTGCCTGTTTGTCTTCCGGATTTCTGGTGTACATGCACACATGATGATCAGCTGTCCTTCACGTGTGCAGCAATGCCGAAAACCGGTGTGTGCATGCGCGCCAGCCGATTGTCGGGCGTGCATGCACACTAGAATCTGGAAGTTTGGCTTTTCCAGAGCGCGATCCCTTTGCACGCATGGCAGTGCCGATAACCGGCCTAAGCATGAATGCTAGCCACCTGATTGTTGGGCATGCATGTGTGCTAGAACCCGGTGTTCTGTTTTTCTGGAGCGCAGTCCCGATGAGTGTGTAATGTTTCTGCACAGCGTTTTCGGCACTCAGTGCCGAAAAGGTTCGCCATCACTGGTCTAATACTTAGCTATGATTAAAGAAATAAAATTAGATTGAACCAATAAGAATTTAAGATAAAACAAGTTAGGGTTACTCTAACACAGGAGTGTCAAACTCAAGGCCCACGGGCCGGATATGGTCCACAATGAGGCCAAATCTGGCCTACATGGCCATCCTGGAAACTGCAAGGGTCCGGCCTGCCTCACTTCAGCCCAGCCTATGCCATCCCGGTGTGCGCGCAAGTGCACAGGTCCAATTCTCTGTTGTCGCATGCAGAGAAACAAAAGGTGTTTGTTGGACTATGGTTAAGAAAAATAGTTCAGACCTTCCAAACTCGTGAAATCTTTATTTTTTCCATGAGAAGTTGGAAGGGCTGAACTATTTTTTTTACCATAGTCCCACAGACTACTTTAGTTGCTCTGCATGAGGCGGTGGCGAAAGGAGCTGGAAAGTTTAGTGAAGAGGGAAGTGGCTGCCCTGGGTGGCAGTGTGTGTGTGTGTGTGTGAGAGGGTTTGGCCTGGCTGAAGGGCCCTGTGGTAGGGCGGGGCAGGTGGGGCAGCTCTGCACCCTTTGCCTTGCTTTGTCCTCCACCCACCCACCCGTCTCGCTTCATTCTTCACCACTTCTTTTTCTTGCTCACCTCCATAATCTATAGGAGGCTGAGCAATGCACTGGTGCAACAGCCACAAAGCGAGGTGGTGGTGGTGGTGGAGTACGAAGCAAGGCAGAGGGGTGCAGAGCTGCTGCCTTACCTAAGTGTCCCGCCAGCTAAGCACTGAAGCACTGCAACTGCTGCTGAGGGGGGAGGGGAGAGAGAGGGAGAGAGAGGGAGGAAGGAAGGGAGATAGATGGAGGGAGAGATATCTCCAAACTGTGTGTGTACGTGTTTGTATGAGAGAGCATGCTTTAGTTGGAGCATTTAAGCTGCTGGCAGTGGCAGCAGGGGAAGGAGCTGTTTTTCTTCTTGTTCTCCCCACTGAACCCGCAGCAGCCACCTAATGATTGCCCACCTCAACCAGCCAGCCAGCACCACCTGACCTGCTCCCTGCCTAGCCAGCTGGCACAAAGCCTTGTTCTTCTCCTCTTCCTACCCGCCCAAGAGGCAGCAGGTTTTACAGGACAGTGTCTCATTTCTGCCCCAGCACAGCAAACTCTGGCAGGATGGACACGGGTGTGAAGGACCTGGCCATGCAATGCTTCCTCACTCAGTTGAAAACTCCATTCAGCCTCCAAACAGTAAGGCCGACCCACATGAGTAAGGAGTGCACCAGGGCCCTGGACGGCGTTGGTTTCTGCACTCAGCCGATTCCATGGCTGCCTGTACTGTTTGGAGGCTTTGCACTGGCTGGCCAGGCAGGGAGCAGGTCAGGCGGTGCTGGCTGGCTGGTTGGGGAGGAGGCAATCATTAGGTGGCTGCCACGGCTTCAGTGGGGAGGACGAGGAGAAAAACAGCTCCTGCATCGCCCTTCCTCCACCGCCAGCAGCTCAAATGCATCAACTAAAGCAGGAATTGCACGCTCGCTGTCTCATATAAACACACACACACAGTTTGGAGAGCCCCCCTCTTCTTTCTCTCTGCAGCAGCAGTTGCAGCACTTCAGTGCCTGGGTGGCAAGGCACTCAGGTAAGCTGGTATGGGGTGTCGCAGCTCCGCACCCCCATCGCCTTGCTCCTGCTGTGTGCGCCGCTGCCAGAAGTTCTCCCACACACACACAAAGAGTTTGGAGAGCCCCCCCCCTGTCTCACTCCAGTTGCATGCAAGCTCCGTGGGACAACAAGGTCTCATTAAGTAGTTATTGGGGGCAAGCAGGAGACCGGCAAACACTTTTCGTGCCAAGAATGAAAGTTTCTGGGTCCTTGACACTCTGCAAAAGAGGATAGGTGCCTGAATCTGCGTGATATTATAGCACCCAGGAGCGTCCATTCTCACCACGAAAAACATTTCCGAGCCAAATCTCGGAGGCAAAGAAACAGAGAAACAAAGAGAGGAGACAGATGTTTGCAAGGGGAGTCTTTGTGGCAGGAAAGAAGAAGCATGATGTATCTTAGTGGGTCGGGGGTGGGGGGCCTGTTCTATCACTAACTCTCCCAGCCTTCCCCACCCTGAGATACCTCATGTGCACATTGGTGTTCTTGAATTGTGAGCTCTTAGGAAATTATTCCCTCCTTGTGTATTGCAAGCAACTATTTCCAGTGGGGAAAACAGGATGAAGCAATTGGAGGAAAATATATTCCTTTGTTATATTTCCAGTCTGAATTAGGCCATGGCATAGTCCTTACAAGAAAGCCTTATAAGGATTATATATTAATAGAAAAGCAACTTAACTTACCTCTGTTCTTAAACGCTAAAGCTTTTGCACATAAAAAACAGAGGAGCTCTGATCAACTATCAGAGCCATCAATTTGACAGTTTTGCTGTACTACAATCTGTGGATGCCCACATGAAATGCAAGCATGGAATAAACTGAGCCTGGTTTGTTCTCAGTCTTAAAAGTGGCCACAAATTACTAGCAAAATTGGCATTTGCTCACAAGGCAAGGAATGTTTCCCCTTTTGCATTTAAGCATCCAAGAAGTAACAGGAAAGACAAAGAAAAAGGAAGAGGGGAAGGAAGGAGAAAGAAAGAAGGAAATGGGAAAGAAGGAAGAAGAAGGGAAGGAAGATTATAATGAGTGAGTGAGGGTCTGAAGTAAATCCTACCTTAGCACTTGGCCACCAGCAGCCCTGCTGCCTTTTGCCATTCCCTTGTCCCCTCCTCCTGACCTCCCATGGTGGTCTCCCATCCTATCACTGAAGATGCTTTGATTACAAAGCCGGGTCTCCTCGTAAGATGGAGTGGATCTCCCTCTGACCCACACACTTTGCCCTCCTGAGCATACCATGAGGAACCTGGCCAGGGAGAGCGAGTACAGGTACTACGAGAGCGTAGTAGTGGGAGCTGGCCACGCCTACCCCACCCCCAAGTCAACCATAATTCTGATGCAGCCCTCAATGAAATTGAGTTTGACACCCCTATTCTAACAAATCAAACTAAACCTTTATTGTACACATGTTGTGCACTGACAATAAAAGTTTGATTTGAATTGTTAGAACAATGTTTAGTAAAGAATTGAACTAATAATTCCCTGCAAGCATCTGTGTACACGAGACAGTACAAAATTCCATGCTCCATCATTTCAGTTATTCCTCTATGAGTGCATAGTATCTGATCAAAAGGGATCTTCTGTATCTTCCTTCAAAGCAATTGTTATATGGCTTTATCTAACCAAAATAAACCCCTTCTACATTTCAGAATTATTACGTGGCTAGTTTAAGAAGGCATGCAAAATAGTTAAAGGTGTTTCCAAGTAAAAGTGATAAATTGATAAATCTGCTTCAACTCTAAATCAATGACTGGTTGTTTGAGATCAGTACACAATCATAGCCCATCAAAGATGGGCAAAAAAAAAAAGCAGTGTGCTGGAAAAAGGACAGTTCAGACAAAGCACCATATTCAGAAAGCAGCAAGGTCCTTATTTACAACAAATCAAATCAGGTAACATATACTATATTTTCTAAAGTATAAAACTGCCAGACTAAAGGCAGTTCATTTCAATTTAAAGTGCTTTTTTTAAAAATGCATTATTCCAGCTGCAATAATCTAAGCACTACTCAGCCACTTATCAGGATTTTATTTGGTACATTGTTGGAAGAAATGTCCATCTGGATTCAGTTCCAAGTGGGGAGAAAGACACTGGAAACATGGAGGCTATTCGGAGAGATGGTTAAATGGTGGACAGGACCACATGGTTTGAGGTCCTAGGCAAAATGAGTACATGAAAGAGAGAGAGATTTATATCCTCTCTTGGGCCTTGCCTTGGAGCTTACTGTTCCTGTGTAAAAAATGTATTCTGATTGGTTGTTAGACTCCCATGGGGCCATGTAGAGGTACTTTGTAGGTTGTCTTGAGTCCCAGGCTTGGTTGAATCTTGCTGAGTGATACAATCTCCCCAGTTGTCATATGGTGAGTTCTGTTGCTAATCCTATCATGTCATGAAGGCCATGTCTTAATCTCATCACCCTGGAGCTGCTTTGTCTTTAAAACATGTTTCTCCTTTTCTCATCCAGGGAAATATAATATTCTGCCTTTTTAATGTTTCCTAAAATATTTCATTCTTCGGGCGGGCAGGGGGCATGCTAACTTTCTTCAATATTATAAATTTTTATTTTTTCCATATAAACACAATACATATTTAATGTAGTGACAAACAGTTCACATTTTAATTGAAAGGGGAATGGTTTTGCTTCTAGAAATGTTTATATTCAAATTTGGCATAATAGAGAACAAGACTCAATTTCTCTGATACTGAATTAGAGTAATTATGAATAAATTTAAAAAAAAACTTGTCCTGAGACTACAGAACCAAAAGGAGAATTCTGGTTTGACCCACCTACAATACTGTACTACAAGGTGTCAAACTCAGTTTCATTGAGGGCCGGATCAGCATTGTGGTTGTTCTCCAGGGGCTGGGGAGAGGGCATGGCCTGGGAGGAAGGGGCATGGCTGGGGTGGTCATGACCGACTGGGCGCAGCCATCGGGCATGGCCCACTTGACATCGCTCATGTGGGTGGTGCTTGTGGGGGCCGGGCAGGGTTAGGGAGGGAATCCAAGGGTCTCCACTGGGTGGGGGGGGGCCCTGGGAGGCTCGTATCGCAAGATGAGGTGAGGCGAGGCAGAGCAGCTACAGCCAGAAACCCGTCGGCCACTCTGCGCTCACTGCCCTTTGTGTGCAGGGAGGATGGTTTCTAGCTGTAGATGCTAGCCTGCCGGCCCCTGAGCTAGTGCATGCTGTGTCTCTGGAGCCCGCTGCCACCACCGGGCTGGCCGTTCAAGAAGCAAGCAGTGGAGGAGTGGAATGTGATGCTGACCGCTAGATGCGCTAACTCCATCCCACTGTCTGTTTTGGCTTGCCGTTGGAGAGCAGGTTGCTGCTGGTCATGTTCTCCTTGGCCCTCTCACAAGTCTTGCCCTTGATCTGCACCTGGAGCGTGTTTCTCTCATGCACCTGACTGCAGTGGGTCACAACAGTGCCAAGGTGTGTTGGGTGCACGAGGGGTGCTTCGCCAGCAGGAAGTGGAGGAGGATGTGGGGCTTTGAAGAGCAGAGGTGGCACAATGGTTAGAGTGCAGTACTGCAGGATACTTCTGCTGATCACTGACTGCCAGCAGTTTGGCAGATTGAATCTCACCAGGCTCAAGCCTTCCATCCTTCCAAGGTTGGTAAAATAAGGACCCAGATTTTTGGGGGCAATATGCTGACTCTGTAAACTGCTTAGAGAAGCAGAGGGAAGTCCTGCTACCCCCGAGGCGCCCTACATCTTACTAGGTGCTGCGCCTTCCAGGAACGCCAGACGAGCTGGAATTTGGCTGCAACCCTCAGCTCGGAACAGAAAAGCGGAGGTGGGACTACAAGACAGAAGGCTGCCTTCAGTCCAGGAAAGGGACCACAGCCTCATGGGCTCCATCTGAAGGAGCTGTGTTGGTCAGCAGCACCCCAAAAGGGCTTTGGAGCTGCTGCCTCGCAGGGTAGAGCGGGGGGTCAGCTCTTCCTGCCTAGCAGCTTCGATGAAGGAGATGCATCATTTGTGGCAACTCCGCCACCACTTGGCAGATGCACCTAGCCCGAAGGAGGTGAAGTGGCCAGCTAGAAAGGCTGAGGTGGTAAAGCATGCCCAGGCCCAGCAGGCAAAAAACAGCCACCATGAGTGGGGAAAGCCAGTTCCCCATCGGCGCCCTGGCTGCCGAGGCCTAGCCAATGTGGGAGGCACATGATCCCAGTCATGGTGCCAATGGGGATCAAGCTTTCCCCGCTCGTAGTGACCACCTTTTGTCTGATGGGAATAGGCATGCTTTACCACCTCTTCTCAGCCTTTCTAGCTGGCCTCTTTGCTTCCTTTGGGCTGGGTGGGCCTGGTGCTTCGGGTGGCGATGGCAGTAGCCTAATGGATCTGCACGAGCTGCTGGCAGCTTCGGTGGTGCTGAGGTGCGTTGGGTGCGCTAGAAGGCGTTCCACATGCGGGCCAAGGGCAAGACCCGTGAGGAGGCCAAGATGACCAGTGGACACCTG
The DNA here is from genome assembly GCA_022577455.1 of Arizona elegans. Classification (NCBI taxonomy): domain Eukaryota; kingdom Metazoa; phylum Chordata; class Lepidosauria; order Squamata; family Colubridae; genus Arizona; species Arizona elegans. The sequence goes on along the minus strand of JAKOOJ010000004.1, from coordinate 78,407,137 downwards.
CTCTTCAAACACAAGCAAAACAGACAGGACGGCGTAGGTGGGCCAATGGTGTCTGGCAGCAGCCGGTCCACACCCTCGTCATCTTGTTTTGGCCCGCGGCAGCGGCAGAGAACGCAGTCCAGCCTGCTGGATGCGCTGGGCACCTGCCCTGTCCATATAGGATGAAGCAGGAGCATCCAGTGGTGCACATCATGTGCCTCCCCCTCCGACTCTGCCTGCTGCCAACATGCCTGTTTCCTGGATGGCCAGTTGCGAAGTCCCTGTTGCTGGACATCTCCTCCCCACCCCAATGCACACATACCTGAAAGGCTGGTAAGTGCGGCCATTCTGGAAATGATAAGGGGCCAGCCTGCGTCACTTTCGCCTTGCCCATTCCATCCTGGCAGGCATGCATGTGTATAGTAGGGTCCACGCACAGGGTCCTCACCCCATCCTGGAATGCATGTGGGCTCCTGCAGCCTCCTGCACATATGCACGCCCACAGGGATGGGCCAAACCAAAGTGACGTGGGCTGGCCCATTACTATTTCCAGGATGGCCACGTGGGCCAGATCCAACCACATCGCAGGCTGGATCTGGCCTGCGGGCATTGAGTTTGACACTCCGACTATATTAGGAAGTTGACTGTTATTGAGAGGCTGAATCTCTTACTCCCAGAAAACACAAAATAGGAAAGAGGGTCATTTATGCCCCAGCCACGAATTACCTAACTATTTAGTGTTTGCTCATTTCTATTCTATAGTTTTTACATAATAAATTCTTTCCTAGCTGTTCGTTATTCCTTTTCTACCAGTTTATAGGACAACCAGGCTATAATCAGGGGCTGTTAAATTTTAATCTTTATGCAGTATTTAGAAACAAAGGCAATTTTAAGTCTAATATAATAGTTCAGATTATTTGATAACTGATAATCTCTTTGTATAAGAGATGCAAATAAAAATTTCTGAAATTTTAGTTACTTGAATTAATTTGAGTCCTGCTCTAAAAGTAATACCCAACTTTTGTAGAACTAAATTATAATAGTTTTTTTTTTAGAATGGAAGTGATTTTAAGGGAAACCCAGTTTGTGGTTGATCAACTTGCTCTATTTACATCCTTAACTCTGAAACTTAAATATGGTATACTGTAGAAAACTTTCTGAATTTCAAGTTATATTTAAATAATTCTAAACTAAATTTTTACAGCAACTTAACTTGTTTGCTTTTGTATTTCTTTTCATCTTAACAAGCCAACTAGCAATTCAGAAATGCCACACCCATTCATTCATTCCCCCCTCCCCTGAGTCAAGCACAAAAAAGGCATGAGTCAAGACATGAAAAAGGTGCAGTTTGAGAGCAGTGTTGTTGTTTTTCTAAAAAAAACTGCTAAAACATTCCTGATCACAACTATGTGTTATGTATGCAAGACTTATGGAAAGTACCATTGGTATTAAAATTGGTATTTGGTATTTAAACACTAAAAATTCTTATTAAAACAAATCAAGCCTTCAACCCCATTGAATAAATAATCTTTGTTAGAAATGAGGAATTGAAAGACTCATGCAACAATTTTATACTGGATTACAATACTCAGAAGTATTGCGAGTTAAATACAAATTAATTGAATTACATTTCATGAAAGCATTGCATCACGTCCTTTTAGTTGAAACAGAATCTCCATTTATTAGATTTAATTTATAACTAAGGGCGCATAAGTCAGGTTTGGGGCGGGGAGGAACTGCTTCTCTTCATACTTTCTTTTCTTGGTAATATACCCTTTCCTATCTCAAGAACCGGATATATGTGGCTCTGGATTGAATATGGAGTCCTTGGTGCTCTGTAAACTCGGTTGTCTGCTTGCAGACGTTTTGTTTTTCCCAACATTTCCTCTTCCCAATCAGTTTTCTCCACCAACACTGTTCTGACCTTCTCTACACTACACAATGTGCCCACCTTTCTCATTACCCACCTTTCTTATCCTCGGTCACACTTAACAACCGACTCATCGAGGCATTAAGTAGAGGTAATCACGTACCTCGGTGAAAGGATCCATCTTTACAAGTATCCCCTGCTGCCACCGTAGCCGCTCGCCTCGTCTGCAACCAAGCTATTTCACTATGCTTACCAAATGAAAACTGCTGTTAGATTTGAATTTCACCGCCTGCCACAGGCAAACTGCGTACTACGCATGCGCCTCACCACCCCCCTCCCCCGCGGCTGTTGCTCCGCCCATCCCAATTCCATAACGGAACGGCTCGTCTCCCGCGCGTGAAGTTCAATCCTGATAAAGCGATCGTAGAAAAGTGAAGACAACGATTGACAAGATTTTTAGCCAATGATTCACAAGCCATATTCTCCTGGTTGCGTCTTCGCATTTTACAGCCGCCCAGTCTTAGGGCTTATGGCGTCATTATATGGTTATGGTTCATAATCAGTTTATGAAATTGTCGGACCCTTAAAAAAGGCCTTTGTATAACTTTAAAATTTCAGAAATAGGAAATCCTAGTTGCAGTCCTGTATGAAGTCAGCGTCTTTAATGCTTTCTGATTGCTATTGAACTTCGATGGGGCAACCTGCTAGTGAGGAAACCCAGCGAGATTTTCCTCTAACTTTTGAAAATCGGGGGGGGGGGGGGGGGAGTATAATTCCACTAACTTTAAGAAATAAATGAGAGCGGTGACATTCTAATATTGCAGATCTTCGTCAGTTTTATACATTGTTCTCAGTGAAATGTTTGTATGATTTGCACACAATCTAGAACTCGGATATCTCTATGATAGTTTGAGGTGCGGCAAAATATAGGAATTAGGAAATTAATTTGTAGGAAGTTAGCACCCACCCCCTTTCCTAGAGGAATGAAATATTTTGGGAAATATTAAAAAGGCAGAATATTATGTTTCCCTGGATGAGAAATGGAGAAGCATGTTTTAAAGACAAAGCAGCTCCCATCTTCCTGTCCCCACCCTTTGTCAATGGTCGAGAGGCAGAAACTCAATCTTTGTCAATGGATCATCATCTGCAACACAATAGCACCCATCTAGCAACAGAAACTAACACAATAGGATCCATCTAGCAACAGAAACTCACCACATGGCACCTGGGAAGATTACATCAGCCAGCAAGGTTGATTACATCAGCCTTGCAAGACTAAGTGTGCAAGGCTAATCAGCCAGCAAGGCTAAGACCCCCACCCCCTTGGAGTCTGACAACCAATCAGGATACTCTTTCTGGGCCCCAAGAAGTTCAAAGCCAGAGAGGGCAGAAAACCCGGGGACTTGCTGCGTCTTGTCCCCTTTTCTGTTCAGGAACTCAAGCCATGTGATCCTGTCCATTAAACCATCTTCCCAAGCACTCTACATGTTTCTAGTGTCTTTTTCCCCACTTGGAGCTGAACCCAGGAGGATATTTCTTCCTACAAACTGTTCAAAGCCCATGGATTTGGGAGAATTGGCTTTATGGTTAAATAACAAATCTAGACCAATCTAATTAGTTCAGACTTGTGTGGCTTGTAAACTCGTGTAATTGTAGATACTTAGTAAAAGCAGAGGAAAATATTGTGTGTTCTAGACATTATTGCCATTGTCTAGGGCCATTTAGTTATCCTGAAGAGAAAAGTGTATACATTTTATATTTTCAACAACATGCCAGGTAGAGAGATCTGTTTTCCTAGTCAGTTGGTTGTAAGTTACTTTGCTCCCTGCGGTGTACCAAGGATAGGTGCACAAGCCCAAACAGAATGAACTAGCAATTTAGGCAGTCAGGATTGCATTGTATCTAGCATATAGATTTCCCTGACATTGTATGTGTTACAGTTGAAAATACCTAACCTGCTATCTGTAAATATGTGTGCTTGTGTATATATCATTGTGTGATGTCATTGTGTCCCTTACCATTGGTTACTACTTACCATTAGCCCCGCCTCCTCTGTATATAAGTTTTCGCTCCTCTCAGATTGATGGCTGTCTAAATGTGTTCCTGAGGAAGAAAATAAATATTATTATTACAAGAAAGTCTACAGTCTCTTATATTGGGCCTAACCAGGATAACCAAACTAGTAACAAATTGGTAGCAAGAGGATGGTTTGGTAGGCCCAACCGAACATAAAGATGCAAGACTCACATAACGACAAAAGAAGACCTGCCACCAGATACATAACGAAAAGAATGGCAGCTCAACTAACTCCTGACAAATATACACCACTTGAAAATATTAAGAAACAAACGCAATTACAAGAAAATGAACTGCTAACACAAAACAAACAACCACTAGCTGGAGCAGAACAAACTTTCTCAACATCAAACAAAGAAGATGAGGTAAAAAGAAAAATACAAGAATTAATAGAAACAACTACAGCTGAATCAAATCTGCTTGTGAAAATCCGCAGCATGATAAACGACCACGGAACAGCAGCAGATAACGAAAATAACAAACAAGAAAACTGCAAGGTAAGAAATTTAACCCGACTTCAAAAATGACACCGAAGATGGCGACAGCTTCCCGTCTTTTTCATGGCAGCCATCTTATCCACCTAATACCTCTAAAATGCCTGACCAATTACTAAAAGAATTCCAAACCTCAAACTACGAAATAAAAAACAAAACCTACCAAGAAGATGACTACCCGAGTCCAAAAACAAATAAAAAACAATTATTTAAACAAAACAAAGCTCAACCTACTGAAGTAGAAATAGACAATGCTATACAGGTGCTGACTGCAGCACTCGGGACTAAACTAACAATACCAAACAAACAACCAGAAAATGAAATAGAAAATTCTAAACTACCATCTACCAAAAGCCAAAAAGAAATAGACTGTCTAAAGAAAGGCCTAGCCACCCAAAGAAAGACAAGCTGGCAATCATACTTACCTACCGAAGAGCAACTCCCTGAACAACCCGGCTCCATTGGCAATGGCGGCCCACCTCAAGCTCCACTTACTGACGACCTCAAAGAAGACTCCCCGACGAGCAGAGCAGCACCCCAGGCATTCTTCAGTCACCAGAGGCCCTCCGGAAACAAAGCAGAGCAACAGAAGACCGTCTGGGACTTCACCCCAGGAGCTGCAGACACAGGAACCTCCCTCGCCGACTGCTGGAGAAAAATGAGGACTGAGCATGCCCAGAACGAGCCTGCAAAGAAAGAAGAAGAAAACATAAATACAAGTCAGCGTAACATAGAGATAAGTAAATACAGACATACATCTACCATACCCAGGCCTTATTGTGTGTATGCTAAGGTCTTAAATCATGAACAGCTACTAAACATGAATAACACTTCACAACACTCAGGGACAATACCTTCAGACTTTATAAAATTAAGATTAGATGGAAGCAACTTAATGGAATGGAACCAGTGTTTACAGATTACATATTTGAAAGAGAATGTTTTATTTTTTATTGATAACCCACCAGATAAGCCTTGGACCTATGAAATAGACTGCCTCCATCACAAAGCATATTATATATTAATTGCATCTATTTCCCCAAGTATACTTCCCAGTATAGAGCATAATTTAACTGTATTTGAAACATACCAAAAATTATTCAATTTGTTCTATAGTAAAAGTGTAGCCACCACCACAAATATTTCTAGGGAATTCTATTCTGCCAAACTAAAACATGATACCTCCATGAGTGAACATATCTTGAATCTAAATGCAGTAAGAGCAGACCTTATCCAAAGGGGGGAAACCATTTCTGACAACACCATGAAAAGCATTATAATTAATTCATTAGATCACAGCTGGGATAACTACATTACCTTAATAGATAACCTAAGTATAGAGCAAATTACCTTAGAAAATCTTACCAATAAGCTTATTACTGAAGATAGACTTAGAAGAGAGCGATATACACAACTAAGGGAAGGTAGAAATCAAAGAAGAACTGATTTTAGGGTCAGAGATAGGTACCCACATGAATGTTCCATATGTGGATCTGAAAGACATCAAAGAAGAGACTGCCCCAAGAACGCAGGATACAGTGACTCATACCAACACAAGGATAGGAGAATACACTTCTTAGACAGAACTTCCCCAGACTACAGGTATAAACGGAGAGAATCACCACATTCTAGAGAAAGACAAATGTACAGAAATAACCCTAGAGATAATAAGAAAGCATCACTATATGGAATAAGAAACAATGACACTTTAATATCTGATTCACTCAACACTTGGCTCATCAATTCTGGAGCCACATGTCATATAACTCACAATAGAGAAATATTAAGCAACTTCACTGAAAAGAAATATTACATTAAAGTAGCAAACCAAAATAAAGTCCTAGTGAGAGGAATGGGAGACACACATATAAAGGGTATAGGAAAAATAGAGGGGGTACTATTTGTACCCGAAATCCCAAATAATATATTGGCAACTCTAAAATTAAGTATAGAGAATGAAATAGAGACCACTTTCAGAGGTGGAAAGGTATTTATGACAAAAAACAGCAGAAACATAGGTAAACTATTCACAAATGACGGACTAACATACCTACTGCCACAAGATAGCGAATTAATCTACGCAAACTATCAATTAAGAAACAAAAAGGCAAATTCAGATAGTCATGATGAAAGTAACAATGATAATGCATCGAACACTGACAATAATATGTCTGAAAATTTAAACAATGGAAGGCCTATACACGATAATTGTAGTCACTTACTCCACAGAAAGCTAGGACACGCAAGCTTTCCTGTCATACGAAAGATGTTAGAATGTTCCGAAGATTTAAAAATAAAGAACTGTAAAAATTATTTAGAATGCTCTGTGTGCAATTCATCCAAACTTAAGAACAAACCTAAACCCAAAAAAGCCACTCGCACCACACAATCAATTTTTCAATTAATCCATATGGATGTAGTAGGCCCATTAAAACCTTCAATTAAATATAAAAAAAGATACTTTCTAACCATAGTCGATGACTACAGTAGATTCGGTTTTGTATATACCCTTAGCCACAAAAGTGAGGTTTTCAAAAAATTTAAGGAGTTCTTTAAAATAGTAGAGACACAGCACAATATTAAAATTAAACAAATAATGACTGACAGGGGGTCAGAATTCCTATCCAATGAATTTTCAAATTGGCTAAAATCACAAGGAATATTGCACTTGAAATCTTGTCCATGTTCCCCATTTCAAAATGGAATTTCTGAAAGAAAAAATGGTTTGCTACAAACCATGGTTAAATGTGTGTTAGACGATGCTGGCTTAAGCCAATCATTCTGGGCTGAAGCCCTTACTTATTCCAATTACACTATAAATCGCTTATGGTCAAGTACAATCAACAAGACTCCATACGAACTCATGTATGGAAGGAAACCAAAAATTGGACATTTACACGTATTTGGTGTAACTGCTGATATGTCCCCACACAATTAAGGCGCAAAGGAAAGAAAGTATCCAAAAGACTAATATTGATGGGGTACGAATCAGGAACCAAGGGATACCGCTTCATTGATAAAAATAACCATTTCATTGTATCCAGATCTGCTGTGTTTCATGAACACATGAACTGGTCAAAATTACATCTCAATGAAATATATCCAGAATCAAAAAATATTACACACACGCACACAGAACATCATACTTCAGATACCAATCCCAAAACCACAACCACGAACAGAATTAAATGCCCAAAAACAATTAATGATGAATGGAAGAAAGGACACCCCACTTTGAAGGTAGACCAATTAACTGAAAAAGAAGCTAAATATATGCATAGCGATGAACATCCCCAGAATAGGCCCATTAGATCCAATAGGGGCACAATTCCTAAAAGATTAGATCAGCGGTTCTCAACCTGGGGGTCGCGACCCCTTTGGGGGTCGAACGGCCATTTCACAGGGGTCGCCAAAGCCCTCTCTCGCCCCTCCCACGCCTTCACTCACCCTCCCCTCTGCCTCTGTTAGATCGCCCGGTCGCCGTTCGCTTACCCCGCCCACTCCCAATCTATTGCTGCCTCCGGAGTCCCAGCTGGTGGCTAGAGGGGAAAAAAACTTTAAATTCTTGCCGCGGGGCTTCAAAGAGCTAGCTGCAAAGAGGTAAATTCCTGGAGCAAGTTTTTTTCCCCCTATCTATGCTGAAAAAGCGAAATTGAAAGTAAGCAGGCTGCAACGTAACAAAATGAGGCAGAGAGATTTCTTTTTCTTTTTCCTCACCAAAAAAGGTAAGTGCAACACTGCAAACAATGGAAAATTTAGGGCAAAAGAGGAGAGTTCCAAGATTTTAAAATACAAAAGAAAAAAAGCTCTATTTAACTAGGGAATTGTAATAATTGAGATACTATTAATTGGTTAAGTTGTGGTTTGGAGGAATATATGGGGGAAATTATTTGGTTTATTATTATTGGTAAATATAATTAATTGATTTGTAAGAAATTGGATTGCATGGAAATAATTGGAATATTCATGTTCATATTGATTAATATACAAAAAAGATAGTTATATAACTAATTGATTTATATTAAAATGTTGAATTTGTATTAAACAACTGTATTACATAATTAACCAATGTGAGGATGGATATAAAAATAGATGACAATGGGAAGGGGTATAATATAGAATAGAAGGGAAAAATTGAATTTGATTAAGATTAGAGATGAGGATGAAGGGTAATATTGGTTTTTTAAAAAAATAGATGAGGAATAAATATGGTAAAAAGGAAATATAGAAATTGTAAATTTAATTGAAATGACTAAATACTGTGTTGGAAGAAATATCCTTCTGGGTTCTGCTCCAAGCGGGGAAAAAGACACTGGAAACATGGAGACTGCTTGGAAAGATGGTTTAATGTTGGACAGGATCACATGGCTTGATGGGGCCCATTGTGTTAGTTTCTGTTGCTATTGTGTTGCAAATGTCCTTTGACAAAGGATTGAGTTTCTGCCTCTGGCCCATTAACAAAGGGTGGGGGGCAGGAAGGTGGGAGCTGCTTTGTCTGTAAAATATGCTTCTCCATTTCTCATACAGGTAGGGAAATATAATATTCTGCCTTTTTAATATTTCCCAAAATATTTCATCCTTCTAGGAAAGGGGTGGGTGCTAACCTCCTACAACTGTTTAAATTTGTGAACCAGCCAAATACTCTGTTCAAAAAAAATACGTTATATGTTTGTATGTGTGTCTCTAATTATTGCTATTTATTGCTATTTGTTCTCTTTTATTCTTTAAAGTTTAACAATGCATTCTTTATCTTAATATCTTAATATTTGTTTGGCTTTCTTCCCTTTCATCTTTTTTATTGTACAGCAATCTTTCTCCTCAAACCTATCACCTCTGTCTTTTCTTTCTTACTTACTTTCTCTTCCCCCACCCCGCTTCTTCTTCTCCCTACTTCCTCTTTCTTTCTCCTTCTCCTCCTCTCTTCCTCCCTCTCTTACCTTCACTCCTCCTCTAATTTCCCTTCCCTTCCTTCATCCCTCTCTATTGCTGTATCCTTTTATGCATATGGACTACTCAGAGGGCTGAAAAAGTTATTTCTGACTGGTCCTCGAACTTACAACTGTCCTCACAATGTACGTATTTGCGCTATCTTGTCACCATGGTGAAGAGAAGCAGTTGTGAAATGAGTGACACGGTTGTTAAGAATGCTACAATGGACATAAATGATGACCAGTCATAACTGTGAAAACTGGTCATAAGTGCGAGGACCTGTCAGAAATCACATTTTTCAGCCCTCTGGGTAGTCCTTTTGTGCACAGGGACTACTCAGAGGGCTGAAAAAGTTATTTTTGACTGGTCCTCGCACTTTTGACCAGTCCTTGAATTTATGACTGTCCTCACATTTTACGTTTTTTGCCCTATCTTATACCATGTTGAAGAGAAGCAGTTGTGAAATGAGTGACATGGTTGTTAAGAATGCTGCACAGGCATAAATGTGAGGATGGTCATAAGTGTGAGGACCAGTCAAAAGTGCGAGGACCTGACAGATATGACTTTTTTCAGCCCTCTGAGTAGTCCCTATACATATAGCCATGGCCACCCAGTCACATGACCAGCTAGCCACGCCCACCCAGTCACATGACCTCCAAGCCACACCCACAAAATAAGCCACGCGCACAGATCCGGTAGTAAAAAAATTTAGAACCCACCCCTAGTTGGGGGTCACCACAACATGAGGAACTGTATTAAAGGGTCGCGGCATTAGGAAGGTTGAGAACCACTGGATTAGATGATTATGTACTGTCTATTCAAGCTAAACACCTGACTCCCAACACGTATGATGACATACTTAAGTTACCTCCAGAAGAAAAAAGTAAGTGGGAGGAAGCAATGAAAAAAGAGATGGACAGTTTAAAAGAACTAAATGTATACACACCAACAGATCTACCCACTGAGAAGTCCCCCATTGGCACTAGATGGATCTATAAAATCAAAGAGCTAGAGGATGGTAAATTCTTATACAAAGCCAGGTTAGTGGCTCAAGGTTTCGCCCAAAGGTTTCTGAATGACTATGAAGACACATACTCCCCAACCGTTAGATCAGAAAGTGTGAAAACAGCATTAGTATTAGCTTCCGTTTTAAATCTGGAAGTATATCAATTTGATGTACAGACAGCCTATCTGCATGCTGATCTCGATAAAGAAATTTATGTAAAAGCACCCCCAGGAAAAGATACAAAAAAGGGAGAAATTTGGCTATTGAATAAGAGCCTTTATGGACTAAAACAGTCCGGCAAACGGTGGTATGAGTGTTTATCAAAGATACTTAACGATTTAGGCTTTGTGGCTACTTCATCTGATTTTTGTTTTTTCACAAAAAGAAATAATGATTCTATTGAATATATTTTGATTTATGTTGATGATATATTATATTTTGGACGTGACAAGGTTAAATGTGAAAATTTCGCTGAACAATTAGGCAAAAATTTCAACTTAAAAATATTAGGAAAGGTAAATAAGTATTTAGGAGTCCAAATTGACAAAACAGATAAGGGTTTCAAATTATCCCAGAAAGACAAAATTATAGAACTCATAAAAAAATGTAATATGGTTAACTCAAAAATTTGTGAAACTCCCATGTCAACTGATTTTTATAGGAATGTGTACAATGAATACGAGCCATTCAAGGATAACACTTTATATCAATCAATTATTGGGTCCTTATTATACATATCTAATTGGACTAGGCCTGATATCACCCTTGCCGTAAATTTGTTGTCGAGACATGTAAGCAATCCTAACTTATACCATTGGGAAGGAATCAAGAGAATTTTGAGATATCTGAAATCTAGCATTAATGTATGCCTATACCTAGAACCATTCATTTCTGAAAAACCAACTTTGACCTGCTACGCCGATGCAGATTGGGCTACTGATTCAAAAAGCAGAAAAAGTACTTCTGGATATGTCTTTCTTATAAATGGTTGTGCGGTGCACTGGTACACTGGCAAACAGAACTTAATTGCCACCTCTACAGCAGAAGCCGAATACGTTTGCTTATCCAAAGCGGTCAATAATCTAACTTGGTTCGATGATTTATTATCTAATGTGTGGGATGAACCTATTTATCCAATTATCATCAATGAGGATAATAAGGCAGCGATAGATATATCAGCTTCCGAAGCGATAGGTCAACGATCTCGACATATCGATATCAAATATAAACATGTGAGGCAACTGTCAAGTATAGGATTCATTAAAGCTGTTCATTGCGATACTAATAAACAAATTGCTGATATCCTCACTAAGCCATTAGCAACCAAACAACATGTATATTTGACTTCCAAACTTAATGTACATATATAAACTCAATAACCCACCATTAGTTAGGTATTTTAGAGGGGGATTTGTTACAGTTGAAAATACCTAACCTGCTATCTGTAAATATGTGTGCTTGTGTATATATCATTGTGTGATGTCATTGTGTCCCTTACCATTGGTTACTACTTACCATTAACCCTGCCTCCTCTGTATATAAGTTTTCGCTTCTCTCAGATTGATGGCTGTCTAAATGTGTTCCTGAGGAAGAAAATAAATATTATTATTACAAGAAAGTCTACAGTCTCTTATATTGGGCCTAACCAGGATAACCAAACTAGTAACAGTATGCCATACATTATATAATGCTTTATTCATCCAGTATGCATGCAATTGTAATAAATGTGACCTCTGGAATCGCTCATCTATACATGTATCAATTTCTGTTATTGCCATGGGGATAATAAATTGTTTTCATTGGGGATAATAAATTATTTTCATTTGTTACATTGACCATCCCAATTAAAAAATGTTGATAAACAGCAAAAAACAAACAACATACTTGACCTTATAAAAAAAAACAATAGCAATAAATAATCAAAAGTACTACATTCAGATGTATATCAAGAATAGTACAGTAATGTGAGCCAAAGACTTGCAGAACTATTAAAAAGCCTTCCATTTATCCATACACTTCATGTGTCATATGAAGGATGGCCTCTTATTTATTTTTTTGTCGAGTACATATTAGATAATACCTATAAGTATAAGCATGACTTGAATACATAATATAAATACAATTAAAGGGAACATTAGGACAGGGACGGTAGGCACGCTAGTGCTCTTATGCACACCCCTTACAGACCTCTTAGGAATGGAGTGAAGTCAATAGTTTTAGGTTAAAGTTTTGGAGGTTTTGGGATGAGACCACAAAGTCTGGTAGTGCATTCCAGGCATTAACAACTCTGTTACTGAAGTCATATTTTCTGCAATCGAGTTTGGAGCAGTTCACTTTAAGTTTGTATCTATTGTGTGCTCGTGTATTGTTGTGGTTGAAGTTGAAGTAGTCATTGACAGGTAGGACATTATAGCAGATGATTTTGTGAGCTATGCTTAGGTCATACCGAAGGCGGCGTAGTTCTAAATTTTCTGAACCCAGAATTTCAAGTCTAGTGGCATAGGGTATTTTGTTACAAGGAGTGGAGGACTCTTCTTGTGAAATATTTCTGGACACACTCAATTGTATTAATGTCCAATATGCAGTGCAGGTTCCAGACAGATGAGCTGTATTCAAGAATTAGTCTAGCAAATGTTTTGTGTGCTCTGGTTAGTACTGTAATATTACCGGAGAAGAAGCTACGCAAGATTAGGTTTACAACCCTTAATGCCTTTTCGGCGATGTTGTTACAGTGGGCTTTGGCACTTAGATCATTTGATATGAGTACTCCAAGATCCTTGACAGAATGAGGGTCATCTACAAGGTCATATCCACTCAGCTTGTATTTAGCGTTTTGATTCTTTTTGCCAATGTGTAAGATAGAGCATTTGTTGCTTGAGATTTGGAATTGCCAATTTTTTTACCATTCCGACACAAAGTCAAGGTCTTTTTGAAGGGTAGCAGCGTTGTCGGTGGTGTTAAATATTTTTATATCATCGGTGAAGAGAATGCAGTTGCTTATAATATGATCACATAGGTCATTTATGTATACTATGAAGAGTGTTGATCCTAGAACGCTGCCTTGGGGGACACCATTATTAACAAGTGCAGGATTTGACAGGGCGCTCCCTATTTTGACCACTTATCTATTTGACAGGAATGCAGTTATCCAATTATGGAGGGGTCCGGAGATACCATAGGATTTTAGTTTTAGAAGTAGTTTGTCATGTACCACTGAATCAAAGGCTTTACAGAAGTCTATATAAATTGCATCTATTGATTTGGCCTGATCAAGATTGGTAGTCCATATGTTTTTGCAGTATAGAAGTTGTAGATTACAGGATAATTTTTTTCTGAAACCAAATTGTTTATTAGAGAGTAGGTTGTTTGTTTCTAGGTGGAGAGTAATGTATTGGTTGATGACTGATTCCATGACCTTGCAGGTGACACAGCATAAAGAGATTGGTCTGTAATTTTCGTCTAGGAAGAGAGTCTCCCTTTTTGAAGATAGGGATGACTATGGCTAGTGACCATAGGTTGGGTAGGGAACTGGTCCTGAAAGATTTTTCAAAGATTATGCTTAGGGGTTCTGCTATAGCAGTGGAAAGCTTTTTTTAAGAAATATGCACATAGTCCATCAGGTCCAATAGATAGAGATGGTTTCAGTCTACGTAGTGCCTTTTCAACATTATCTTCTGTGAAATCGGATGTTGTCTTACCTGAATGTCCATTTTCGGAGCACTGTAGATACACTCCATAGCTGGGATCCATCCTCTTCTCTGACAGCAACTGACAGAACTTAAAACAATTAAACACCCACTCTGTGCTCTAGCCATGCCCTCCTTACCCAACTTCCCCAGTCTTGAATGAAGGCGCAGCACAGGTATTAAACCAACAATGTTTATTAGAAACAAGCACAACCAACAACAACAACAAAACTAGGAAGCAGGAAGCCTGACAAAGGGGGAGGGAATGGAGTGTATCCGCAGTGCTCCGAAAATGGACGTTCAGGTAAGACAACATCCATTTTCCAGAGCGCTGCGTCTCCACTCAATAGCTGGGACATACCCAAGCCTAAACCTCATGGGTGGGAAGCTGACTGCTCCCAGAGGAATCCGCCACCACAATCTGCAACACATGTCTACCGAAAGATGCCTCAGCCGAAGCATAAGCATCAATCTTGTAGTGTCTAATGAAAGGGGACAAGGAAGTCCAAGTAGCCGCCCAGCAAATATCCAACACAGAGCCCTGCATCGCCCAAGCAGCTGAGGTAGCCACACTTCTCGTGGAATGAGGCAAAATCCGTGCCGGAGGAGGGCGCGCCTGACACTTGTATGCAGATGATATGCAGGCCTTGATCCAGCGACCCACCGTGGTCGATGACACCTTCTGACCCATGGACGCCGGGTGGAACGAAACCAGGAGGGCCTCCGTTTTACAAAAAGAGGCCGTCCGACGGATGTAACGCCGCAGAGCCCTGCGGACATCAAGAGTATGCCAAAGAACCTCACGGTGATGTCTGGGCGACGGGCAGAAATCAGGTAATACTATCTCCTGCGAACGGTGAAACCAAGTATTCACTTTAGGCGTGAACGCCGGATCAAGTCTAAGCACCACCATGTTGGCATGAAAAATGCAGAGGTCCTTTCTGATGGAAAGGGCTGCTAGTTCAGAGATCCTCCTGGCGGAGGTGATGGTCAGTAAAAAAGCTACCTTGAAGGAAAGGAACTTTAGTGAAATGGAGCCAAGAGGCTCAAACGGAGGAACAGTGAGGGCTTGCAACATGAGGGGCAGGTCCCAGGATGGGTATCTATGAACCATGGGCGGCCTCAAGTTCGTGGCGCCATGAAGGAATCCCCGTACCCAAGGATGGTGAGAGAGCAACTGGTAAGGAGGAAAGGAAAGAACTGTGGAAAGAGCCGCTACCTGCAGCCTCAATGTGGTCAGGGCCAAACCTCTGTCCAACCCCGCTTGGAGAAAGTCAAGAATGTCCTGAATCACAGCTGAGGTCGGATCCACATGTCGAGTGGAGCACCACCTGCAAAAGGCTTTCCATGTTGCCTCATATATTCAGGTTGTGGAAGGTCAACGTGCCGCCTGGATAGTACCAATCACATCGTCTGACAGCTGGCCCTTCTTCAACATGACCCTTTCAAATGCCAAACGGCCAACTGAAGCCACTGAGGCTCTGGATGACTGATGGCTCCCTGATGCAACGATATGCGACGTGGTGGAATCACCCACAGGCTGGTCACCGAGAACCCCACTAGGTCGGCAAACCAGGGCCTGTGAGGCCAGTTCGGAGCCACTAACAACAGTTCTGCCCTCTCTGCCACCATTTTTCGGACTACCTGGGGAATGAGATTGACAGGAGGAAAAGCATACAACCTCCCGGGCAGCCACCTGCATTGCAGAGCGTCCGTGTCCTCTGCCCGAGGAGATGGGTATCTGGAAATGAACCGAGGAAGCTGGGCGTTGGCCGGACTTGCGAACAGGTCGATCACTGGAGCACCGAACCGTAGCAACAGTTCCTGAAACAGCCTTGGATGTAGTTGCCATTCTGCTGGATTGATCTGCTCCCTGCTAAGCCAGTCCACCTGAACGTTGGCCGTGCCTGATATATGGTCTGCTCGCACTGATAGGAGGTGACGTTCCACCCAACGGAAGAGTTTCTCCGACTCAAGCATCAGGGCCCGAGACTTCATGCCCCCCTCCCGGTTCACATGCGCCTTGGCGGATGTGTTGTCCGTGAGGATCAACAAGTGATGACCGTGGACCGTCGCAGCAAAGTGAAGCAGAGCAAGGCGGATCGCCCGCAGCTCGAGCAAATTGATGCTGTGCAGCGTCTCTGCCCGCAACCACAATCCCTGAGCCACCTGGTTGTCCAGGTGGACACCCCAGCCGAGCAAGCTGGCATCGGTGGTCATTACTAATCGCTTCTGGTCCAGGAAGTGACAGCCCTTCTGAAGTGATGGCGACTTCCACCACCGTAGGGACAATCTCACCTGGGGAGGGACAAATACCATCCTGGAGGTGCTGGCCACCCCCCTCTGCTGGAAGGGTAGGAGGAGCCATTGTAAAGGCCGAGAGAGTCTGCGGGCCCAAGGAACTATGTGGAAACACGAGACCAGTTTCCCAAGAAGTTGAGAAAGAGTCAAAAGAGGCACCGACCTCTGGGTCAGAACTGGCCCAGCAAACTCCTGATGTTCCTCACCCTCTTGGGGGACAGAAAGACCTGTCCCATGGTAGAGTTTATCACAGATCCCAGATGCAGAATGAAGTGGGCGGCACGAACAGGCTCTTGTCCAAGTTGACTGTGAAGCCGTGATTCCTGAAGGCAGAGAGCACCAGGTCCATGTCGCGCACTGCTTGGTCCTGGGATGATGAGAGGACCAGAATGTCATCCAGTCTCACCGGAACTGGTCTGAGGGTTGCTGCAACAGCTGCCACCAGCTTGGTGAACGTTCTGGGTGCCGAGGAAAGTCCAAATGGCATGGCACAATATTGATAATGCTTGCCCACATACTCAAACCGCAGAAACTTGCGATGGGAGGGATGTACGGGCACATGGAGATAAGCTTCGCGCAAGTCCACTGATTGCATGAGGTCTCCCTGATGTACAGAAGACAGAATTGACTGCAGCAAGTGCATTTTGAATCGGCGGTAACGAACCGCCCGATTCAGGTCTTTAAAATTGAGGATCCCTCTGACGCCCCCTGAGCTCTTGGGGACCAGGAACAGAGTTGAGTAGAACCCTGCCCCCAATTGTTCTATTGGAACCGGTTCTATCGCCTTGATGTCCAGCAGGTGAGTTATTTCCTTTGACATGAGGCGACGGGACTCGGACGAATGAGGGATGGGGCACCTGATGAAACGGCATGGGGGACGGTCTACAAAGTCGATCAAGAGTCCTTCAGCTATGCTGCGACGCACCCATCTGTCCGACGTTGACGCCTCCCACTGATGATGGAAAGCCTGAAGCCGACCACCAACGGGACCGGACGGCGGTGAGTCATTTGCCTCAACGGTAGGCTTGGTGCTGGAGCCTCGAAAGGGGCGCTTCGATGCAGGCTGGTGTCTGCCGCGGTCCCGGAAGCTATGTCTATCAGAGAACCATTCAGAGGAATGGAACGGTTGCCTGTAAGAGGAGGGCCCACCAGACCCCGAGTAAGGCCGAAAGGACTGCCACTGTGTGTATGGTGCATAGCATCTCTCCTGCCTACGAAGGGTCAATGGGAGAACTTTCCGTTTATCTTTGTCCTCCACCAGAACAGGGTCCAGAGCAGCACCGAAAAGGTTGGGTGATTTGTAAGAGGCCGCTGCTAGCTTCCATTTCGTCTTGACATTGGCTTTCCAAGGCTGCAGCCAGAAAAGGCGTCTGGACGTGATGGAAGACGCCAAGGCATGAGATGCGAATTTAACAGAGTTCAGAAACGCATCAGCAGAATACTCAGTGGCCGCAATAATCTTATTAATGTCTTGGTGCAGACGAGTTTCTTCGGGAGGAAGCCATTCTTGCAATTGCCGCAGTCAAATCAGAGAGGCGCGATTAAAAAATGAAGTGGCCATTGCGGTCCTGATGGCCCAAGCCCCCACCAAGTGTGACTTCTGAAAAGCCAGCTCAGCACGCCTGTCCTCCACCTTCAGGCCATCCAGCGGATCTGCTGAGAGCATTGATTGAGATGTAAGACTCGCCACCAGAGTGTTGACGATAGGTAAGTTCAACAACGACTCCAGATCAGGGGCAGGAAAGTAAAGCTTCTTGTCCTGATTGCTAGGTGCTGTAGATGACCCGGGCTGACCCCAAGGAGCTTGAAGAACATCCACAAACAATTGGGGGCATGGAATAAAGTCCTTCTCCTGCTTAGCTTGCTTGAACAAGGCATTGTGAGGACCGGCTTCCGATTGGGAAGTAGAGGGATGCGCCCCCACCGAGCCCAAATTAGTTGTCAAACGTGCTTTGTGAAGCAGGGACTTGAACGGCGCCGGCCAAAAAAGGGCCGTGAAAGCCGGGGAATCAGGTAACAAACCCTCGTCTTCCGAAAATTCAAGATCTTCAGGGTAGTCCTCCCCCTGGTCAGAATCAGCAGATGAGTCAGACTCGTGTCAGCGAGGAGAACAGGTCCTGCAATAAGCTGAAGTCGAGGAAGCTGCCTGGCTGGGTGCAGTAGGGGCCCCCTGAGCTGCCTGCTGAGCTCCCGCTGCCATAATGGATGCTAAGGCCATGGATAACATGGCTTGGAAGTCCATCTGTGGGCCCCCCACAGGTGGCTCCACAGGCCGAAGACCCACTGCTGTGGGCATGAAGGTTGCAGATGGAGCTGGTCTGCAAGGCAGAGGGGTGAAGGTAAACCCGCAGCTGACACATCAGGTAGAGATTGCGAAACCCGCTTTGACAAAGCCAGGGGAACAGGTCTAGAGGACTGTTCACCAATGAGCTCAGAGCTAGGATGAGCTGCAGAAGTGTCAGCGGCCTGCCTGGCCTTCTCATATTGGCGCTCGAAGGCCTTAAGGCGTCGAAGGGCATCCTTATCAGCTGCTGCAGACGATCTGGAACGATTGGACGCACAGCTGATGGACATAGACCACTTGTCCTTTTGGATTTGTGTGCCTTAACTGACCTAGGAGGGCTGGCCTACTATTCAAGGTCAGATGACAATGAAGAATCAGCCATTGTATAAGAAATTTGGGGAGTATATGAAAAAAATAATATATATATATATATATATATATATATATATATATATATATATATATATATATATATATATATTTGTTTTCTCAGGTTTTCGCGGGTGTTTGTATGTAGGTCTTTGGTTATTCGGGTCTTCTCCCACGTAAAATTGGAAGTGTCTTGGCGACGTTTCGACGAAGTCTCATTCGTCATCTTCAGGCTGGTGTTCTCGGCTTCGTGCTTCCAGGAGCAAATTTGCTCCTGGAAGCACGAAGCCGAGAACACCAGCCTGAAGATGACGAATGAGACTTCGTCGAAACGTCGCCAAGACACTTCCAATTTTACGTGGGAGAAGACCCGAATAACCAAAGACATATATATATATATATATATATATATATATATATATATATAGTTGGTTTTTTAAAAAAAACTAACCCCAAAGGGCACTAAGGGCACTCAAAAAACAGTCGATGAAAATTTGATAGGCTGATATGGCACACACACACACACACACACACACACACACCCTGCAGCAGACCTGCAGTAAGGGAGGCGAGCTCAGGCTCCAGAATAATATATAAGGCCTGCACCAGAAAAGGTGTCAGGGCTTGGGAAGAGGCTGCCCCCTTTGTGTGTGGGGGGGGGAAGAAACACCCATCCCTACCAACCAGGGAAGGCCAACAGCTAGCAGCCCCGTGCCACACCACAAACCTCAACAAAAAAGGCAGGCGCGATGTTAAACTGCCTCCAAAATGGTGGCCGTAATGAATCAGCAAAAGGCCGCCCCAAACACTCACGTGGAGCAAGGCCATGTACGGGCAAAATCGGGCCTCCGGAGTCTGGCGGTCCAGGAAAGAGCTGCCCAGAACCTCTGCTGCAACTCACGCCAGCACACGATCCTCCAAAGCATTTCCGAGCCCCATGAGGCCGGTGCCGCCCGCAGAGACTTGACGGGACTGCAGCCACTCATTCAAGTTCCACCAGCAAGCATGTAGCCCGTGCGCCCACACTGCCGCCGCCTTCTGACTAGTCTGGAGAGCTTGCTACAACTAATAACCAAGGTGGAGGGGATGAGACGGTGAACCGCCCAGCGCCCGCTCCACCGGCGGCAAATGTCGGCCGGATCCGCCCCGCAGGGTCGGAATCCGGCTGCTGATTGTGCTGCAGGCGCAAGGCTCAGAACGGCCCGGATTGCCCAGGTGCAAAGCCAGCAACTACAGCTGACTGGCGGGCAGGCAGAAACAATAAGTTTTCGCTCTCCACCGAAAAGAAAGAAATGGAACTAATCAAAAATAAATATAGCCTATATGCACTACTAACCTGAGCACAGAGCTAAAATTCACCTCAGTCTGTCAGCAACTGAGAGAAAGACTGGGGAAGTTGGGTAAGGAGGGCGTGGCTAGAGCACAGAGTGGGTGTTTAATTGTTTTAAGTTCTCTCAGTTGCTGTCAGAGAAGAGGATGGATCCCAGCTATGGAGTGGAGACACAGCACTCTGGAAAACTATTTGTGTTAGATCGTTGTAGTCATTAGAAGTACGACTAGGGAATGCTGGGCATGCACCATTGCTGTTAACAAAGATTGAGCCAAAGAATGTGTTAAAGAGGTTTGCTTTAACTGCTTCATCATTGCATTCTTTACCGTTAGGTCCTTTTAGGGGTGGGATGGATCTCGAGTCTTTTAAGTTTGTTGTTTATAAAATTATAGAAGGCGCGATTGGATTTCGTGCGCAGAAGGTTTTCTTTTTTTTTTAAATACTTTATTGAATTTTTCCAAAATAAAAAGATAGTATACAATCTCTATCTTGATCAGAGGTACAGTGTTTATACAATTTGGTGAATCATACGTTGGATAGGTTCCATCCTTAGTTATACAATGTTCTACGCAATTAAGTCCAATTCAAGTGCATAACAAGTCATATCCTATTATCATACTTTTATTTTGTTCAACCAGTTATACCAATTTCCCCATACTTCATAATATTTAGAATTCTCCTCATTTTTAACTCGCTCGTCAATTTTGCCATTTCTGCGCACTCTAGACTTTTATTTATTAATATTTTCTCTGAGGGCGTAGATTTATTTTTCCAGAGTTTTGCAAAGGCTAGTCTAGCCGCGGTTGTGATCTGAATTACGAGTTGCGTTTTGTTATTGTTGAGGCCATCTTCAGTCATACCCAAGAGGAAAGATTCTGGGGCTAGGACTATCTCCTGTCCCGTTATTTCAGAGAGCCAGAGTCGGATCTTTAACCAAAACTTTTTGGTCTCAGGACAGGTCCACCATAGATGATAGAAGGTGCCGACCGTTTTTCCACATTTCCAACATGTGGCTGGGAGATTTGGGAATATTTTCGCTAACCTAGCCGGGGCTAGGTACCACCTATGCAACATTTTATAGTGGTTTTCTCTGAATGTTGCCGATTTCGTTATTTTATAGTTCCTATTCCAAGCTATCTCCCAGTCGTTGAAATTAAGTCTATATCCTAAGTTTTTTTCCCAGATACTTAACTGATTTTTCGCTATGGTCTCTGCTCTGTCCTCATCTAATAGGAAATTGTAGATTTTTGATAGCATTTTCTTGTCTGTTCCCCAAATAATTTTATCAAAATGTCCATGTTTCGCTTCAATACCAAATTTATCTCTATCTTTTTGGAATCTGGAATTATCTCTATCTTTTTGGAATCTGGAATTTATCTGGAGATAGTTCCACCAATCCAAGTTGAACCCCTGGTCCCTCAATACATCCAAAGGTTTGAGCTTCCCTTCTTCATCCAAAATGTCCTTATATGTGCCTAATTTATAATTATCTCTCCTGTTTGGGGCCACTAAAGCTTCCATAATAGACAACCAGCTAGGTACCTTGGTATAAATCCTCTGTCTAATTTCCTCCCACGTATGAATCAGTGTCTCCCTAATTTTATGTTTATGAAAATAAGTTTTTCTCCTATTCTTTGTATCCCAGAGGTGAGCATGCCATCCTTCAAGGAGATCGTGTCATTCTAGTGTCAAAATTCTCCTATCTTGTAGCTTGATCCACTCCTTTATCCAGATTATTTTTGCCGCCTTTTGATATAATTCCCAGTCAGGGAGCCCAAACCCTCCCAGATTTCTTTTCCCTTGAAGTGTCTTGAAAGAGATCCTCGATTTCTTGCCCTCCCACAGAAAGTTCCTAATATGTTTGTTCAAATCCCAAAAGAATTTTTTATCTAATGATATTGGTATGTTTTGGAATAGAAATAAAATTTTAGGTAAGATGTTCATTTTGATCGCTGCTATTTTGCCAATCAGGGACAATTTGAGCCTCTTCCATCTATCAAGGTCTTGATAAATTTTCTGCAATAGGGGGATATAATTATCCTCTTTTAATGAGGAGAATCTCGCAGATCCATATTCCCAAATATTTTATTTTCTTAACTGCCTGGAGGCCTAATAAATCTTCTAGTTCTTTCTTTTGTAGATCTGTCATGTTTTTCACTATTATTTTAGTTTTGTTCTTATTGAGTTTAAGGCCCGCCACTTCTCCATAATCCTGTAATTCCTGCATTAATTTTAAACCGGTTTCTAATGGATCTTCTATTATGAGGGCAACATCGTCCGCAAAAGCTTGGGTTTTAAATGTTTCCTTCCTAATCTTTAAACCTTTAATATCTTTATTAGCTCTAAACTTTCTAAGTAGGACCTCTAGTGCCAAGATATAAAGTAAGGGAGATAGGGGACATCCCTGCCTCACTCCTCTTTGAATCTGAAATACCTGGGTTCTGTCTCCATTCACTAATATATTTGCCCTCTGATTTTGGTAAATATTCTCTATCATCTTCCTAAAGTTGGTCCCGAATCCCATTAGATCGATTTGGTTTATCATAAAGGTCCAATTCAAATTGTCGAATGCCTTTTGGGCATCGACAAACATTAAGGCCAGCTGTTTTTCAGGGTGTTGTTTGTAATATTCTATGGTGTTTAAGACTGTTCTCAAATTATCTCTAATCTGTCTCCCTGGGAGAAAACCATTTTGATCTTTATGTATCCATCGATTTAAAAAAAAATTTAGCCTCTCCGCAATTATATTCATAAATAATTTGTAATCTGCATTCAGCAATGAGATGGATCTGTAATTTGATATCTGCTTCGGGTCGGCACCTTCTTTCAGAATGAGCGTCAAATACGCTTCCCTCCAAGAGTCTGGAATTGTTATACCAGCAATAGCATCATTTAGTATTTCTAACAATTCTAATTTCAGGACATCATCAAATTTTTGATATAATTCCCCGGGGAGACCATCTGGGCCTGGGGTTTTATTCTTCTTTATTTTAGATAGGGCAGTTTTTAGCTCCTTTATGGTGATCTTTTCGTTTAACATTTCCTTTTCTTCTTCAGAGATTTGAGGTACTTTGGCTTCCAACAAATACTGTTCTACCTTATTTAGCTCAATTCCTTCATTTTTGTATAAACTTTCATAGAATTTTCTTATGCTTTCTAATTTGTCTTCTTCCTTCGTCAGCAGGTTCCCCTGAGGGTCTTCTAACACTAACACTAATATTTGTTTTTTTTCCTTCTCTTTTTTTAATTTATACGCCAGCCATCTCCCCGACTTGTTAGCGTTCTCAAAACAATAATGCTTGGATCTTTTTATTTTTTGTGCCATCTCCTCCTGGTCCAATAAATTCAATCTATGTCTCATCATCAACCACTGTTGTTTAGTCGCCTCATCTCCCGGGCGTTGCTGGAGTTCATCTTCAACTTGTAATAGCTTTTGGGTGAGTTCTTCTCTAATCTTTCTTTTTCCCTTATTTTTGAAGGCGGTATATGAGATGGCTACTCCTCTCACATAAGCCTTCATGGTGTCCCACACAATTTCTTTAGCTGTCTCTCGATTCCCGTTTTCTATAAAGAAGCGTTTAACTTCTTTGTTCAATTTAAGTGTGAACTCTTTTTCATTTAGCAAATTAGTCCTTAAACTCCATCTCTGTTGTATTTTCTTGGTGTCATGGAGCCAACTAATTTCAAGGAGCTTATGATCTGCCCAAGTATTAGTGCTCGTATTAACCTTTTTAATTTCTAAAGCCAATTTTCTGGTAGCCCAGACCATATCTATTCTGGACCAAGAGTTCTGTGGCATTGAATAAAAAGTAAATTGTCTATCCTGGGGGTGTAAAGTACGTCACATGTCTATTAAATTTATCTCATCCACCAAATCAAAAAAGGTCTTTGGTAAGGGAGATCTTTTATTCTTTTTAGTTATATCACACTTATAGTCATACTTTGGATCCACAATTCCATTAAAGTCCCCTAGCATACATATTTCAAAGTGTGCCCAATTTGCCAGCTGTTCATGCAGTTTCTGGTAGAATTTCCCTTGTTTTTTGTTCGGGGCATAAACCCCTACCAATAACACCTTAGAGTTGCCTCTCGTTATTTCTACTATAAGTATTCTCCCTTTTTCATCTTTATATTTACATTCTGCCTCTATTCCTTTCTTAACATAGATAGAGACCCCCCCTTTTTCTTTTCTCGGCTAATGAAGAAAATACTTCACTAAATTTAATATAATTTAAATAGTTAGCTTCATCTTTTTTTATATGGACCTCTTGGATGCAAATTATATCGGGATTTTGTTTCACCAGTTTTGACAATATTATCCTTCTTTTTTTATAGTCATTTAAGCCATTCACGTTCAGCGATATGATCTTGGTATCGTTCATTCCTGTGATTGGTTTCTGGTCTCTTGTTCTTATTTACCTTTTAAAGTTACTGCTCTCACTGGTCTAGATTTTTTCCCTTTTTCTTCTGTGTCTTCCTTTTTCTTCTCCTCTTCTATGTCTTCCCTTGTGATCTGTTCTTGGGATGTCTCTTCCTCCGTATTTACTATCTCGTTTTCCTCCTTACTGGTTTGTTCCTCTTCTCCTCCCCTTAATTGGTCTAGGAAATCTTGAGCATCGCTTAAACAGTCAATTCTAATTTTCCTCCCTTGCCAAGAAATTAGCATTCCTTCTGGCAAAAGCCACCTAAATATTATACTTCTCCTGTTTAATTGGTTTGTCAAGAATCTGTAGTTTTTCCTCCTTTCCCTCACTCTCCTCGGAATTTGTTTCAAAATATTTACTTCTTTTCCCCCATAGATAATTTTTTCCTCCCGAGCTATATTGTACAGAATGTCTCTAACTTTTTTTCTAGCGAAGCGCACGTGGACCTCTCTAGGGAGCCTATTTCTTCTTACATAGTTCGTTTGGACTCTGTACACCTTGTCAATCTCTCAAATTATTTCCTGCTTGTCTTGCTGCAGGGTCTCTGCAATCAACTCAGCCATCTTATCTCCAAAGTCCTCTTCCTTATCTTCCAAGATGTTTTGGAATCGCAAGTAAAACGAGGCCTTATCCATCTCAAGTTGTATCAGGGTGTCTTCTGTTTCTTTATTCTGTGCCGACAGAGTTCGATCCACTATATCCAGTTTTTTCTCGTTTTTTTCAATTCTTTGTTCTGCTTTTTGAATTCTATTTTCGTTGCTAGCAATAGCAGTTTGGATCTCATTCATTTTGAAGTCAAGAGCATGGATGTCTGATTTTAGTTCGGAGTGACTATTCAAAAGTTTTTCTTGCATCGCAAGCATAGTTTCTTGAATTGATTGCAGAGATGATTGTACCGTTTGCAACGTAGGGGTTACAGGGGGTTTGTCTGTTTTCTGGAGACCTTCTACTGATTTCTGGGTGGCTGGGGAAGACATTGCTAAGGTGGGAATAGATGGCGCTTTTTTGCCGGTTTTTGCAATTGTTGATGTCAAACTTGCCATTTCTTTCAAAACCGATTTTTGGTCTCTTATTATCTCCTCTATCTTTCTCCAAATTCTCATCCAGTGGCACTTGCCACGTTTTCTCCGGGGTACTTTCTTAAGTCCTTATTTAGCTCCTTTATTGATTCTCACTACACTCTCAATAAATTCCAGTTAATACTTAATTTCTAAATTTCTAGGTTACTATGGTAGGATAATTAAACGCTTCCAGCAATTAACAATCACTAATTATATAATTCTCCTCTAAATAGATTAAGCATTAATAACAATAAGTTAGTCAGTTAATCGATTAATAAGTTCTAAATTCAGATCGTAATAAAGAGTATTGATATAAATAAATTGCTAAATGCTACCAGTACAGATAATTATTCTAAATTAGATAAGTTAATAACGATGAGTTGATAAGTTAATAAGTTCTAAATTCAGGTCTTAATAATTTTTTTTTGATGTAAATAGGTTACTATGAATATAATATACAATATAATAAGTTAATTAGTTAAATACAAATCTAAGTTCTTATTTATAATTGTACCTAATTTTTATATATCTATAAAATATCTAAGTTCTATATTCTTAACAATCAACAAGTCTAGTTAATGATAGTTATAAGGTTAACAAAAAAAAACAAAGTTTAAGTATTAAAGTCACAGATACTCAAGAGGAGGATGAGGGGGAGTACATATAAGTGTAAATATGTTGTTTTATAGTAATTACGAAGTTATAGGTTATAAGTTATAAGTCTTCAGCTCGTCACTCTGCTGGGCTCCAACGCACCTCAATGTTAAAACTCTCTGCTAGAACGTCTTCTTGTTCGTCCTCTGCTGTTTCTCTCTTCCAGTTCAATGGGCGCACTTCCTGTTTCGCTGAAAGTCTCAATAAGCTAGTCACTATATTTCTCCTGCTTCCTTTCACTCATTCACAAGACACAAAGCCAGCCACACCGATGGTCTTTTCTTTTCTTTTCCCTCTCACCGCACCCGCCGGGGCTCTTTACAAACGCAATCCACTCCCTCCGTTTCTCTCGTCCGCTCGTCGGCTTGTCGGGTCACCGGGAATACGATCTGCTCTACCCTCTTCATCGCCGCCTCTCGCCGATCCGAGCACTCCTCTCCCGACTCCACCGATCTCCTCTTTCAACGCTCAATCACTTCAGGTATGGGAAAAAAGGCTTTAAATCTGCCACAGCACCTCCGATCTTCTTCTTAGCTTCCCTTCTTTTGTTGGCTATTGCAGCTTCAAGCCCGCCATCAATGGCCGGCTCACCGTGTTGGATAGACAGAGCCGCCTGGTCCAGCGAGAGGTGGTCCCACCCCACTTTCTCACTCGCCTGGCTTCCTCTTTTGTCCGCAGGACTCTCCGGGTCCCGCGCCCCCCAAGGGATCCCCAAAACATGGTGAAAAGAGGTGTTGAGGAGCAGCGAGCACTCACTCGACACCCTGTCGCTGCAAGTCACCAACCGGAAGTCCCAGAAGGTTTTCTTATTTGATGTGGTAATTAGTGCATTCAGTCTTTATTTGGTGGCATATATTTTTGTAGCGGCTTTTAAAGTTAGTTACATAGCCAGTTTTGTTTTTACGCCAAAGGGATTTTTTTTTTTTTGATTGGAGCTTACTTATTGATATGGGTAAATTGTTTTTCCTGGTTTTGGTGGTGATTAGTGGTACATATAGTTTAATAACTCTATTGAATTCAAGCAAGAAAATATTATAATGGTCTTCGACAATTTTACAGTTAGAGAATAGAATTTGCCAATCAAGAGATGAGAGGTCGGTGTTTATAAGATTATAGTTGGCTTTTTTGAAGTTGTAGTTGGGTATCCCATTATTATGGTGATTTTTGATTGGGCATGTATTCAGACAAAAGTCTATCATGCAGTGGTCACTGTTGGAAAAGGGTTCTTTTATTTGCAGTCCATAAATTGAGTTTAAACTGTTGCAGAAGATGAGGTCGAGGCAGTTGTTGAGTCTAGTGTTGTAGTTACTAGTTGATCTAGACCTAGATTAGTAACAGCATTGTATAGGGTTGAATGGATGGGTTCAGTTGTATATTCGTTTATTGTCCAATTAATAAGAGGTAGGTTGAGGTCACCCAGAAAGATGAGAGGGTATGGGCAAGAGGCTGCCCATGTTAGTAGTGTAGTTAGCTTGTTCACATGTGTGATGTCGTAGTCGGGGGCTCTGTAACATAAAAAGCAGGTTCACTCTCAATATTCTGATTTAATAGATCACAAGATGGCCCCCAGTGTGGCCCTGGCTATGCTATACAAAGATTTTATAGATGATAACCAGTATATTGAAGTTGTGCAGGACACCACCTGGTAGTCATTGCAGGAAACTCACATTAAAATAACAAAGTTCTGTACAAGTTTCAGCTTCTAGGCTGTCTTCAAAGGTAGGATGTTCCTGCTGCCAACCAGCTCCCCCCCCCCCCCCCGCCAAACATTTCCATGAGGAACTGGAAATATACTTATATGAAACTAATGGAAGAGAAAGGCAGACTCCACCTAATTTATTATATTTCTAATTCCCCCCCCCTTTTTTTTTTGCTACATCTTTGAATGTTTACACTCCATAGTTAAATCTCATTTTTCATTGACCATATTTAGAATTTGAAAGGAAGAGAGATATTTTCTTAGCTACATCAATTTCTACTATGGTACTTTACTTTGGCTATTAATTTGTCAAACAGAATCCTGTGTTTTCAGTAGCATGAATTTAAAGAAAACATATTACTGTTACTCAAGTAGAGATTCAGATTTCGTACAACGAAATCACAATATGACATCAAAGAAGTGTTAGCAAAATATTCTAGAAAAGTAGACACAGTATCAGTTACATGGCTGTGTTGGAATAAATGTCCATTTGGGCTCAGTTCCAAGTGGGAAGAAAGACACAGACTGCTTGGAAACATGGTTTAATGGTGGGCAGGACCACATGGTTTGAGGTCGTGGGCAAAAAGAGCATATGGGTGAGAGAGGGAGAGATATTTAAATCCCCTCTTAGGCCCCGCCTTGGAGCTTCCTGTTCCTGTGTAAGAAATGTACTTTGATTCGTTGTCATTCCCATGGGGCCATGCAGGGGTAACTTTGTAGGTTGTTTTGAGTCCCCGGCCTTGTTGAATCTTGCTGGGTGATGATATAATGAAGGGGCTTTGGGCAATTCCTATTATGGCTTAATGGCTTTGTCCTGGTTTGGATCTTGACTGAGGGATAATCCTTTTTTTTTTTTTTTTACAAACTTTATTAAATTATCAAATAATTATAAAAACAATTAAAACCATAATAAGATGTTCATATACATAGATCATATAATATATTCGACATTTCATTTCTATTCTTTTACATATCTATATATATTTTTTCTTTTAAATGCCTCTGACGATCCCAGTTGAGTTGCCTGATTGTCAGAGGCTTTTTTTAAAAAGCCTCTGCGGATCAGGCAAC
This sequence comes from Arizona elegans, assembly GCA_022577455.1. NCBI lineage: Eukaryota > Metazoa > Chordata > Lepidosauria > Squamata > Colubridae > Arizona > Arizona elegans. Next base: position 78,377,904 of record JAKOOJ010000004.1, on the reverse strand, counting down.
TCAGCTGGGATCGTCAGAGCCTTTTGAAAGCATTTTTTAACAACCTCTTCGCCAAAGAGATTGTAGAAAAAATGTTTTTAAAAGTTAAAAAAAATTGGCCACACCCACCAAGTCACATTACCCCCCCACTCCACCAAGCCACGTCACAAAACTGGTAGTAACAAATTTTAGATTTCATCACTGCATTTATCTAATTCTACTGTGTAGCCAAATTTTTTTGCCCATGCTATCACTGTCTCCTTCACTTCTTCATCTTCCAGTTTGATGCCCAATAAATAGCTATACAATTTCTTTATCAATCTTTCTTCTGTCCCTGCTAATATCTTATCTAATTCTGTTAATTCTTTATAGAAACCATATGATTTAGCATCTTTCTCATATCTAGAATGTATCTGCACTTGTGAATACTACGCTATATCGATCCCTTGATGGTTCAATTCTTGTTTAATTTTGAGCTCCCTCTTTTCATTCAAAATGTCTTTATATCTAACGATATTTCCCATATTGATAACGTTAGGGTGAATGAGTGCTTCCATTGTTTTTTTCCCCCAATTTTTTAAAATTTTTTTAGCATAAAACATAAAATACATCTTTTTAGAGCAGGGGTTTGGTCCGGCTTAAAATAAGTACAATTATTCACATTCCCTCAATCAATTTTGTTCCAAATTTTAAAATCTTTAAGAAGAAAAAAATAATAATAATAATTAAAAAAAAGACAAAATTCTTATTCTAAACATTTATCATTCTACTATAATACCCAAAATTCCAAACAATAAACACCCTTCTAAATCTTTAGCATTTTAACAATTAATATTTCATATATATTCCTCAATTCTAAAACCCATTGCCTCAAAACTATATTTTATCCCTCTTAAATGACAACAGATATCCAATTCTTGACAAAAAAATATTTTCCTCCTCTCTTAAAATCATTTTGAAATAAATCAACATTTCTTTCTATATTTTATTACTTTCAAAATATTTTACCTTAATACTTCAAATTTATTCTCAAATTCTATTAGACCAGCTGTTTAATTGATTCATGGTTTAAATATCTATTTCCCAGTTATAATTTCCAATATTCCTTTTTCCATTTATTTAACTGGTTCACAGTTCAATTACTATTCTCCAATAATGTCTCTTCCACTTCCTCCTAGGTTTAGTTTTGAGCTGGTTCGCATATTAGTCAGCTGCTTTCCAGCAATACTTCCTCCACTCCTTACCTTAATTATTTTGGCTGGTTCACAGTATAATTTTTTTTTATTAAAAAGTTTTATAAGAAATGCAAACATTTTCTCCCCCCCCCACCCTTCCCCCCTCAGCCCATCACTCCCCACTTGCCCTCCCACCCATCCCCCCTCAGCCTTCCCCCCACCACCCTCCCTTGACTTCCCAGAACAAGCACAGGGTATAGCATCCACAAACATAAAACTAAAATATGCTAACAAATTGTTGACTTCAAATTCTTTCTAGGTCTTTAACTCCTTATAACTCAAAACACTATAAACATAAGCTAAAAGTTAAAAATGTTTCACTCATAAGCTATATGAATCTTCTTAGTCTGATACTTGTTTTGAATATAGTCAATCCATCTTCTCCATTCCGTTATATATCTTTCGTTTGAATGGTCTTTAAGATATGCTGAAATTTTTGCCATCTCTGCCAAATGCACGATTTTTAGTGTCCATTCCTCAATAGTAGGTGGATCTTCCTTCTTCCAATACTGTGCCACCAGAAACCTGGCAACTGTTATTAAATTCAAAACCAACTTAGTTTCTATTACAGTACAATCCGTAACCATTCCTAACAGAAAAAAATGTGGTGTAAATTTAATCTTTTTCTTTAACATATTTTGCATAATCCACCATATTTGTATCCAAAACGCCTTAATTTTTTTACATGTCCACTGTATATGAAAATACGTAGCATCTTCACATTCACATTGCCAACACTTAGCTTGTAAGTTTGGATACATACAGGCTAGTTTTTTGGGATCTAAATGCCATCTATAAAACATTTTATAAAAGTTCTCTCTTAAGTTTTGAGCTTGTGTAAATCTTACATTTCTAACCCATATCTTTTCCCATGTTTCCATCATTATTGGTTCTCCTACATTTTGTGCCCATTTTATCATACAGTCCTTGACTAGCTCTGTTTCTGAATCTATTTCCACTAACACATTATACAACCTTTTTATATGCATTTGACTTTTGTCTCTTATTTGTTTTATCAAATTCTCATCCTGTTGCGAAATACCAATTTTTTGATCTTCTCTCCATCTGGCCTGCAGCTGCCCATATTGAAAACAAGTTCTAATTATTCCTTCTTCTCTTAATTGCTCCATAGGTTTTAATTGTAGTCTAACTCCTTCTTTATAAAGGAGTTCTTTGTATGTAGTCTTATCTTGCTTTTGCTCCAAATTTATATTCTCTATTGTGTGTCTGGGTATTGTCCATATTGGTAACTTATCATTTAATTTATATTGATACTTTTTCCACGTAATAGAGCATTTCTTAATATATGACTTTTAAAAGTCTTATCTACTTTCTTATCATACAATAAATAAGCATGTCAGCCGTAGACCAGACCATATCCTTCAATATTTAATATCCTTTCCTCCGTTAAATTTATCCAATCAGTAATTGCTGAGAGGGCAGCGGCTTCGTAGTACAATCTTAAATTGGGCATTTTAAGACCTCCTCTTTCTCGTGTATCTTGCATTATCTTTTGATTTACTCACGGTTTTTTCCCTGCCCAAACAAATTTATTTATGCCCTTCTGCCATTCCTTCAAATTTTCATCTTTTTTAAGTATAGGTATCATTTGACTATACTGTATCTCACGCTTTTTCAGTTCATCCACCAGAAAGGCATAATCCTTTCTAGCTCTCAACATTTTGGGAGGAACTTCTTTCATTGTTATCACCTCCTGGCCTTCCACCTGAAGCTTGTTTTTGAAGGTAGCCTGTAAAATTTCATTGCGTAATCTCCTTGTAGTAAAATATATTGCAATGTCTCTTGGTAGATGTTTCTGTCTGGCCACCCACAAATTGACACGATATATCTTGTCAATCTGCCAGCCTAACTCCACTTTCTTCTCCCCTAACATCTGTACCAATGCCTCTGACATCATTTCTTTCAAATTCTCTTGTTTGTTTTCCTTCACCCCTCTTATTCTTAAAGCAAATTCCATATCCCTGTATTGAATCATGATTACATCAGCTTCAACCCTTTCAATTCTATTCTGAATCTCTGCTACTTTATTATCCAAAATTTCCGTAGATTGCTTAATTTCTTCAACTTTGTCATCCAATATTTCAATATTGCCTGCCAGACCTTTAAATGCCAGTAATATATCTTCCCTAATTTCCTGATTCCGAATTGAAATGTCCTCTGAAACAGCCTGTATTTTCTCATTAGTTTCATTAATTTTTTCATTAATCACAGTGGCAAGCTTAGTCTGTGTAGCTATTAGGGCTTCTTGTATCATTTCAATCGTTAAAGTCTGTGGGTCTGTTGGGGGTGCAGAGGCTTGCATTTTAAAAGTGTGAGCTGGGGAACTTCCAGCACTCCCAGTTCCTTTAGTGGAAACAGTCTTTACAGGTTTTGAGGCCATTCTCAGTTTAGATTAAATTAATCTTTATATTTTAGTCAGAAGCCAAAAGGAAAAGTTCATCAAAGTCAAAAGTTTTCCCCAATCTTAAATTGATGCCTTAAAATCCTCCTTCTCTCATTACAAAAGCTCTTTTCAGGCAAGAGGCTTCCAGCGAAACGAAACTTTCTTTTAACTTTCACTTTCCACGCCCTTTTCAAGCTTCAATCGCCATTTTGTTACAAATTTACTAAATTGTTACTTCCGAAGGAGGCAATAAACATTGGAGTTAAGTTAAATACTTGCAGTCTTACTTCTCCTGGCCTGTTCTGCCTGCAGCAATTCAGGATGTTGTAGTTCCCCTCATTTGTATTTAGCAGAATTGGTTGCGGCTTCTTGCTCCGCTAATTAGTGAGTCGACCCAGGTCCAGAGCGGATTGACAGGCTTCTACGGAGCTCTCGCCCTTCGCGCCTCAGAATTTCTCCTAGGGCACTTGGGGGGCTCTACCTCCGCCTGTCGGCTCTTCTCTCTCCCCTTTGCCCGGGGAGAGGGTTTCCAGCCTTCAGACAGCTGTTTTTTTGCTGTTCTGGATGCTTTTACGGTGCCAGGGATCGGGTGCTCACGGAGGAGCGTCTTCGAAGCGCACGGAGCCAACCGGAAGTCTTGTTCATAATATAATTTTAACTGCATACCAACCTTCTCCTTTACTCCTCCTAAATCTAATGTAAAACTGGTTCACAACTCAGATGGTTGCCTTCCAGCAATGCTTTCCTCCACTCCTACCCCTATTTTTAACTTGTTCACAACTTTATTTCAATTGATTCCCCGGTATAGTCTCCTCCACGCCTACCTTTTTATTTTTTTGCTAGTTTACAGTTTTGCTTTAACTGTTAGCCAGTGTATGCTTTCCTCCACTCCTATCTGTATTTTGGCTGGTTCACAGCTTTGCTTTAACTGCTTTCCAGTGCATATTTCCTCCGCTCCTAACTCCTATTTTTATTTTTAACTGGTTCCCAGTTTGCATTAACTGTTCTCCAGTATGATGCTTTCCTTCACTCCTACCCTATTTGTAAGACTGGGTCTCAGCTTTTCTTTCACTGATCACCAGAATCTTGCTTTATATTTTCCTCCACTCCAAGATCTCTTATTCAATTATTTAGCTTCAAATTACTTCAAAATGTATCACCAATGGTATTTTCAATCTATTCTCCTCCATATCTTTTGCTAATTAAAAAAAAAAAACATTTCAACAAATATCTTATCTCTTATTTTCTCCTAAATTTTCTCCCGTTACTTGCTTATTTCATATTTCAAAACAAATATCATTTTAAACCATTTTAAATTCATTTTTCTATGCTTATTAAATCTATGAATAATTCTTTTAACATCCAACACCTTAAAGGAAAAAACATTTTCTTCCAGATTATTAAATCTATAAATATTACTTATTAAAGATTTAAAATTCAAAAAGGCATTAGAACATCCAAAACTCATGCTTCTTCCTTCAAACATTTCTTAATTAAGTTATTTATATGTTTATATAAAAGTAATAATAATTATAGAAAATGAGAAATAGTGACAATAATAATGTAATTACCTTAAAATGGTGACAATAATCATAATACAGCAATAATAATAGTGAAAAAAATAAGAAAAAGGAAGAGGTTAGAAATATATCAAAACAAAGGAAAAAAGAAAGAAAAAAAATCAAGTAGATTAAAAAAAATTTAAAGAGGAAAAACAAAAACAAATAAAAAGATAGAAAAGGGAAATAGAGATAGTATAATAAGAAAAAAAAAAGAAATGTCTCCTAACTCTGTTCATTTACCCAAAAACTATTATATCTATTTAAATCAAAATATAATAATTTGTTGTCTTGTTACATAATATGTTCCAATATTCCTTTCTCCAATCTGTCCAAATATATTTCTTCTCCATTTTAATACCATCAAAGTTCCAACTTTTTTTTAAAAAAAATTAGTTCTGGGCTATTCCGTATATGGTATCATCATGTCCTTCTTGTGCTGCCACACCCTTCTCTTATTGCCACGTCTGTTAGTTCAGTTTCCATTGTTCCATTTAATTTCTTCCTTCTGATCTTCAATAAATCCTCCAATAAACATTTGTCTATCCAGAATCAGGCTCTCTTAATCTGAGTCTTTCTCTTTTTTTCCCCCCAAATTAGTCAAATTTAAAGAAACAAGTAACAAAGTTTCTCCCTTTATGTAACAAGTAGGCAGTCTGTAAATCAATAACAAGCAGTCAGTCTGAAATTTCACTTTCACTTGCCAATTAGCAGCCATTTTCTCTGCCTCCGTTTGTCTTCTTCTTTTCTTTATTTTTAAAGCATAGTTATTTCCTCTTCTCCTTCCTCTCTCTCTAACATAGTCCAATCTCATTTTCCATACAAAGAAAAAAAAACATATCCAACACTGTAATGCAGCCATTTCCAAAAAATCATTATTTCACGTTGTTCTCCAACAGGTCTTTTGCCTTTATGTCCCAATAGTTCACAGCTGCTGTTAAGGCTGGGGCAAAGACTCATCTTAATCCAGAGTCCATGGGTAGTTCCCGCCTGGACTGATGGTCACTCACCCGGCAAACAAACTCCCGGCTCTGTTCTCTGCTTCTCCTCCTCTCCTCCTGCGCATTCTTGTGTCCCGGTTGCCACGGTTTCAGGGCAGCCGGCATGGCTGCCGCTTTGCCGCCACCAGCACAGAGGGGAAGCCTCCGGCCCCGAGGAACCTGCCCGTTCCTCTCGGTCGATCAAGGGGTCCATCTCCATGCCCCCTGTACCTACAGGACAAGGGAGGTCTGAAGACCTGCTGGCGGGGGCTTAGCAGATGGGGTTTTTGCGGGGCTCCAAAGAGCCCGCTATTTCCCCGTCTGAATCCCCGTGGCGCCAACCAGAAGTCCCGAGTGCTTCCATTGTTGAAAGCCAAACTGGCATCTTGCCACTGTGACATTAGCTGATACATGGTTACTTTCAAAGACATTACATAAGGAATGCATTATTGTTATTTGGGAGAAAATTAGAGAGCAACCCTATTTGAGGATACCAGTTTGGCTTTCAACAATGGAGTGCTTCCATTGTTGAAAGCCAAACTGGTATCCTCAAATAGGGTTGCTCTCTAATTTTCTCCCATACTAACAATAATGCATTCCTTATGTAATGTCTTTGAATGTAACCATGTATCAGCTAATGTCACAGTGGCAAGACAGGTTCTTTAAGGTATCTTGGGGACCCGTCAATATCTCTGCAATCCGGGGGTCCTAAGTGACTTAAGTCATCCTGAAGGGACGACAAACAAGAGGAGCACGGAATGGTCAGCATAGGGGGATCACAAACTCCCTGGCTGAACCAGAAGAAGCTCCTCAAACTAGTCTGCTCTGAAAGCCACTATAGAAGTTGCTAGGAAGCTGGGGCGGCTGCAATGAAAGAGGAAGACAGGAAAACAACGTGAAGAGAGAGACTCTGATTTTTATAAAAGACTTTTCCCTTTGAATCCAACTGGAAATTAAATAAGAATAGACTGGCTGAGAGTGAGGAGTGAGAGTGGATGTGTATTCACTCTCACATCCGGTAATCTGGCAACGGAGAAGAGACAGTAAAAGCCTTTTTCTTTTTTAAAATATTTTTTCTTTGTGATTGAGAAAATAAAAGTAATTCCTTAAAAATAAGAAATTGGGACTAAATGAATTAATGATTGAATCCCATTCTATTGAAAAGTTGGAATGGTGGTAATTGACAAAACAAAACTTTGAAGATTGTTCTTAAAAAGCTTAAAAGATTGAAAAATACTGTGTTTTATTGAAAGCTAGTCTGCAGTGCCATCTAGTGACGGAAGGTAAAAAGATTTTGACTTGGAAGAAATCTTGACTATAGTCAACCTTAACATTTCGGTAGACTGATAAAGAAAACAGATGTGCAAGAGAGAAGATTGGATTTTGGACTTTCCTTTTGGCTTTTAATCTTTTATTATTATTACTCACTGACTGGTGATTGCTTTGAAATTCCGTGTTTTGATCTTTGCTGGTGGATGAAAGGCACTCTATTTTGTGTTTTGTGTCTTTTATTTTTTTAGGGACTTTTTTTCTATGCCTTTTTTTTAAAAAAAAGGACTAGATTGACAAGAAATTGGATTAAGACTGGAAGAGTCAGAAGAATTTTTTTCCTTTTTGGTTGTTTGGATTTGTATTTTTATCTTTTACTTTTGGCAGTTTAATTTTTTTCTTCCCCCCTCCCCCTGTTGAGGTATTTGGAAATTTGATTTTTGAGGGAGGTGCTTGATTGGAATTTTTGTTTTTTAATTTTTGTATTTTATTTTTCATTTTCATTTTTATTATTATTCTTTTTTTTTTTTTTTTTGCTAATCCAACCATTGGGGAGGATTAGGCACTTGGATTATAAATATGAAGAAATTTACATCACATCTACACCCAACAGCAAGCCCCTCATTGACAGAAACACAGAAAACTTCAGAGATGATGGAATTAAGAAATTTTATACAATCGCTTCATGATGACTTAAAACAGGAAATAAAAGAAATAAAAGCCATGATTGGGAAAAATGAAGAGAGAATCCAGAAAGTAGAAGAAAAAGCGGAAATGACAGAAAAGAAAGTTGAGAAATTAGAAAAAAATTGGTACCAACTGAAAAGACAATTATTCTGTTGAAGATGGAGTGTTCTGAGTTTTACTTAAGATTTCAAAACATAGAGGAAGAAAAAGGAGAAAAGAAGATGATTGCTGAGATATTATCAGAAGTTTTGGAACAATCCAAGGAAAAGATCTTAAACGAGATTGATGAAGCCTTCAGAGTATACATAAGATATGCAATGAGGAACAAACTACTAAGAGAAGTACATGTAAGATTTACGAAGAAGGCAGTGAAAACAGAGATATTACAAGCAGCAAGAAATACAGCACTGAAATACAAAGATAAAGAAATTGTGGTAGTAAGACAAATACCTAGAAGTGTTAAAGAACTGAGGAGAGAATATCAGTTTCTAACGAAGTTCCTAATACTCAAAGGAGTTTTAGATGGTTAATATCGGAAGAAATTTTGGTGACATGGCAAGAACAAAGACATAGACTTGACTCCATTGATAAAGCAAAACTATTTTATCAACAATTTTGTGGACCACTAGAAGATGATTTGGGAGCAATAGGAGAGACAAAGCAAAAAGATGAAGAGAAAGTCAAAGATGAAAAGCAAAGGAAGAAAGAACCCTAAGAGAAGGAGCGAGATCTAAAGATCCAATGGAACAAAGAGAGACAAGGGTAATGAAGTCAAAAACTAGTAACAAGTAAAAAATAAAAGAAGAAAGTAAAGCAATATCTTTAAATGTAAATGGATTGAATGCGGCAATAAAAAGAAACAGAACTTTATCTAAATTAAATAGCTTGAAGATGGACATTATATGCCTACAAATTAGAAAACAACATTTAAAATTATTACAATATCCAAAGTTAGGAGTTCTATTTACATCATTGATACAACAAAGCAAAAGAGGAGTGGTATTGTATATCAAAGAAAAATTAGAATTTAAATAGCTTTTTGAGGATGAAGAGAGCAGGATTCTGGTGGTGGAAATAAAAATGAACTTTAAACAAATAGTTTTGATAGCAATATATGCACCAAATGAAAAACAATAAGAATGTTATTGGAGATTATACAGAAACATTTTAGAAGTGGACTATAAATACATATTTTATAATGGGTGGTTTTAATGCTGTAACAAATGTGGATCTGGACTATAAAACAATGAAGACAAATAAAAAATCCAGAAGAATATTGCCAAAATATTTTTTTACAATGATAGAAGAGTTGAGTATTCAAGATATTTGGAAACAAAACACTTGAAAGAAAACCAATATACCTTCTATTCAAATAGACATTTATCGTGGTCAAGAATAGAGATAATATGGATGTCAATAGAATTTATAGATAATATACAAGTAAATATTGGCGCAAATATTTGGGTGGACCATAGCCCAATGACAATAATATGGAAAGAAAAGAAGAAAAAGACAAGATGGATTTTGAATACAAAAATATTAAATGAAAAGGGTTTTCAGCAGCTTATGGAAAAAGAATTATAATTTTTCTTTAAAATAAATAAGAAAGAAGATACATCATTTCAGAACGTATGGTATACGATAAAAGCTTATATTAGAGGTTTGGCAATAACATATTTGGGAAGAAAGAATAAAAAGAAAAGACAAAAACAGATAAGATTGGAAGAGATTGGAAGAATTTAGAGAAAAAATTTCAAAAAGATATCCAAAATTAAAAAAATTAAGAAGCTGATGGAACTGAAAAAACATGAAATAAATTTAAACGAACAGGAATCATTAGCAAATAAATTAAGAGCATCTAAACAGAATTTTTTTGAAAATGCAAACAAACCAGGAAGGTGGTTAGCATATAAATTAAAAAAAGAGAAGAAGAAAATAATAAAATATTTACAAGATGAAGAGGGGAAGTTACACTATAGAAATGAAGAAAAGAAGATAGTAATTCAAAAATACTATGAAAACTCTATTCCCAAGAAAAGATTTCAGAGGAAGAGATAATAAAATATTTGAAAAAATCAGATTTACCTAAAATACCAGAACAATATAAGGGAATGTTAGAAGAAAGAATAACAATGATGGAATTAACAGAAGCGATAAAAGGACAAAAAAATGGGAAAGCACCAGGGCCGGATGGGTTACCAGCTGAACTATATAAAACACTAGAGAAGTGATGAGTAATGTAATGTTGGAACTATTTAATGAATTAGTAATGAAGGCAAGAATGCCAGACACATGGAGGGAGGCTTATGTAACACTTATACCTAAAGAGGATACAGACCTACAATTGATAAAAGACTATTGACCGATTTTGTTGCTAAATGTGGATTATAAGATTTTTGCTTCAATAATGGCAAATAGATTTTTAAAATCTGTTAAATGAATTTATTCATATGGACCAAAATGGATTTTTACCTAAAAGGCAAATCAGAGACAATATGAGGATAATTTTGAATACTTTTGAATATTATGAGACACATTCAGAAAAATAAATGGCAATGATGTTACTAGATGCCCAAAAAGCTCTTGACGATGTGAACTGGCAATTTATGACAGAACAACTGCAGAGAATGGACTTTGGGGACATATTTATAAACATTATAAAAACGATTTATGACAGACAATCTGCTAAAATAATGATGAATGTAGAAATGACAGATAATGTTAGCATTATGAAGGGCAAGGATGTCCTCTATCACCATTACTGTTTATTTTGACCTTAGAAGTTTTAAATAGAAATATTAAGTGAAATGAAGAGATAAAAGGGATGAAAATCAAAAAAGAAGAGTATAAACTGCAAGCTTTTGCGGATGACTTAGTATTCATCTTAGAGGAACCACAAACAACAGGTCCCAAATTACTAGAACAAATAGAGAATTTTGGAAATAATTCTGGTCTAAAATAAATAAAGATAAAACGAAAATTCTGGTGAAAAATATTACAGAAAAACACAAAAGAGAGATAGAAGAGAATTTAGACATACAAGTGTTGAAAAAAGTTAAATACTTAGGAGTCTATCTAACTTCAAGATGTGTAACGATAAAAAAGGATAATTATTATAGGTTAAAACAACAAATCGAGAAAGACTTGGAGCAGTGGAAGAATCTTCAATTGTCACTAATGGGAAGGATTGCAATAATAAAGATGAATATATTATCAAGATTATTATTCATATTTCAGACAGTACCGATAAAAATTGAAAAGACTTATTTTCAACAGCTTAATAAGATAATAAGGAAATTTATATGGCAAGGGAAAAAAGCAAGAATAAGCATAAAAATGCTTCAGGACACGAGATTATGTGGAGGATTTGGGTTACCAAATTGTTTTACCAGCATTCCATTAACACTGGAAGGTCATGATTTACAATTGAGATGGCATGCATTTTTATGGTATGGTAGAAATAAGATACATACCTACTTTCATAGGTAAAACAAGAAGTAATGAATAGACATTATATAAGGAATGCATTATTATTGGTATGGGAGAAGGTCAGAGATAAATATTATCTGAAAATACCAAAATGGTTATCAACAATAGAAGCTTTGATATACCCAAATGTTTTTAATGTTGGATATATTGTTAGATATAAGTACTTATTAACAGATAAGGGGGATTTGAAAGGGAAACGAGAGTTGGAAGGACAGAGGATTGAGATGGATTGGTATATGTACATGCAGATACAAACAAGATATGAAAAAGATGCTAAATTATATGGTTTTCACCATATAATTTGAGAGCTGAATGGGATACTCACAAGAAGAAGTGGATAAATTAATTTTAAAAAATCTATAATTTTTTACTTGGCATTGAACTGGAGGAGGAGCAAGTAAAGGGAAACAATGATAGCCAAGGCAAAGAATTTTGGATATTCAATAGATCTAGATAAATGGCAACAGTTATGGGAAATGTTCATCCTGCTGATCAGGCAACTCAGCTTGGATCGACAGAGGCATTTAAAAGAAAAAAAGGGTTTTTTTCTTTTAAAAGCCTTTGACGATCCCAGCTGAGCCGTGCAATCATCAGTGGCTTTTTCTTTTAATGTTAAAAGCATGCCCACATCTTTAAGATATGATCCTGGGAGGGAAGGGGGACCATAAAGAGACAGACTGCATCCGGCGGCTGCCTTCTGAGCAGCTCTGCTGTGATAGGAGTGAGGAAAGTTCGGCTTCTCTCTCCCGCAGCATTCAACGTGGCTGCTTCTCTCCTCCTTCTCGGGCTCATACACACAGAGCAAACATGAGAAGGAGGCGAGAAGCAGCCAGGTTGAATGCTAGAAGACTTGGCCGGCTGAACTTTTCTGTCAGTTCTGTGGGCATGGCTTGTTGGGCATGGCTTGGTAGGTTGCCGTGAGTGATGTCAAGTTGGCCATGCCCTTTCAGCCACATGACCCCCCACCAAGCCACACCCACCAAGCCATGCCCACAGAACCGGTAGGGGAAAAAATTGAATATCACCAGTGGTCCCATGACATATTATTTTGGACAGAAGAGTCCAATTCACATCCAAGGTCTGGAAAGCCTTTTTGGACCTACTCAGAACTGAACAGGGATTTAGTTCTAGTCATCATCCGCAAACAAACGGGTCATGGAATGAACGAACTCAATTCTGGAACAGTACCTGTATTGTTTTATTAACTATCAGCAGCACAACTGGACCGAGCTATTGCCTTTTGCAAAAGTGGTCTATAATAAAGTAGTTCACACTAGCACAGGTTTTACCCCATTCAGAGTGGCCATAGGGAAGAATTTAATGCTGTGCCCGAGTTACCCTCACATGAATCAGAAATCCACTCCTTGAAACTGTGAGTCAGCCATTGGCAAACCATTTGGCTGGTAGTCCGCAAAGCCTTGGATGAAGCCAAGGCTTCCTATAAAGCATAAGCAGACAAGGAACTAATAGAACCTAGACCTTACAACGTGGGGGACAAAGTTTATCTTTCTACCAAGTTTCTAAAATCTTTGCAGCAATCTAAAAAGCTGGGCCCTAAATACATTGGGCTTTTCCCCACAGTTCATATTATTAACCCTGTCAGGGTGGAATTGCAACTCCCTAAGTCATTACGGCAAGTCCATCCAGTTTTCCATTGTAACTTGCTGAAGCCTGAAGTCACCTCTGACCTTCGTCCGGTTATTACCCGTTTCACCCATTATGGTAGTGGGCAAACTACATTTTGAAGTTCAAGAAATTCTAGACTTTAGGAAATTCCGCGGAGCCGCTCAGTACCTGGTGGCTTGGAAACACCTTCCCTTCTCACATAATGAATGGGTACACAAAAACATATGCATGCCCCTAAATTAATACATATATTTCATCAATTCTACCCTGACAAACCTCGCTGATTTTATGTTTTCTTTGTCCCCCCCTTCCCTCTTTTTGTTTTCTTTCAGGTGGACTTCCCATTTTTCTAGGAGGGCAGCATGTCAGGTCCCATATATTTCTATTGGGATGCTGGCATTCTGGTGGGAGGGGGAATGATTGGAGGGATTTCTATCTGACTTTTCTGTTTCTATTTCCTGCTTGGAGAGATCTCTATATAAAGTTTCTGTTTCCTGCATTGCTAGGCTGTGAGTTTCAGTTTCCTGCAATGCTGTACTGTGGGAGGGGTTTTGTTTCCACTGCTTTAAATTGCTGTTTTTTAAGTGGAAAAATTTAGTTCCTGCCCAGACCTCTTGCTGTAACAAGCCTTTCAATAAAAGCTTCTTTTGGAACAACTGCAGTTTCAAGAGTCCTGCTTTCTTGGGAAGATTGGAGAGGCAGGACCTTACAACCTCACAGCTAACTTCTATAATGAGGATCCTGGACCTGTCCCTATCAGTGACTTTCCACATAATGGTTTTATGATTTCAATGTACACAATATTAAAAAAGAGCAAAGAAACTTTTGTAATCAAAATAATAGCTTGAAAAAAATTATTATTGGGCTTGGATGGATAGAGAAGCAGGGAGGAATTAAATGTTATTTCTACAATCAATCAAAAAAATATTGTGTTTATATAAGAGATTGTTATTGTCATTTAATGAAATAGATTCTTTCTAGTCAGATAAGTCATATCAACCATGTTTGAAGAGAGAAAATGTCTACCATAAATTGAATTTGAATTTGACTCTCTCCTCTCTCTCTTTCTCTCTCTCTCCCTCTCTCTTTCATTCTCTTTCTCTCTGTGTCGCTCTTTGTCTCTCTCCCTCTCTCTCTTTCTCTGTCTGTCTGTCTCTCACCCTCTTTCCTTCTATCTCCCTCTTTCTCTCTCCCCCTTTCATTCTCTTTGTCTCTCTCCCTCTGTCTGTTTTTCTTTCTCTCTCCTTCTGTCTGTCTGTCTCTCTCCATCTCTCTCCTCTTTCTCTCCCTCTCCCCTTCTCTTTCATTCTTTTTCTTTCTCTATTTCTTTCTTTCCCTCTTTCTTTCTCTCCCTCCCTCTCTCTTTCTGTCTCTCTCTCCCTCTCTCCTTCTATCTCCCTCTTTCTCTCTCTCCCTCTTTCTTTGTCTCTCTCCCTCCCCCCTTTTTGTCTCTCTTTCTTTCTCTCTCTCCTTCTCTCTCTCTCCCTGTCTGTCTCTCTTCCTCTCTCTCTCCCTCTTTCTCTCCCTCTCCCCCTTTCTCTTTCATTCATTTTCTTTCTTTCTCTTTCTTTCTTTCCCTCTCTTTCCTTCTCTCCCTCCCTCTCTCTCTCTTTCTGTCTCTCTCTCCTTCTCTCCCTCTCTCTTTCCTTCTATCTCCCTCCCACCTCCACAAGCATTCTGCAGGCTAAAAGCAGGCAAAAATGGCTCGTTTTTTGGGCAAAAATGGGCCATTTTTGCCTGTTTTTTGCCTCTTCTAATGCCCCCCCCCCCAAGCATTCTGCAGGGTAAAATTGTTGAGCTTACCTTTTGATTCCAGCTTGCAGGTCTCCCAAAGGCAAGTCCTGCGCTCTGCTGAAGGGTGGTGTGTGTGTGATGTGGGCGGGGCAACCTCGTGGTGCTCCACCGGCCGGATTAATTGGTTCAGCGGGCCGCACATGGGCCGCGGGCCATAGTTTGAGGACCCATGATATATAGTATAGTATGAGTCACGGTGGCACAGTGGTTAGAGTGCAGTACTGCAGGCTACATCTGCTGACTGCTGGCTGTCTGCAATGTGCAGTTCAAATCTCACCAGGCTCAAGGTTGACTCAGACTTCCATCCTTTTGAAGTAGGTAAAATGAGGACCCAGATTTTTGGTGGCAATATGCTGACTCTGTAAACCACTTAGGGCTGTAAAGCACTGTAAAGCGGTATATAAGTCTAAGTACCATTGTTATTGCTATTTTTCCAATAATAATTAAAAGAGACAGAAAAGACCACAGAAATTATTTAGAACTATTCTGTTCATCATCTTTAAAAGTTTACGTATTTTAGCCTTCCCAAAGCTGGTATCCTTTAGATACAATATCCTGGGACTTTTAGGTTCCATGTATCTAGAGCTCATCAAGTTGAGAAAAGTTGTTTTATAATCTGTATATGAACTAAAAGTATGCTTTAAAAACAACACTGGAAGTCCTTCTGAACTAGGCTGTAGACAGCATATAAATTCCAGAGATTTTAATAGCTTTATAATTTATCTATAACAGTGGTTCGCAACCTTCCTAATGCCGCGACCCTTTAATACAGTTCCTCATGTTGTGGTGACCCCCAACCAGCGGTGGGTTCTAATTTTTTTTACTACCGGTTCTGTGGGCATGGCTTATTTTGTGGGCATGGCTTTGAGGTCATGTGACTGGGTGGGCGTGGCTAGCTGGTCATGTGACCGGGTGGCCATGGCTATGTGTATAGGGACTACTTAGAGGGCTGAAAAAAGTCATTTCTGACAGGTCCTCACACTTTTGACTGGTCCTCACATTTATGACCATCCTCACATTTATGCCCGTGCAGCATTCTTAATAACCATGTTACTCATTTCACAACTGCTTCTTTTCACCATGGTGATAAGATAGGGCAAAAAACTATGTGAGGACAGTCGTAAATTCGAGAACTGGTCAAAAGTGCGAGGACCAGTCAAAAATAACTTTTTCAGCCCTCTGAGTAGTCCATGTGCACAAAAGGACTACCGAGAGGGCTGAAAAAAGTCATTTCTGACAGGTCCTCGCACTTTTGACCGGTCTTCGCACTTATGACTGGTCATCATTTATGCCCATTGTAGAATTCTTAACAACCGTGTCACTCATTTCACAACTGCTTCTCTTCACCATGGTGACAAGATAGGGCAAAAACGTAAAATGTGAGGACAGTTGTAAGTTCGAAGACTGGTCAAAAGTGCGAGGACCAGTCAGAAATAACTTTTTCAGCCCTCTGAGTAGTCCATATGCATAAAAGGATACAGCAATAAAGAGGGATGAAGGAAGGGAAGGGAAATTAGAGTAGGAGGGAGGGTAAGAGAGGGAAGAAGAGAGGAGGAGAAGGAGAAAGGAAGAGGAAGTAGGGAGGAGAAGAGGGGGGGGGAGAGAAAGCAAGAAGGAAAGAAAAGAGAGAGGTGGTAGGTTTGAGGAGAAAGATTGCTGTACAATAAAAAAGATGAAAGGGAAGAAAACCAACCCCAAACAAATATGAAGATATTAAGATAAAGAATGAATTGTTAAACTTTAAAGAATAAAAGAGAACAAATATGAATAAATAGCAATAATTAGAAACACACATACAAACATACAATGTATTTTCTTTGAACAGAGTATTTGGCTGGTTCACAAATTTAAACAGTGTTTAGTCATTTCAATTAAATTTACAATTTCTATATTTCCTTTTTGCCATATTTATTCCTCATCTATTTTTTTAAAAAACCAATATTAGCCTTCATCCACATCCCTATTCTTAATCAAATTCAATTTTTCCCTTCTATTCTATATTATACCCCTTCCCATTGTCATCTATTTTTATATCCATCATCACATTGGTTAATTGTGTAATTATGTAATACAGTTGTTTAATATAAATTCAACATTTTAATATAAATCAATTATTTATATAACTATCTTTTTTGTATATTAATCAATATGAACATGAATTTTCCAATTATTTCTATGCAATCCAATTTCTTACAAATCAATTAATTATATTTACCAATAATAAACCAAATAATTTCCCCCATATATTCCTCCAAACCACAACTTAAACATTTCTGCTTTCAACACAATATACAATTAATAGTATCTCAATTATTACAATTCCCTAGTTAAATAGAGCTTTTTTTCTTTTGTGTTTTAAAATCTTGAACCTCCTTTTTTGCCCTAAATTTCCCATTGTTTGCAGTTTTGCACCTACCTTTTTTTGGTGAGGAAAAAGAAAAAGATATCTCTCTCTGCCTCATTTTGTCAAGTTGCAGCAAAGACCCTGCTTTACTTTCAGTTTCGTTTTTTCAGTACAGCTAGGGGGAAAAAATCTGCTCAAGATTTTTTTGCAGCTAGCAACAGTGCTCCGCAAAACAGCTGAGAGCAAATCAGCTGAGAGTCGAGGCTGATCTAATCAACTTATGGTAATTAACCTATGCTGAAGCTGAAAGGGGCTGTTTTTTCTATTTTTGCAGGCACCGGTCTACTCATTTGTTTTCTTTTAACACTGATCAGCTGTAGGGCGGCCCTTTGAAGCCCCGCGGCAAGAATTTAAACAGTTTTTTTCCCTCTAGCCATCAGCTGGGACTCAGGAGGCAGCAGTAGATTGGGAGTGGGTGGGGTAAGCAAACGGCCAGCGATCCAAGAGGCAGAGGGTGAGGGTGAGTGAAGGCGTGGGGGGGGCGAGAGAGGGCTTTGGCGACCCCTGTGAAATGGCCGTTCGACCCCCAAAGGGGTCGTGACCCCCAGGTTGAGAACCGCTGATCTATAACTAAAGTTTCCACCCACCCACCCCCAATATTAAACTTAGACCCAGTTCACATAATTATGCTTATCCCATTAAAGTGTTCTATCCAGCGATGGGTTTCAAATTTTTTTACTACCGGTTCTGTGAGCGTGGCTTGGTGGGCATGGCATGGCTTGGTGGGCGTGGCAGGGAAAGGATACTATTAATGTCACCAAGAAAATACCTAACTGTCTGTATATATGTATATATATCTATATCTATGGATGAGCTAATCCCCATGATGTGATTTATGTATCCCTCCACTTAACTCCTCCTCATCTTTTGCTCTGCCTCTTGAGTATTTAAGCAGATTTTCCTATCAGACTGCTTGGCTTGTACATAGATCTCCTATGGAAGAAAACAAGTAAATAAAACAGTGTTTAATTTACAACCTTTGTCTACATATTTATTTGGGCCTGAAAATAAAGAAAAGAAAAACAAGCAACAAGAATGGTAGCAGAGGACGGTTGAGAAGGCCCAATAAACCAAAGAATGCAAGAGAAATCAAACCTACCTGAGGTAAAAAGAAGACCTATAACTAGATCAATTAACAGCAGAATGGCAGCTCAATTAACCCCTACTGAAAACAATTCAAAAGAAAAGACGGAAACAAAAAGTCTTTTCAGTAATACAGACACTCTGAATAGAATTACAAAAACAACCATGAATGAATGTACTCCATCTAATATCAAAAAGAATATAATTAAATTAATAGAAGCCGCTCCAAACGATCCTGATCTGTTTGCAAAACTCCACAATACTATAAAATATCATGGAGCAGCAACAGATAAAGAAGAGACAGAAAGGTACCAAGCTGAAGAAATTACCTCAGAAAAGCCATACACTGACCCCAAAGCTAAACATGAAAAAGACAGACAGCAAACAAAAGCTAAAGAATTAAACCTCAAAGATAGAGACGAGAGACATGATTTAAGATACAGTCCTACACTCAAAGAAAACAAAGAACAAATAAAAAACTATTATTCTAATCCACCTACAACACTAGAGATAGAAAAAGCCATGCAAGTGATTACCAAGGCATTCGGAACTAACTTAAGAATGCCAATTGAAGCAGAAAGAATACCTAAAATTATCTATAACAAGCAATACACTGAATCTGACTACATTAAAGAAGAACCCGACACCCGAAAGAGGATCTACAAAACATACTCACCGGTCAGAAAACTGTACAGCGAGGAGCCTGCCCACATCAACAACGATGATCCGGACCGCTTCCCATGCCATGGGCGAGTGGAGCAACGAGACCGCGGGATTGTCCGACAGGGTGCCGAGGATCACCGGAGTCGCAGCGATGTCCAGATGTCCACCGATGGCCTGGGGACCACCAGAGCAAGGACAGAAAGCCATCAGACTGTCTGGGACCTTCTCCCGAAGGACGAGAGCAGCAGATCCTCACTCTTTGGCTGCTGGAGAGAACTGAAGCCTGAGCATGCGCAGAACTCATCAATAAGAAAAAAAAAAAGGAAGAGAGCACAGAGATAAGTCAATACAGACTCACACCCATTATTCCTATGCCATATTGTGAGTATGCTAATGATGAGAAGCAACTAACAAGAAATAGTTTTCCATATAATTCAGTTTTACCTGCAGAACATATAAAATTGAAACTAGATGGAACCAATTTGTTAGAATGGAGTCAGCAGCTCCAAGTTATATATCTAAGAGAAAATATGCTGTTCTTAATTAACAATCCTCCAAGCAAACCTTGGACTATTGAAATAGACTGCATTCACCATAAAGCTTACTATTTATTAATTGCCACTATATCACCTAGTATATATCCTAGTATTAACCACCACCTGACAGTTTCTGAGATATTCCAAAAATTATTTAACTTATTTCACAGCAAGAGCATTGCCACAACAACGAGAATATCCAGGGAATTTTATTCAGCTAAGCTAAAAGAAGAGATAACCATGAGTGAACACATCTTGAATTTAAATGCCACTAGAGCTGATCTCATTCAAAGGGGAGAAAGCATTTCAGATAACACCATGAAAAGCATTATAATTAATTCGCTTGACTCCATCTAAATTTATTAGATAATCTCAATTTTGAATATGTCACATTAGAAAACCTAACTAGTAAAGCGGAAGACAATATAAGAAGGGAACGCTTCATGAACCATAAGGAAAATAGAAACATTAAGAGAGTAGAATTCCAAAACAGGGATAAATATATTCCAGAATGCTACACATGCGGCTCCAAAAGTCATTTTAAAAAAGATTGCCCAAGAAATAATAGAGACAGAGACTACCCACAACACAAAGAAAGAACAGGCCGGAACGTCAAACTCTCAAACAGGCATTCACCTGATTACAGATTTAAACATAGAGAGTCCCCCAGTCCAAGAGACAGAGGAAGATACAGAGATGATTCTAGAAACAATAAATATGGTTCTTTATTTGGATTAGTAAACAACGAAGACTCTGAAACTGAGTTAGATATTGCATGGCTCATTGATTCTGGAGCCACAAGCCATACCACTCATAACAAAAAACGCCTAAGTAGATTCACTGAAAAAAATTACTTTATCAGAGTAGCAAACCATAATAGATCCAAGTAAAGGGAATAGGCAGCACTTACATTAGAGGCTTAGGAGAAATAGAGGGGGTCTTGTTTGTGCCTGAAATCCCTCACAATATATTAGCTATACATAGATTAAGTGAGGAGAAAGGTATAGAAACCATATTCAAAAATGGGAAGGTACTTATGACCAAGAACAAAAGAATTGTAGGAAAAACCATTACCAAAGAAGGTCTAACATATTTTGTACCTGATGAAAGTGAATCAACATGTCCAATCTTAGAATTAAAAAACAAAGAAAGTGAAGCTGACACACATAAGAAATCTGAAAGTAACATGAATAAAGATCATACAGATGATGGCATCACCCATAATAGGGTATTATATGGTAAACCATTACACGATGAATGTGCTCATTTACTTCATAGGAAACTTGGGTATGCCAGTTTTCCTGTTATACAAAAAATGATAGAATGTTCTGAAGATGTTAAATTAAAGAGTTGTAAAAACTATTTGGATTGTTCTGTGTGCAAGTCTTCAAAAATTAAGAACAAACCAAGACTTAAAAAGGCCACTCGCACCACTCAATCAATATTTAAATTAGTACATATGGACCTAGTTGGTCCCATGAAACTATCTATCAAATATAGAAAGAGGTATTTCTTAACTATAGTTGATGATTTCAGCAGGTATGGTTTCATATACACTCTTAATCACAAGAACGAAGTGTTTAAAAAATTTAAAGAATTCTATATAAAAGTAAAAACGCAGAACAACAAATAATGACAGATAGGGGATCAGAATTTTTATCCAAGGAATTCACCAATTGGCTTAAGTCACAGGGAATTATACATTTTAAATCCTGTCCTTTTTCACCCTTCCAGAATGGAATTGCAGAGAGAAAAAATGGTTTGCTACAAACTATGGTCAGATGCGTATTAGAGGATGCTGGTTTGGGACAAATTTTCTGGGCTGAAGCACTCACTTATTCAAACTATACTATAAATAGATTATGGTCCAGTGTGATTAATAAAACCCCATATGAAGTCTTATACGATAGAAAACCAAAAATTGGACATCTACACATTTTTGGAGTCACGGCTGATGTCTATGTTCCAAAGCAATTGAGACGTAAAGGTGAGAAAATATCAAAAAGACTAAGGTTCATGGGATATGAATCAGGAACCAAAGGCTATAGATTTATAGACTAATAAATTCATCATTTCAAGATCAGCTGTATTTCATGAACATAATAATTGGTCCAGATTACATCTTAATGATTTATTCAACGTGACATGGAACACTGACTTAAAGCACACACCACATACGGACAAACCCAACTCTATAGAATCAAATAATCACAGAAGATTAGAGATAACACCTGAAGAATGGAAGTCGAACCACCCAGTCATAAAATTAGATAAACTAACAGAAAAAGAAGCAAGGTACATGCAGGACTCAGATTTACCCCCTGATAGACCCATCAGATCAAATAGAAACGAACTGCCCAAAAGGCTAGATGATTACGTATTATTATTTTTTTTTAATTTGATTTATATGTCGCCCTTCTCCGGAGACTCAGGGCGGCTTACAAGGCGTTAAGCAATAGCCTTCATACTTTTGTATATTTTATACAAAGTCAGTTTATTGCCCCCACAAACTGGATCCTCATTTAACCTACCTTAGAAAGGATGGAAGGCTGAGTCAACCTTGAGCCTGGTAAGATTCGAACCTGCAGTAATTGCAGGCAGCTGTGTTAATAACAGGGTGCTTTAAACCACTGTACTACCAAGCTCTTTTTCCATCAACACCAACATGATTCCCCCTATCACTTATGAGGACATATTAAAATTACCACATGAAGAGAGGGCTAAATGGGAGCAAGCCATTAAAAAAGAGATGGATAGTTTAAAGGAACTCAATGTATACACACCAACAGAGCCACCGGTAGGTAAGACACCCATAGGAACAAAATGGATTTTTAAGATTAAGGAATTAGGGCCAACAGGTTAATGCCAGTTATTCAAGAGGTGATTCATCATGATCAAGCAGGATTTATAGAAGGCAGATACAAGAAGGATAATGTAAGGCAAATAATAGACTTATTGGAATATCTTGAGAAGAATAAACAGATCTCTGCAGTGCTGGTGTTTTTGGATGCAGAGAAGGCCTTTGATAGAGTGGACTGGAACTTTCTATTAAAGACTTTACGAAAGATGGACTTTGGGGATCAGTTTATACAGGCAGTTGCAGCAATTTATCAACAACAAATGGCACAAATTATTATTAATGGAAGTTTGACTACAAATTTTAGTATTGAAAAAGGAACAAGACAAGGTTGTCTGCTATCCCCATTGTTATTTATTTTAACACTAGAAGTATTGTTGAATACAATACGGGACTCAAATTCTTTACATGGAATAGTTATTAGGCAAGAAGATTACAGGACTAGGGCATTTGCAGATGATCTGGTTGTTACCCTAACACAGCCGATGGAATCAATAATCCAGATGAAAGACATTGTAGAAGAATATGGTATGGTATCAGGATTTAGACTGAATCAGAAAAAAACGAAGATGATAGTTAAAAATATGACACAAGTTCGAAAGCAGGAACTTGAAAGCAAGGCAGGCTTTGAAATAGTATCAAAGGTTAAATATTTAGGAGTTCAAGTTGCAGATTCAAATTCAAAATTATTTCAAAATAATTATGAGGTGTTGTGGCGAGAGGTACAAAAGGATATGGAGACTTGGAAAAAACTGCAGCTGTCGTTACTTGGAAGAATAGCAGCAGTTAAGATGAACGTTTTGCCTAGAT
This sequence comes from Arizona elegans, assembly GCA_022577455.1. Classification (NCBI taxonomy): domain Eukaryota; kingdom Metazoa; phylum Chordata; class Lepidosauria; order Squamata; family Colubridae; genus Arizona; species Arizona elegans. The sequence goes on along the minus strand of JAKOOJ010000004.1, from coordinate 78,354,529 downwards.
TTCTTTTTTAGTTTCAAATGATTCCGGTGCTCAAAAGTGATAAACAACTGAGTGAATGGCAAAGAGGAGTGAATAAGTTTGTCTGGAATGAGAAAAAGCCAAGAGTTAAACTGAAAATTATGCAAGATGTCCCAGAAAGGGGAGGTCTTAAACTTCCAAACCTACAACTGTATTATGAAGCAGTGGCCTTGACGCAAGCAAGTGACTGGTTTGGAAGGATAAAGACTGGAATATTGAACATAGAAAGTTATGATCTTGAATTTGGTTGGCATGCATATTTATTCTACGAGAACAAAGTGGACAAAGTATTCAAAAGCCACATACTTAGGAACCCTTTGATGAAAGTCTGGAAGAAGCACCGACTCAAATGGGATTACAAAATACCGTTATGGCTGGATCTTGGTCATATTATGTGGAATACAAATATAATGTCACTCGGGGGGGGGGTGTTTATACAAAGAAGTTCTTTTTATGGATGGGGGCAGATGGCAATTAAAGACATTAGAAACACTGTTGGAAGAAGGGATTAATTTAACTTGGCTACAGTATAATCAACTCCAACTGAGATGGAAAGAAGATCAAAAACTTGGTATAATAATGCATGAAGAAGAATTGGTTAGACATATAAAAGAGAAAGGTCCAATGCATATTAAGAGGGTTTATAATGTTTTGTTAGAAAGAGACTCGGAAAATGAACTGGTTAAAGATTGTATGATAAAGTGGGCACAAAATTTCGCAGAACCAGTGATGTTGGAAACATGGGAAAAATATGGGTCCAGAATGTTAAATTTACACAGTCGCAGAACTTGAGGGAAATTTTTTATAAAATGTTTTATAGGTGGCATTTAGATCCTAAGAAACTATCGTGCATGTAACCTAATGTTCAACCAAAATGTTGGAGATGTGATTGTTTAGACGCCATATATTATCATATATGGTGGACCTGCAAGAAAGCGAAGGCTTTTTGGATAAAAATTTGGTGGGTAATGCAGAATGTTTTGAAGAAAAAACTTCAGTTTTCTCCACAACTGTTTTTATTGGGTATAATTAAGAGTTTTACATTGGGTGAAACAAAGCTGATATTGTATATGGTGACAGCAGCGAGATTATTGATAGGTCAATATTGGAAAAATGATGCTATGCCCACTTTTGAAGATGGCCAGTTTTGCAGAGATGGCGAAGATTTCAGCATATTTAAAAGATCGAACTCATGAGACTTATGTATGGGAGTGGAAAAAGTGGATAGATTATGTGCAGAATAAATATCAAACTAGGAAATATCAGACAGCTTTTAGCTGAATGTATTACGTAGGGATAGATTAACTGAGTTCTATGAAGATATAAATAGTACACGGGGTGGAGGGGTTCAAGTTTCAAAAAATGTATTTTGATTTGGATTTTATCCTGAGGAAGTCATGGGGGGAGGGGAGGGTTAGGGTGGGTTTGGGGGGGGGTAATTTGGGGAGAAAATGTATTTGTAAAACTTTTTAAATAAAAAAAAAAGATTAAGGAATTAGAAAACAATAAATTCTTATATAAAGCTAGATTAGTGGCCCAAGGATTCGCACAAAAATTTCCTGATGACTACGTAGACACCTACTCTCCCACCGTTAGATCAGAAAGCGGCAAAACCGCACTGGTATTGGCATCCATCCTAAATTTAGACATATATCAATTCGATGTCCAAACAGCCTACTTACATGCCAATCTTGATAAAGAAATCTATGTGAAAGCACCCCCAGGTAAAGATGTACAGAAAGGGGAAATATGGTTATTAAACAAAAGTCTATATGGACTAAAACAATCTGGTAAACGTTGGTACGAATGCTTAGCGAAAACGCTTGAAGACATAGGTTTTTCAGCTACATCTGCAGACCTATGCTTCTTCACTAGAAAAACAAACGACTCTATTGAATACGTACTTATTTATGTTGATGATATCTTGTATTTTGGACAACACAAACTTAAATGTGAGGAATTTGCAGAAAAACTGGGAAAGCACTTCACTTTGAAAACTCTAGGAAAAGTAAATAAATATCTAGTATTCAGATCAACAAAACAAATAGAGGGTTTAAATTGTCTCAAAAGGACAAGATATTAGAACTATTGAAAAAATGTAATATGTTAAACTCCAAACCTTGTGAAACCCCCATGCAAACCGACTTTGTAAAAAATATGAACAATGAAGGTATACCATTTAAGGACAACACCTTATATAGATCGGTAATTGGATCATTGTTGTATATCTCAAATTGGACTAGACCGGACATCACTCTAGCTATTAATATATTATCCAGACATGTAAGCAATCAGAACACTTATCATTGGGAGGGAATAAAAAGAATTCTCAGGTATCTCAAATTTAGCGCTGACGCTAGCCTATATTTAGAACCTACCCACTCAAAAAAACCAATCTTAACGTGTTATGCAGATGCAGATTGGGCTGGAGACACTAAGAGTAGAAAGAGTACATCTGGTTATGTTTTCCTAATTAATAGCTGTCCCGTGCACTGGAATACTGGTAAACAGAACTTAATCGCAACATCTACTGCCGAGGCCGAATACATTTGCCTTTCTAAAGCCTCTAATAACTTAATATGGTTCGATGATCTCTTATCTTTCATCTGGACAGAACCCAATTATCCTATTAACATTCATGAGGACAATAAAGCTGCAATAGATATATTAAATTGTGAAGCAATAGGTCAAAGATCACGACATATTGATATCAAATATAAACACGTTAGACAACTATCCAACATGGGTTTTATTAAGGCCTCACATTGTGATACTCATGAACAAGTGGCAGATATATTAACAAAACCGTTACCCACCAATCAACATGTGTATTTATCTTCAAACTTGAATATACATATTTAAATCTATAAATATTCATTTTAACCGTTAGGTATTTTAGAGGGGGATTTGTCACCAAGAAAATACCTAACTGTCTGTATATATGTATATATATCTATATCTATGGATGAGCTAATCCCCATGATGTGATTTATGTATCCCTCCACTTAACTCCTCCTCATCTTTTGCTCCGCCCCTTGAGTATTTAAGCAGATGTTCCTGTCAGACTGCTTGGCTTGTACATAGATCTCCTGTGGAAGAAAACAAGTAAATAAAACAGTGTTTACTTTACAACCTTTGTCTACATATTTATTTGGGCCTGAAAATAAAGAAAAGAAAAACAAACAACAGTTAAATCTCCATTCCCACCCCACTCCAGAGGAACGATACTGTAAAATCTCCATTTCCTCCCGATCAGTTGGTACTCGGGAGGCAGAGAATAGATGGGGTGGGGCCAGTCAGAGGTGGTATTTACCTGTTCTCCGAACTACTCAAAATTTCCACTACCGGTTCTCCAGAACTAGTCAGAATCTGCTGAAACCCATCACTGGTTCTATCTATCTCAAGTGTAATATGCTACCTTCCTAAAACAAATGCACTGACCTAAAAGAGCCTACTGACTGGGTTTCACCTTTCTCAGCAGGACAGTGCCCTTCTCACCCACCGATAGGTCTTCGCAGCGAGTTACATTCCTTTTGGAATATACAAACTCCAATTCCATAATTTATTGGAAATTAAATAAAACTATCTGGATCAGGGCCGGATTTAGATGAAAAGAGGCCCTAGGCTATTCCACTTATGAGGCCCTTTCACCTATAGTGAAAGTGTAATTTTAATTTTGCTAACAATTTGAATGTAGGCCCCTCTTGATCTTGAGGCCCTAGGCTGAAGCCTAGTTAGCCTATAGGAAAATCCGGCCCTGATCTGGATACTTAATCAACGTAAAAAAACAACACGTTTATACGACCATAACACAGTAGCTACTTGCCAAACTCATCCAATCCTGCTCCGTTTACGGCGACCGCAATTCCCAGCACACAGATGTATGTCCCTCGGCGCATTGTACACTGGGAAATGTGGTTTCCGATGAAATCCTGAACTACTAGTCGCACTGCGCATCTGCAAGGTTTCGTGGTAACATTCCTCTACTGGAGCTGTTCTGTGATTTGCGGGAAATGGGGGTGTCCTAGCAACTAGGCTATCCAGCAGCTATTGACGATTCCAATGATCTTGTATAAAGAAACGGCCGAGGTGGAACGAAAGAGAGTCGGTCCAGCCGCTGCTCGGAGCTTGGGAAAGGAAGAGAAGCGGCCTTTCGAATTGCTATCGCCGCTGTTCGGTGCCTTGTTCCTAGGTTTCTGTTTCGACAAAAGCTCGGGAACTTCTGTCCCTAGTTCCCCTTGGTCGTGATCCAACTGTCTCCTTGAAGCTGCCCCCGAGATTTTAGAATAGTACTCTGGTTAAAAAGTGAGGAGGCCATTTGCAACCCACACCTCACCCGCCGAAGGATGCTTGAGTCTATTCGAGTCACTGGTGAGTAACAATGCCGCACCGCCTTTGTTTCCTCATCTGTCAGATCTTTATAGTAGGATTTCTAATAAAACGGAGATCCCATTAATTTTAAATAGGTCCTCCTCAAATAGATCGTTTGCGTAGCAAATTTCTGAGAATTTAAATCCATCAGGGAGCAATTAGGTCAGTACTATGAGTAGAGTAATATGGGCTTCAGTTAATTGAAAATATATCAAGTCTGCATGGTTAAAAAAAGCACATAATTTCTTCCGAACTGGGAATTGTTTTCTCACATAAAATATGAATGGAATAATATCTGTTTAAGTAAATTGGTTTATTATTTTCAAGATTAGTGTGGTTTGGGGGGGGGGATATAGAACATTATTGTAGTCTGACACAGTTTGTGCTCTATCTCTCTCTCTCACACACACACAGACACAAATGTATAGAAATAAACAAACATTGATCTGTCTATACAGAAAAAAAAAGGGAATCCTTTTCTCTCTGCATAGATAGAAAAACTCTGGGGTCTACTATGGAGAAAGATTTGTGGAAAGATTATTTGTTTTCCTCCTTGTACACAAACAGGTAAATTAGTAGCCATGCTCTATATGGTTGTCATTGTTTGCAACTATGTTAGGTCTACCAGTTCTGGGCTTCATATATCCAGGCTACAAGATGCCATCACAGTATTGTATATCTGTTTGCTGTCATCTAATGCCTGTCTGGAAGACAGTAATGTTGCTGTGGTAACTCTGAGATAAATCCATCACCTTTTTTGTCCAGAGAAAAAATATTTCCTTTGCTGCCAGATTGCTTTATTTTCTCTTATGAATAGAGGGAAAAAAACTTTCTCTGAGTAGGATAGGATTTCAAGAGATGAAATTTTGTGGAGTTCTCAGCCCATTCCTCATTAAATTATTCTGCTTTAGGAAGCCTCTTTGAACAGGTTGCATGAGTTGCAAGAACTCTCTATCTCCGTCTTCCTCTCCTATTACAGAATTTATATATTTAAATTCGGTAATATTGCAAATGTTCCAGTTGCAGCTATTCTTGTAAAACAAGGAATGCTAGCACTCTCAGTGAACAGATTTCCTTGTGCTTTTGCTCTGGCCACATTGTCCCCTCAGATATTTCAAAGAAGCCATCTTGAGAGAGATCTCATCATCTGGCATCTAACTGTCCAAACATATTTATTGGCTAGAAAGCACAAGCCTATATAATGCCTTCTTTCAGATTTTTTTTTTCTGTTCTAGATCAGCAGTCCCCAACCTTTTGGACACCAGGAACTAGTTCCATGGAGGGAGGTTTTTCCACGGACCAGAGGGGTGTGGTTTTTGCATACTGTCTGCATCCTGCAGATGGGGCTTTGCTTCTTTGTGAGGACCGGTTTCTGACATACCGTGGACCGGTGCCAGTCCATGGATGGGGGTTGGGGACCCCTGTTCTAGATGGACTCGCCTTCAGATTTCCTTTGGTTTTGTTATGAATAACTCTTAATTTCATTCTTCCCATTTTGGTTTCACCAGTATCCCACCATGAGTTCTTATTCCCATCAGTGTTGCTTTCAGGATCACTAAATCTACTGAGTTTTTCTACCTCATCAGAGTGTAGCAATCACAAACCAAGGAAAACATTAAATTTCAGAGTTGAAATGAGGTATAAATTGGATGTTTTAGAAAATTAGTAGATGTACATGAACCAAAATAAACAACTTTAACTGAGGTGGTTAAATTATTATTATTCAGGGCATGAGACTATAAAAGGCAGTGGTAGGTTGCTATTGGTTCGCCCTGGTTTAGGCGAACTGGTAGTGGCGGTGGGAGGCTCCGCCCACCTGCCCGGATGTCATCAAAAATGTTCTGCGCATGCACAGAAGCTCCACGCGCTTGCAGAGCAAGCGAGTGCACCTACGCGCTCCCAATAGCAAACCGGTAGCGAAGAAAATTGAAACCCACTGCTGATAAAAGGGAATGTAATTGTAATGATACCAGAAAGGAAATAATAAAGTGTGTTTTACAGTGTTGGCTGTAACTATTAAAATTAGTGTGTATCTAAGGAGTATTGATTTGTGTAAGCAATTGATATTCACTTACTTTAAGTATAATGCTACAACACTGAGGAATGGTATGGTAAGATAAATTGCATTAGATGCTAGGTGCATAATCCAATATTGATGTAGTACAACTAATAGGTGATTAGGATGCAAAAGTTAGAGAAATGATGGAACTTGGAATTATTGTGATTAAGAAAACACAGTAATGTTGGAGACGATTGAACTTTGATGTAGAGAATTTTTTGTTCACATCTGCTTCAAGTAATATAAACAAAGTGAATATTTGATTCTCACTGTATGGACAACATCTTAATAAAAAACATTACACATCAGGAAGCAGAATATTAAAAAATACACCCAGTTGGCAGATCTCTTCCAAGTAAGGATTATGGAATAGATCTTAGGTTGGTGTTAAATATATGGCTTAAACTTCTAAATTTAGAAAATTAAAGGCAGCAAATATGCTGGCATGATTTGAAGTACAGGACATTGTCAGAATATAATAGCAATATGAGGAATATGTTTAATATATATAAAGAGAATCCAAAGTGCTGTGGAAAGACCAAGAAGACATTAAGAAAACCAAAACAAAAAATATTCGCCGAATGTTAAAGATGAGAAAGCTCCTAGTGGCTTTCAGAAAAAAGTTTTCTTGATAGTCAAAGAATGAGGATTAATCTGCTCCACATAAAGAGAGGCATGATGGGCAATTTATCAGCTATCAATTGGAAAGAATAAGGTACAGATAAATGTTAAGGATATTCTTGTCTCATAACCGATGTTGTCGGTTATTGAGCAGAGTACCCTTTGAGTTTACACACAAAAACGACTGAGAATGATTGTGGATAATAACAGTTAACATACAAACAAACTTGAGTTTTGATAATATTTTACTTTTAGGGAAAAAGCAAAATCATAGTCCAAAAACATTCCAAGTCATACACATATCAAGTGTGATAAAGATCAGTCCAGGGATATTTTTCAATATAAAGTCTTCTTATCAGTTGTAGAAAAATACAATAAAACAGATCTTCTTTAGTTTCATTCAGGAACACAGTTCAATATAAAAACAGTCAATAAATATTAGAAAAGCAATAAATAGCCATGATCAATCAATGATCATGCAGAGAGATCAAATATAGAGTTACAGCATATCAGCAGGTAAAATTCACCCCATTTTCCCCCCACCCCACCCCACAGTCCCCACCCTAACCCCCCCAGGCCCCCCTAACCCTCCCCCTGACTTCCACAGAATATAATCCCATCAAAATCCCCTTTTTATAAAACTTGAACCCCTCAAACCGCCTTATAAATTTTTATCTTCAGAACATTCATACTTTTCTATTTTTATATAATACTTTCAATGAAAAGCTATTTGATACTTCCTAATTTGATATTTGTTCTGCACATAATCTATCCATTTTTTCCATTCCCATTCATAAGTCTCTTGTGATCGATCCTTTAAATATGCTGAAATCTTCGCCATCTCCGCAAAACTGGCCATCTTCACAGTCCATTCTTCAATAGTAGGTAAAGCTTCATTTTTCCAATATTTACGTATCAATAATCTCGCTGCTGTTATCATGTACAATATCAAGTTAGTTTCATCCAATGTAAAACCCTTTACTATACCCAATAAAAACAATTGTGGAGAAAATTCAATTTTTTTCTTCAAAACATTCTGCATAATCCACCATATTTTTATCCAAAAAGCCTTCACTTTCTTACAATTCCACCAAACATGGTAATATGTAGCATCTAAACAGTCACATCTCCAACATTTTGGCTGAACATTAGGATACATATAGGATAATTTCTTGGGATCTAAATGCCATCTGTAAAACATTTTATAAAAATTTTCCCTCAAATTCTGCGATTGTGTAAATTTAACATTCTGAACCCATATTTTCTCCCATGTTTCCAACATTACTGGTTCTGCAAAATTCTGTGCCCATATAATCATACAATCTTTAACCAATTCAGTATCTGAATCCCTTTCTAACAAAACATTATATAGCCTTTTAATATGCATTGGACCTTTCTCTTTTATATGTCTAACCAATTCTTCCTCATGCAATATAATACCAGTTTTTTGGTCCTCTTTGCATCTCAGTTGAAGTTGTTTATATTGTAACCAAGTTAAATTAATCCCTTCGTCCAACAGTGTCTCTAATGTCTTCAGTTGCCATCTGCCCGCATCTGTAGAAAGAACCTCTTTATATAAAAACCCCCCGAGTGACATTATATTTGTATTCCACATGATATGACCAAGATCCAACCATAGCGGTATTTTGTAATCCCATTTGAATCGGTGCTTCTTCCAAACTCTCATCAAAGAGTCTCTAAGTATATGGCTTTTAAATACTTTATCCACTTTGTTGTCATAAAATAAGCAAGTGTGCCAACCAAATTCAAGATCAAAGCTTTCTATATTCAATATTCCAGTCTTTTTCCTTCCAAACCACTTGCTGCTTCATAATATAACTGTAGGTTTGGAAGTTTAAGACCTCCCCTTTCTGGAACATCTTGCATAATTTTCATTTTCACTCTCGATTTTTTTCTCATTCCAGACAAACGTATTCACTCCACTTTGCCATTCTTTCAATTGTTTATCGCTTTTAAGCACCGGAATCATTTGAAACAAAAAAAGAAATCTTGGCAAAATGTTCATCTTAACTGCTGCTATTCTTCCAAGTAAAGAAAGCTGCAGTTTTTTCCAAGTCTCCATATCTTTTTCTACGTCTCGCCACAACACCTCATAATTATTTTGAAACAGCTTCATATTTGATTCTGCAACCTGAACTCCTAGATATTTAACCTTTGGTACAATCTCAAAACCTGCCCCCCTTTCCAGTTCGTGTTTTCGATCTTGTGTCATATTTTTAACTATCATCTTGGTTTTTTTCTGGTTCAGTCTAAATCCTGATACTGTGCCATAATCTTTTATAATGTCTTTCATCTGGATTATTGATTCCACCGGCTGTGTTAGGGTAACAACCAGATCATCTGCAAATGCCCTTATTCTGTAGTCCTCTTGCCTTATCACTATACCTTTCAAGCTGTTCGAATCCCGTATTGTATTCAACAAGACTTCTAGTGTTAAAATAAATAACAAAGGGGATAACGGACAACCTTGTCTTGTTCCTTTTTCAATTTTAAAATCTGTTGTCAAACTTCCATTAATAATAATCTGTGCCTTTTGCTCTTGGTAAATTGCTGAGACCGCCTGTATAAATTGATCCCCAAAGTCCATCTTTTTTAAAGTCTTTAATAGAAAATTCCAGTCCACTCTATCAAAGGCTTTCTTCGCATCCAAGAAAGCCAGCACTGCAGGGATCTGTTTATTCTTCTCAAGATATTCCAGTAAATCTATAACTTGCCTTACATTGTCCTTCATATATCTGCCCTCTATAAATCCCGCTTGGTCCTCATGAATCACCTCTTGAATTACTGGCATCAACCTGTTGGCTAGTACTTTTGCATAAATTTTGTAGTCATTATTCAGAAGAGATATTGGTCTATAATTCTCCGGTTTTTTAGGACCTGCTTGCTCTTTTGATATCAAAGAAATATAAGCTGTTTTCCATGATGGGGGTATTTTACCCCCTTGTTGTATATTACAAAATAAGTCTCTAAGTTGTTCCACCATTTCTGCTTGCAAAGTTTTATAATACACTGCAGTCAAGCCATCTGTTCCAGGAACTTTGGCCGTTTTCAGTTGTTTAATTGCTGCAATTATCTCCTCTACTGTTATAGGATAATTCATTCTTTCCTTTTGTTGGTTAGTAACTTTTGTAACTCTTTTATTTTCTAAGTATTTTTCTATAAGTCCATTCTGTATGTCATCTTTAGCATATAATTTAGTATAATAATCTACAAAGACTTCTTTAATTAATTTTTGTTGATAAATTTCTTTCCCTCCAATATCAATACAGTCAATAGTCCGCATACTCTGCTTCTTCCTTAATGTATAAGCCAGCCATCTGCCCGGTTTATTGGCATTACAAAATGTATTATGCTTTGCATATTGTAAATTTGTTGCAACTTGTTCCGCCATAAGCATTTGGAATTGATCTTTCAAAAGATTTATAGCACCACGTATTCTTTCATCTGTTGGATTTTTGATAAGTAACTGTTTTTTTTTCTTTATTTCTACTTCAATTTCGGATCTTTTTTTTTTGTCTGTTCAATTTATGTTTAGAATTCATGTGAATGAGTACCCCTCTCATATTTATTTATTTATTTATTTATTTATTAAATTTATATACCGCCCTATTCCTAAGGGACTCATATATGCTTTACTTGCGTCCCACACAATTTCAATAGGGGTACCCTTATTCAAATTAATTTCAAAAAATTCTTTCATCTGTTTCTTAAGTTCTATTATATTTTTTTCATATCTAAACAAATTTTCATTTAATCTCCATGATCTTCTCTCAATTTTTCCAGTCTCAATTTCTATCCATACTGGACTATGATCAGATAGAGTTCTTGGAAAGATTTTAGTTCTTTTTGTTTTAACAAGTAAATCATTTGACAATAAAATGAAATCAATCCTTGAAAAAGATCTATGTCTATCAGAAAAAAAAGTATAGTCCAGATTTTTTGAATTATATAATTCTCCACACATCTTTTAATTCCAAATCTTCTTTCATGTCAAAAAAGTTTGTGGTAGTCTAATCCTTGAGTTCGCCAGACTTTTTAAATCTAGTTTAGAATCAATCACTCTATTCCAGTCTCCCATAATCAAAATAGATCTATATTCCCATTGCAATATTTCAGTATGCAAAATTTTATAAAAGTGATCCTGTTGTTGGTTAGGAGCATAAATTCCAATCATGAGAATTTGGCCATGTACAGTGTACAGTTCAATTGCTACAAACCTACCACCTTCGTCTACTTCTATAATTTTGGCTGATAATTTTTTATTTATATAAATAACCACGCCATTCTTTTTTTCAAAGGTTGAAGCTATAAAATGTGTTCCTAATTTTGAATTTATCAAATATTTTTGATCCTGCGTTCTAATATGAGTTTCTTGTAGACAAATTATATCATTATTAAATTGTTGCAAATATGTAAATATTTTCTTCCTTTTCTGTGGTGAGTTCAATCCATTCACATTCCAAGACAAAAACTTAACCATCATGTATACCTTTTTGAAGCGATGAGCAGAATTGCCGGATATCTTCCGAGACCATCGGCTTTGCTCTCCCCATGGCTTCACTTTGTTGTGTAGTACTCTTGGCTCCTTTTTTATATTGTTGTGCCTTAGCTCTTTCTTGCAATTGTCTTTCTTTAAGTTGTTTAGAAACTGCACGAGTTATTCGCTGGTCTTTAGCTTCAGCCATACGAGCTAGGTCCAAGGCCACATCTCTTGTAGTCAGAATTGGAGAAGATTCTAACAGGGGCTCCTCCAGATAACCTCCTACAGCACCCTGCACTTCTGTTGGATCTGATTCAACCTGCTTAAGCTGCTCTTCCAACTCTTGCTGAGATTGCTTCTCCTTATCACTCTCCTTTATCTCCAACACAGTAGATGAGCGTGGAGATGGTGATCTCTCCTTAAAAACAGTATAATAAAAATGTTCCACCTTTTCAACAGTATTCAATCGATATCTTTCTCCATGGCACTTCAAGATTATACCCGTTGGGGCATCCCACCGAAATGGAATCTCTAATTTTTTTAATTCATTTACTAAAAAACCAAAATCTTTGGGTTCCCTCCACTTGCACAGAGGAAAGAAAAGATTTTTGCAAAATATCATTTCTTATTCTTCTATCTGTGAAATATATCACCACATCTCTAGGTAATTGTCTTTGTCTGGCCACCCACGAATTCACTCTGTAAATTTTGTCTATTTTGTAAAAAATCTCATCAGAATTGATATTTAACAACACAGCCAAGGCATCAGCACAAACCTGTCTCAAATCTTGCCAATCATTCTCCTTAATACCTCTAATTCTTATAGCAAATTCCATAGACCGGAATTGCATCATTGTGATTTCGTTTTCAACTCTCTGCATCTTATTATCCACATCAGAAATTTTAAAATCAGTATCCTTTATTTTGACACTCACTTCTGATTTAAATTCTTCCAATTTAGAGTCCACTTTAATAATAATTTCTGACAGGCCAGAAACCACATTTAATAATTTGTCAGTCACCTTGCCATAATTCTCTTTCACCAAGTTTTTCATTTCACTAATTTCCTGCTTGATTTCCTGTTGAGATTTTTGAAATTTATCATCCATTTCCTGTTGAGATTTTTGAAAATTATCATCCAAAGCCTGAGTGATAAATTTTTTTAAACTTTCAAAATCAAACTGCTCTTCAGGCTTATGTGTGGGGGATCCCCCCCCCCGCTGCCTTGCCTTCCTGTTTTTTAGAAGCCATTCTGCCACGTAAGTTAGATTTTCTAAAAAGGGAAATCCTTTTTCCTCTTCCAGCACCACAAAGTCCTCTAAAAAAGTCCCCCAGTTTTAGTCAGATTAGAAGTAGAATTAGATTAGTGTGAGCTCAGCTTGCTTTCAAAAGGATTTTTTTCCGCTCTTCTCCTGTTTGCTTGCTACAAACAGCGCAACAATGTAACTTGTTAGAGTAGCTTTAAAAGATCACTCTCCCTTTCAGCTTGTTAACGCTGGAACGGCGCCATCTTTTCAAGCCGCTTCCGCTCGCTCTAATTTTTACTCGAATCGGGAAGTCACAAAAGAAGGAAAATACTTGCAGTTTCTTGATTTCAGGGTTTAGGTTTTTTTCTCCGCTAGTTGATAAAGTTGATTTCAATCAATTTTTGTGTTTGCTGCTGCCGGCTTGCTCTGCAACAAGCAGAGTCGTCCCACGCCGTCCGGAGTCTTCGCAAGTTGGGAGGGAGCCGCGCCTGTTTCCTCCCCAGTAGCAAACTTCTGGGGGCTCACAGGGGCTCGACCTGCATCTTGCTTACTCTCTCCTTCAAATCCTGCAGATTCTGGAGTTTCCAAGCCGCTTCTCACGATCGAAGCGGCTCTACAAACGGCGGGGCTGGCGGTCCTTAAAAAGGGACTGTCTTCACCGGAAGCCAGCAAAACCGGAAGTCCAGTGCTGAAACTCTTGATAGAAATTCAGAATTGTAATAATCTGTTGGTGGGGTTTTTTATATTATGCTTTATATGTGTTATAATTTCTGGTTACAGTAATAAATCAATTCAATAGTTAAAATCAAGAAATTAAATAATTGAATATATTTGCATAATATGATAAACTATTGCTTGTTTTTAATATTGAATAAGGTATGGCATTTACATGAGCAGATCACCATGTGGCTTGGGTATGATTTCAGCCATTCTGTTGTTATAGAATGAAAAGATATCTTGTGATATCATACGTTATAATCATGAATATATTTTACTAATTCTTGTGCTGAGATATTATGAATTTGAATTATGTTGAATTTTAACAATGAACTAAACAAGGATGATTCAGGGGAAGAACAAGAGAGCTAGAGTACCACTAAGTAGACCCATACAGGTAGTCCTCAACTTATAAACAAATCTTTATCGCTAAGCAAGACAGTTAAGTGAGTTTTGCACCATTTTATGACCTTTCCTGCCACAGTTGTTAGTTGAATCACTGCAGTTGTTAAGTTAGTAACACAGTTATTAAGTGAATCTGGCTTTCCCATTGACTTTGTCGATCAGAAGGTTACAAAAAGTGATCAGAGGACCCCTAGGACTTCAGCCATCATAAATAAATGTCAGTTGCCAAGCATCTGAATTTTGATCAGGTGACATGGGAATGTTGAAATGATCTTAAGTATGGAAAAAAGCCATAAATCACTTTTTTCAGTGCTGCTGTAACTTCGAACGGCACTAAATGAGTGGTTGTAAGTCAAGGACTACCTGTATTATATTTATCTCAGCAATTATTAATATTGTCCATAACTGCAATGTTTGCTCTTAATAGGATAACAATATACTATAACAGGCACTTTGTGCTAGATAGATTTATAGATAGGAACTAGAGTTAATGTTATTACAAGGTATGATCCAAACACGTTGTTAATGTAATACTTGCTTTGATTAAATTCAAATTTAGTAAACTGGAAAATTGTAACATGCTTGTTCTTGAGAAGGAAATATAACAGGAAGAGTCAGTTCAATTTATTTTCCTTCAAATAACAAAAGGAGGTAGAACTTACTTATGTGTTTCAATATTGCATTCGTATTCCCACTCCTTCTCGTTTTTTGCTTTTCCTGTGGTAAAAGCATTAAGTCTATAACATTCTAAAGCTGAATAAAATAGTAAGTTTAGTGTATACTTTCCCCAAGTAATTTTTCTGATATATTTTTCCTCTTCTCTCCATCTCCCTATTACAGACAGAGTTTGAACTTGCGGTGCAATGAAGAAAAATGGGCGTTTAGAACTTTTAGAATTGAAAATCTGCTCTAGAAGTAGTTGTGTGTCAGCATGTTTTCTTTTACATTCAAACATGGGAAAAGAAATTGGTATAAATTTAAAGGAGACTCAATGGCCATTCTAGTTGAGGAATTTTGGAAGAATGGGAGGTATAAGGAGGGCATCCAGACTGGGAAAGCTTTATCTGGTCAATACACTTTTTCTGGTAGAGCAGTGTTTCTCAAGCTCAACTACTTGAACTGGCATTCATATTATATATTAAAATCTAGAAAAATCTTTTTGATTGAATTAAGCTTTTTTATTTTTTTTAATTCAGAAAATCTTCACTGGCCAGAGCAAGAACTGTCCAAGAAGTCCATCTTGAAGCCTGAAGAACAGAAATTTCTTTCCATGAGTGAAACCAGAAGTGTTAAGTCCTTCATCCTTAAGGACAACTTCACCACAGGGACAAGCAGCTACAATGTTTTGCTGCAGAGCAAAGAGGAAAAAAAACATCAAAAACATTCATCAGCCCGCCACAAAAGACTCCGGAAGCCCACCAAACCCACTCATGGCTCACACAGTAATGAGCGCCAGAAGGTTAAGACACCACTGTTTATTCCCCCAAATGGGTGGTGCTGTTTCAAAAGACACTCCTCCTATTTTATTCCCAACTCACTCCGCAATGGGATTAAATTAGCACAAAGTATTTCAGTAACAGGGAACAGCATAGGATTGTCAACGCCACCCAAGAACAAATCCAAAAAACATTTTACCTTTAGCCTAGGAAAGCCCAAACAGTTGCAAACTTCTAAAAGCTGCTTAAAAGATGGAGATGCTACTGCTCGTAAGTTTTGTATCCTCACTGCAATCAAGCCTTCCAATGTGGAAAGGGAGAAGATAAAGTTCTTCAAATCAGATTTTACCTCTAACCCACAGTTTGAATATGCAAGTTCTGTCCTGCCCAGTGTACTTGAAAAGTACAGCCAAGCATCCAGTTTATTTCTTAAACAGGTAGAGATACTTTGGCTATACCTATTTCTCATGCATAATTCTTTTTCCTTAGTTCTATTAGCCTAGAAAGGGGATAGTCTGATTAGGGGATAGTCTGATTAGGAAAGAGCTTTTGAAAAGCAGGATGAAAGGACACAGAACACTTGTGCAGCTTTCCTTTCCATTTTAAGAAATGAAAGTCTGAAGCAGGGCCTCTATTGACAGTGGCCTCTGAAACAAGCAGTGGTGACATCAAAGCAATAACACATGGATCATCAAGCAAATAGATGATTACATAATTTATGACAGGATGTTTCATGTAATCTTGCAGATATCCATACCTTTTGCTTAGGCTTCCATGGGAGAAGGGAGGATTTCTCACACTCAGGTACAGGAGTGAGTTGCAGTCAGCAATGCAGTGCACACATGCTCTATACAATCACACCATTGTCCCCACCATCTTGACTTTTTGCATATTAGGCCAAACATTTTTAATCCATTGTAAAGTGAAAAAAAACCCTACTTCCTCCTACTTTTTTGGGTTTACACAAGCAGGGCTAATCCACCATCTCTTGAGGATGATATAGGTCTAGATTTAATACACTGAATAGATTACATAGCCTTCAACACTTTTTTCACCTCTTGGATTTTGAAAGAATAATAGTTCAAATCTAGAAAAGGCAAACTAAAGAGCTTAGTAGTATGTCAAAGTGGGAAAAAGTTAAGCACTTCCTACACATATACCACTTTTACTTTATAATCAAGCCTTCTATCCCTATATATGTAAGTTCATACATTGGAATAGGACATGTATAAATAAATATTCTTAATTTTGAGGACATTTCATTACCCAAACCAGGTAATATCATTAGTGCTTGTTACAACTTAATTTCATTAGAAACCAAAAGAGATTAAATTACTGATACTGATTTTTTTTGGTTGTTTTTTACTTTATGGTACCTTGTTTGTTCTCTCTGAAAAAATCAAAGCATAGTGAACAATTAGAAGATAAAATATTAAAGGGAACAATCTGCTTAAATGAAATGATTGCTCAATAGAAATTGTAAGGTCCTGCCTCTACTCCCCATTCAAAAAAGTATGAACTCTTGAGATAGCAGCATTTCAAAAGGAACCTTTTATTGAAAGGAAGTGATTGCAAGACAAAAGCAAAGCAAGCTGTAAAATCCCATCCGTGTTCTGTTCTGTTAGGAGAAAGGAGTTAGAAACCCCTCCCCTCAGTCCAATGTTGAATGAGCCTATCCACATGTGTGAAGAAGTTATGAAACCGGTCATCCTGGGAAGGAAATAAGGGATTGTTCCCAGGCGCTTCTTTCAGGAGGCTTCAGAACTGAGACAAAACAGATGGCCCTCCCCCCTTATACATTCTCCAAAGGTAAATCAAAACACAGGGCAGATAGGTGTCAGAGCTAGGGTTATAATCTAAGGGGTTACAGGATATGTAGGAAACAGGAAGAGGCTAATAAGTGAATAAATGATTCAGGCCCTCCTCCCCACAGAAATGGCAGTATCACAATAGGGATCTGACAGAAATTATATATATGTATGTGGAATAAGCAATGAGTATTATAAATGGCTATCAGTATTCTAGGAGTTTGCTTTGGAAACTGGAGAATATCATTTTGAATTATTTATGCCACTTGTTACAAAATAAAATGAGACTTCCTTCATAGCAGAAAACATATTTTCCTTTTAGCATCAAACATTCCATGGGCTTATATGTCAACATTTGTAGATGTGAGAGGAACTCCTCACAGTCTTGGGATATTAGAATAGAATAGAGCTGGAAGGAACCTTGAAGGCCTAGTCCAGCTTCCTGATCTGGCAGGAGACCCTATACCAGGGTGGCTGTCCAATCTCTTCTTAAAAACCTCCAGTGATGAAGCTGGACCCACAATTTCTGAATGCAAGCTGTTCCACTGCTTAATTGTCCTCACTGTTAGGAAGTTTCTCCTTAATTCCAGGTTGCTTCTCTGTTTGATTAGTTTTCAAACATTGTTTCTTTTCCTGCCCTCTGGTGCTTAGGAGAATAATTTGACCCCCTCTTCTTTGTGGCAGCCCCTGAAATATTGGAATACTGCTATCATGTCACCCCTAATTCTAATATAATGTATAGTATAGCATAGCATAGCATATACCTATGATGACGAACCTATGGCACATGTGCCACAGGTGGCACGTGGAGCTATATCAGTGGGCACGTGAGCTGAGCTCCGCTGGGCATGCGTGCGCAGGCCAGCTGATTTTGGGGCCTTCTGGGCCCACCGGAACCAGGGAAACAAGCTGTTTTCGGCCTCCGGAGGGCTTCCAGGTGGGTGGAGAAGGCTGTTTTTGCCCTCCCCAGGCTCCTAGAAAGGCTCTTTAGCCTGGGGATGGTGAAAAACGAGCCTATCACTGTGCCATCACGTGCCAAAAGCAGGGGGAACACAGGAGGGGTCTGTGTGCATGTGTGGGGGGTGAGGTACATAGAAATATGGTGTGGGCCTGCACTCCCCCCACTTTTGGCACGCGATTGCAAAAAGGTTAGCCATCACTGGTCTATACTATACTATACTATACTATACTATACTATACTATACTATACTATACTATACTATACTATACTATACTATAGTAATTAATGTAATGTAATATAATTAATATAATGTAAATATAATATATGATTGATATGAGATATGATATGATATGATATGATATGGAACTTTGGATATACAGTCATGCCACAAAAGCAGATGCATTCCTTTTAGAAAGAGAGGCTGTTCTTCATGTCTCTTTACAATGGAGTTGCCCACTTCTTTTGAAATAAATGGAATAATAATTTATGCAGGGATACATATAAATAGATTAGATTTGCCTTACTACATATAGGTGGTGCAGGGAAAATGGAGAACCATTGTTGAAGTTATTGGGCCGGTTTCTGAACAATGTTAATTGTGCATGTTGCTGTCAGATCAGCATAGAAATTTTTGAAAAGAGATTTTGAAGATAATCAGGTGCCTTGCTTTCCATCTCACTACTGTAACTACCCAAGGAATAGTGCTCCTGGTCACCACCACAAATGGCTAGAGTGGGACATTGCGAAGACAGGATAATATTATGGGCCAATACATTAATTATTAGCACAAAACTGCTTTTTGGCTCCTTAAACTGGACTGAGTATCACTGTTCCTCCAATACCAGCCCTGAATTGGAAATATGAGGAAAAAAAATCATATATTTAATCTTGATGTGGAACTTAAAAGCAACCATCCTGTTCATATTCATAGAGAAGAAATATCTACATAGACAACCTGCTCTTTTGATACACATAATTCCAAGGCCAAGAGCATATACAGCCAGCAATTAGAACATTTAGCATATTTAAACATTTATGTCTGCTACATTTTTGTCACAGGCTATCAGAATGATGGAACTCACTTTGCAAAAATATGGAAGTTATGAAAATTTTGAACAGTCCACTGGAGGAAGCCTGCTGCCTAGGAGTCGCATCTGGAATCATGTCCGAAAATATATGGCAAAAGAAGGCTGCCTGGGCGAGGTTGGTTTTTTTGCAGCATTTCTTTGAATTAGAGAGTCACAGTTTATCCACATTCCTATTTGTAATTTTATGTTAGCCATCATTCCTACAGGTGACATACATACATAATTAATGGTAACCAGCTGTCTCTAAAGAGTGATAAGCATATGATGCAGGAACTACCAATTATTTTTTAGAATAAGCTATACAGTCCTGTATGAATGCATCCACTGTTCTTTAAGTCATGTTTCAATTTAGACACAGAAATAGGTAAAAGAAATGGAGGACAAAGTGCTGTGTATTCTGCTTTGAGTTTTGAAAGAAGTATAGCAATAGTACTTAGATTGATATACTGCCCAATATTGTTTTACAGCATTCGCTGGGCAGTTTATAATATAGAAGCGTTATTTGCATACAATAGAATCTCTGGTCACCACCATAATTTGTTCCATAACTTTGGTCACAACCTGATTTGGTCATGACTCGAGCCGAACCAAAATTAATGTAGCAGCCACACGAGGTCACTGTTGTTTGGCACTTACAAAAAAAATGGTGCGGAAGGGAAATCAGCTGTGGCCGTGTTTGATCGTCACCCGAGTATGTGTTTGGGACCAGATTCAAAAATTTTGTGAATTTTTTGGTCGAAACCTGATTTGGTTGTGGTCAGAAAAGTTTGTGACCAGAGGCTCTACTGTATTGCCCTCAGTATTCTTAATTTTACTGATCTCAGAAGGAAGGGAGGCTGAGTCAACTGTGAGCCCCATCAGGCTCGAACTTCAGGCTTTGGGCAGAGTTTGCTTGCAATATTGCATTTTAACTACTGCACCATCTGGGCAAGCACGCAATATAACTCTACAAAACAAAACAAAAATTGAACTATTATCCACCACTGATAGTGAAGATAATAAAATAAATTTTATAGAAAAGGAGTACACAGTTGAATGAAAAATATAAATACTAATATAGTTTTATCTTCTATGGCTTGTTTTTCTTCCTCAGATTGTGGTTCATCTTTCTGAAGATTTGCTTTCTCGGGCCTCAATGACTGTGGTGAATGGCCGTCCAACTCTTACTATCAATATTTCCACTGCAAGGGAACATTGGTTAGAAGGGATGCTCAGACATGAAATAGGTATGTAATAATTATTCTGTTTGAGTACCCAACCCAAAGTACTCCAGCTTTGAGAAAATGGCTAAGGGGAATAGCAGCTTAGTCTAGTGGTTAAGGTAACAGGTTAGAAACCAAGAGACTGAGTTCTAGTCCCACTTTAGGCATAAAAGCAGGCTGGCTGCTGACTTTGGCCTATCACTCTCTCTGAGCCCAACACACTTTACAGAGGGGTTATTGTGGGGAAAAATAGGAGGAGAAAGTAATATTATATATATTTTTATTGCCTTGAGTTATTTATAAAAATAATGGCAGGATAGAAATAAATAAATAAAGTAAAATTAGTAGGCAAAGTGAATATGAGGCACATGTTCTCACTTGCTATATATCTGTTCATATGCAAATCCTGTATGCTACTTCATGTATACCATATTTGGATTGCTTCTGCAAACACGGGCTGGAAACAGCCTTTTGCAAAAAATATTACAATAATTTTTTTAAATAATGTTTGTAAACCACTAAATGTAACAACCCACTATATGTGCTAAAATAAAATGGAATTTCAGAGGCAAATTGCTTCATCCATTTGATTCAGAGTCAAATAGTTTTTTTATTATTCTGAGAACTTACTTTATTGGCTGGTGGCTATTGAAGAACTCTCTGGCAAGAAAAAAAAGCAGCTTTGTAGTTGCAATAGGCTATTCTTGATGGAGCAAGAGAAAAATTAGAATTCATGTAAAAAGAATTCAGAAAAATTATGTTGAACCTTATGTGAGTGCAGAACCTTTCCCCCTTAAAAAAGTAACACTGTCAGGTGCAAGAAACCAGGATCTAGGATAGAATTCAAAAGCACAGAGAAAGTTTATTCCATGCAGCCTATACACAAGAATCTGATCTACTAACAGTCAAGGCAAATAGTCACTACATAAGAGTCGAGACTTCAAGGGGGACTGGATTTAGGTCTCTTTCAGGATTGGAGGACCTACAGACAGATGAGGTGTTTAATCCCACTTTCAGGCTCAGCCTGGTCATCTCCTACAAGCAGTACCTTAAGAGTTGCCTATAAACTTTAAGGAGAGGATTCCCTAAGTAACAGCAGTAGAAAAAAAAATCAGGATCACATGGACCTGTGCACAGTATGTACACAGCGGTTCGTAGTGCGTAGAGAGCGTTTTTTAATCTAGCAATGAAGCATACAGGTAGTCCTCAATTTACAATGGCAATTGGTCATTCTGCTTAATGATTGCAGTTCTCGCAGTCTTGGTTGCTGTTGTTAAATTAATTAATAAAGGTCACTATGTGGGGATATCATGTGGTCACTTGCCAGCTTTCCCATTGACTTTCCTTGTCTGAAGCTGGCAAGGAAGATTGCAAATGAAGACCCCATTATCACAAGATGCTGTGACATCATAATTGTGAACTGGGCTCTGAACACCCAGATTTTAATCACGTGACCATGGGGATATTATGAGGATCAATTGTATGTACCATTTCTTCAGCATTATTGCAAGGTGGAATAGTCACTGAACAAGTGGTTATTAACCTGTAATATTTTTAGTAAAGAGTACATATAAAAACAAAGATTTTTTAAAAAAACTTTTATTGTTATGTCTGTTTGCTTTGTTCCATAAAATCATGTTTTTGTTATCTTTTTAATCTATTAAGTCAGTTATTATTTAGCATATGAAGAGAACATGACAGAAGAGAAGTAAACATATATTCACATAGTCCACATAATTACAGGTAATCTTAGCAATTCTGTTGCTAAGTGAAACTTGATCCCATCCTCTTAGTTTTTTAATCGAATTTCGGTTTTAATTGGGTTGTTTTAAATTCGGGCCAAAATTATTTAATTGTTTTTTAAAATGTTTTTAAATTTTATATGCTATGTTTTATCCTGGCTGTACACCGCCCTGAGTCCCGCAGGAAAAGGGCGGTATAGAAATATAATAAAATAAATAAATAAATAAAATAAAACAGTTGTTAAGTGAATTTGCCCCATTTTACCATTTTTCTTGCCACAGTTGTTAAGTGAATCACTGCAGTTGTTAAGTTAGGAACACACTTAAATGAATCTGGCTTCCCCATTGAATTTGCTTGACAGAAGCTCATAAAAGGTGATTACATAACCCAGGACACTGACACTGCAACCATCATAAATATATGAGTCAGTTGTCAAACATCCAAATTTTGATCATGTGACTATTGGGATGCTGCAATAGTTGTATCTGTGAAAAAGGTTATAAGACCTTTTTTCAATGCCATTGTAACTTTGAAACGGTCACTAAATGAACTGTTGCAAGTCAAGTACTACCTGTGTATATAAAAGTTTTATGGGGGTATAGCAGTGGCCTCATAACTGGATGTCCAATTCAGCTATCCAGGCTATCGCCTCTGGCATTGCTTCATGCAAATCTTCTAGGGAACCAGAAAACGCACTCCATAGGCAATCTTGCCCAATATGTTTAATAGTTTGCATATCAGCACCACAATTGCAACAAGGGGAATCTTTCCATCCTATTGATACAGAGCAGAGGCACTTCTTCCAGTATCACACCTGATTCTGTTCAATTTTGACCAGACAAAGCGAGGCAGGTCAAATTCAGGTGGTTTGGTAGTGGGGTTACTGTTATTAAATCAATATTTGGGTACCTTTGACCATCCAGTTGTTTACTGTAATCAAAATCTGAAGTAAAAGCCTTAAAGGATTTCCTGTTTCACTTAGGGAAGAGACAAACTCCCCTCTAAATAAAGACTGGTAGCTTTCTTTCAAAGAATGGAACAACTGTGATAGAAAGTAGTAAATTTTTCTTGTGGCCAGAAAAGTAGACTAAGAGTGACAGATATCCAAGAGAAAGGCAGAGTATGAACCAGATTTTATCTGCTGCAATTTTAAGTTTGGATTGATTCAATTTCTCCTTTGCTTTTCAGTAATCATTTTGATATTGCCTATATATATGTTGGTGTATTCTTATAGGAACTCATTATCTTAGGGGCATTAACAACAATAGCCAATTATGGAACAATTGGAGTGGGCGCCGGAAGCATGGGTTAAAACCCATCAACCCCACTGAGGAAGGCCTGGCCAGCATTCACAGTGTTCTGTTTCGAAAAGATCCCTTCCTGTGGCGGGCTGCCCTCCTGTATTACACTGTCTACCAAGCCAGCCAAATGTCCTTCAGAGAGCTCTTTCAGGACATTGGAAAATTTGTCACTGATCCTAATACTAGGTGGGATTATTGCGTTCGAGCCAAAAGGGGTTGGACTGATACTTCACAACCAGGTAAGCTTTCTTTTATCTACCACTTGCAGATTTTGTTTGAAACTGGGATTTAAGAGGGATGCAATCTTATAGCATAATTCTTTGTATTAAAGCTATAAATCGAACTACGTCAAAGAAATTTATTTCTAAGTAAGCAAGTGTGACATTTTCATTTTATTTTTCTTTTAAAAAATTCTCATTCAAATTATCATTTAATGCTGCCGGAGTAAATATTTTATAATTTTAAAAGTTTTAAAAGTTACAGTCTCCACCATGATTTCTGATTCTTTTAGGGTGCTTTAGTAAAGATCAGGTCTACTTGGATGGCATCCTGCGACTTCTGAGATACCGACATTCTATTGATTTCTACTCATTGACAGCTCTAGGAAAGGTGAGTAAATGGCTAGATAAGAAAATGTCAACCTTAATGTGGTTTGTTTGTTTCTAGTACAAATATTATTTAAGACTAAAAGCTGACATGACAAACAGCAGGAACAAGTATCAAATAGTCAGAAGATTAGTGAACATGTTGAAAATAAGATAGATAATATTTTGATTTAATAAATTAGGAGATGTTTAATTTGTTCAAGGCTCATCTGATGAATTTTAATGACTTGTTTTGTCACTCAACTGAAGACATCTGGGGCCTTAATATCCTTGTAAATAAATGGCAAATATTCTATTTATTAATTCTACATTCTCCCAGTCCTCTTGCTTTTATTTATTTATTTGTTCATTCACATATTTATTCATTGTTATTATTATTATTCTTTTATTGGTTTGATTTATATGCCGCCCTTCTCCGGAGACAGGGTAGCTTACAATGCGTTAACCAATAGCCTTCATACTTTTGTATATACCTGCTTAGTAGGGCTTTCGGCCCCCCCAAGCGGTGTTCTTGTTAAATTGTTAAATTTATCCTTTTGCTGAGGAGATATGTTAAGCAACTGACAACAGAGTGTAAGAAAACAGAAAGAGATAAAAAGAATGTAAACAAAACAAATAAAATAATAGAACATTAAAATAAGCAATAAAAAATAGAAATAAATCAAACAAAAATAGAAATAAATAACAAAAACATTGGTGGAGAGTAGAGAGCAAGGAGAGAGATGGGGAGTCTGCCATCAATCAAGCAGCAACCTCCAGGATGGAACTCATTATTTGGTCCCCCAGTCAAATGGGAGAGCAATGTCTTCAGGCTACTGTGGAAGGATAGGAGGGTGGGGACAAATTTTACTGTAGAAGCTCAGATGTTTCAAAGGATGAGCACTGCAGCTAAAAAGGCTCTTCTTCTGGATCTGGATAGTTGGAATTCTTTGACTGATGGGATCCATAGTAGGCCCTCTTTGCTGGAATGAATATTATGGGCTTGTTCCAGTGGGACAACACAGTTCATCAGGTAGCCTAGATCTATGCCATGGAGAGCTTTGAAGGTTATAACCAATACCCTGAACTGCACTCCAAAGCAGACTAGTAGCCAGTGAACTTCCATAGCGGAGGTATTTGGGGCCCTCCTAGGGGCACCAAATTTTTGTTGCTGGTCTTTGCACCATTTGAAGCTTCTTTTTTTTAAAAAAAATTAAACAGTTTTTATTAAACAGTTTTTTTTAAAAAACAAAAACAAAAACATATTTACATCTTCTTTTCAACATCTTCACATCAGTATCCATATTTATACATTTTCTCTTTCTTATCTTAATATACAGTATTTTTTATACAAATATTTCTAGTATATCGTATATATACCGTTATAATATATTCTGTTGTTCTAATTATTTTATTTACATTTGACAAAAACATGTACCTAATTTCCTTTCCACAATTTTTATATCTTCCCATTTATTTCTATATTTCTCCACCTAATTTAATCATTATTTAGTCTTCCTTTGTCCCCCCACTTTTTTTTCTTCTTTCCTCCAAACATTTCTCCCAGACTAAGTAATATTCTGTTTCATCTTTTTCTTGTATCTCCTTCGTGAGCTTATCCATTTCCACACACTCCATACTTTTTCTTATTGAAAAAGTTTTCAAATACAAGTTTTTCCCCCTTTCCCCCCCCTCTTCCCTAACCCACCCTTTCCACCCAACCCCCCCTGTGACTTCTTCACAACAATAGGCTATTTCATAACTAGTTACATACATAATATCTTTCCTTTCCCTTAATCCCTTCTCGAAATACTGACCCTTAACATGTTAAGCTTATTGAGTATTATTACAATTTAACCTTTAGTCTTTTATATATATTAATATAACATTTTAAATCGACCTTCTCCCTGCATCCAAATTTAACATTTATTCAATTCTGTCCAATTCCTCCACTCCTCTAAATATATGACTTAAAATCATACAGTACAATACAATTCTAGATATAATCCACTACCCACTTTACTAAAATATACACATATCTATATATGCATCCCATTTTATAAAAAGAAGAAAAAAAAAAGAGAAAAAAATATATCTTCTTTAGTATCTTTCCACTGAATTATTAGGTCCTCCACTCCCCTAAATATATGACTTAAGAATCCTTTTTCTTAGACTAATCAATCAGTAAGCTAACCTATTTCAACCCTTCAATTCCTACAAAATCATGCAGTACAATTCTAGATATAATCCACTGCCCACATTACTAAGATATACACATATCTATATATGCATTCCATTTTGTAAAAAAGGAAAAAACAATAACTTTAAATTTATAATCCATATAGTATCTTCTTTGATGTCTTTCCTCTAGATTGTTAAATCCATCACCCATAATAGGGTAAAATAACATGCTAGTGCAACAGTTTGTTCAAAATCTCCAGTCATCTTCTGCCCCCATCAGTAGTAAATATCCTCGCATCTGTATAAAAGCAAAAACAACCACCCGAGTGACATTATAATTATAATTATATCCATATGGTATAGTTGTGGTATTCATCAGGATTATTAATTCCCATCATCCTACTGAGTAACATCCAGATCTTCTGCATGCCCCGGCGAAACTCTCCTGCCTTATAACTCAAAATAGTTATAATATATTTACCAAAAAAAAAAATAATAATAATTTTTAGATGATTCAAATCCAACAAAGTGAGGCTCTTTTCACATCCCAAAACCATGGCCTTGCAGAGATCTGCCACAATCCTCAGGATAGTATCAAACAATTGTTCGCCTCCACTATCTTTTCAAATATTCATTCATTTTTTAAAGTCCCTGGCATCACTGTTGCATAGTTTAGAAATTGCTGTTTCTATGCGATCTATTTCTTTTCTTTTTCTTTTCCGGGTTGAATTTCCATCCTCGTTTCTTGCCTACCAATTGTGTGTCTGCTAGTTGATTTTCATTCTGCTTTATGTAATGTTCTTGTTGGGTTAGTTTTATCATCTCATCTTTCTTCTCTGTCACTTGTATATCAACTGATTGATTTGCGCACTTGTCTGTGACTTGATGGTTCATCACATTGGAGTCGGATGACACTGCTCTCTTATTTATAGACAGTCCAGCTGAGGTATCCAGGGAGTCCAAAGACAATTTATCCATCACAACCTCTGTAATTTGATGTTTTCCTTTTGTTTCCAACTCCTTTTGCTTATCCTGTATTATGCCTAAAGGTGTTAAATTCATTTTTAAAATTTTTTGATAAAAATCTTCCGCTTTTTCAACAGTATGCAATTGATATCTTATTCCTTGATATCTCAATATTAGGCCAACTGGGGTGTCCCACCTGAATAGGATATTTCTTTTTTTTAATTCAGTCACTAGAAAGCCAAATTTCTTCCTCTCCATTAACATCTTGGGCGGGAGCTCCTTAAAAATCCAAATCTTTCTTCCATGAAATTGCAAGGTAGAATTAAAAGAGTTCTGCACAATATTATTCCTAATTTCTTTATCTGTAAAATAGATCACCACATCTCTAGGCAATTGCCTTTGCTTTGCCAACCAGGAGTTTATTCTGTAAATTCTATCAATCCTGCAATACACTTCATCAGGTTGAACCTTTAAGATCCCAGCCAGAATTTCAGAAGATATTTTCCTTAAATCATCTCTATTATTTTCCTGCAAATCTCTCAGTCTAATTGCATATTCTGTAAAATTATATTGAATCATTAAAACTTCTCTTTCAATCCTCTGTTGTACATTTTCTTCATTACCAATCTTTTGGTCAGTCTCCATTTTAGATTTGTCTTCCGAGCTATTATCCTGAGTGTTTATCAAATCCTTTTTAATTTTTTGAGTCATGTCATCCAAATTCTCCTCAATTTCCTTCATTTTAGACTCTAATAATTTAGTCTTTGCATCCACCCGAATCAAAAAGCCTGATAAACCATTAGTAGCTTTTAAAATCTTTTGATTCAAAAAGTCAAACTTTGATTTCACCAATTCACCAATTTCTTTAATTTCCTGCTTAAATTTTTCAAGTTGCTGGTTCACAATCTCATCCCTTCTTACAATCTCTTCAAGGATAAATTCTAATATATTAAAATCGGGTTTCTGACGCTGGAGAGTTGAAATTTGTTGGCGTAATTTCTTGAGAGGGGAAGTTCCCCCCCCCATTTGTCCAGCTGTATAAGTCCCGATGCCATTTCCCACACAGACAAGATTTAGCAAAAAAGAGAGAATAGAAAACGAAAGGACTTTCCCTTAGAAAGAGAAAAAAAAACTTCTTTTCAATCAACAGCACAGGAGCGAGGTTTTATCTACAAATGTAGCCAGTGATATTTATTCCGCTACATTGTAGTAAGGAGAAACGGAAGGACTTTCCCTTTTAGCCCTTCTCCAGCCACAGCAGACGCCATTTTAAAAGGTTCTTTTTCCCTCTTTTCCTCTCCTCTTTTCTCTTAAATAGATTTTGGAAGGATGAAATACTTGCAGTTCAGTATTAAGGGTCCAGCTCGTCATTTCTTTAATTATTCTGTTGAATTCGCAGGCTTGCTCTTGACGCCTGGCTCTGCATAAGCAGAGGTCTCCCAAAGCCCGGAGCAGCGGCAGGGGATATGGGGCTTCTCATCCGCTCCGTCCCAAAAGTAAAAAAAAAACTTTTGGGACACTGCGGAGAGTTCTACCCACCCCTGCCGGCTCTATCTCCGTTTCCTCTTGGGAACGGAGTTTTTTCGAGCCGCCATCCGCTGTAACGGCGGCTCTATACAGGCAAAGGAAGCTGACGATCCCAAAGGAACGTCTGGCGGCGGCCAGCAGCAAACCGGAAGCCTCACTCCATACTTTTTCTAATAACATTGTATCCTGATGGTATGTCATTGTTTTTCCAGTTTTGGGCGAAAAATATTCGTGCTGCTGTAATTATGTGAATGATTAAGTATCTTATTTCTTTTTCATATGGCCCAGTAATTATTCCCAGTAGGAAAGTTTCTGGCCTCATTTCTATTTTTGTGTTTACATTTCCAACATAATGGAGAGGTATTTGGAAACATCTTTACCAATTGGCAGGTGGGAGATGCCACCTATAAAACATTTTATATATATTTTCTTTACAGGGTACAAACATTATTAGTTTGTAATTTATGTTCCATAATTTCTCCCATTTATCTAATTCAATATTGTATCCAAATTTTTTTGCCCAAATTATCATGTTTTCTTTGACTACCTCTTCTTCCAATTTGTATCTTAATAAATAGTTACAATTTTTTTTTATCAATTTGTTCTCTGTTCCCTGGAGAATTTTATCTAATTCATATGTTTCCTTTTGAAATCCAAATTGTGTCAAATCTGTCTTGTATCTAGATTTTATTTGCATATACGGCCACCAATCAATTGTCTGTTACCCTGTTCTTTCAATTCCTGTCTTGTTCTTTTTTTTTTTTTTTGAAAATTTTTTAAATTTATTTTTAAACATAAAACAGCAGATTTTTAGAGCAAGGGTTTGATCCAGTATAAAATAAGTATGAATTCCAAATTTCGTCAGTTAACATCTTAAAGGAATAAAGAAAAAAAGAACAAATCTAAGTCCAATTTTTATCATTCAATCTAACATCTTATTCTAACATTTAATATTTTATTATGTAATTACCCTAAATCTTAAACTTCAAATCTAAACAGTTCTTTATAATATTCATTTATCATTTTAACAATCAGTATTTCATATATTTTCCATTATTCAAAGACCCAAATCAAGTCAATGTTTCTTTTAACTCACATCTAATAGTCAACATAAAGTATTTTATTCCTCTCTTAAGAACATTTCAAAATCAGTAACTGTTCTTCAAAAATATCTCCTTCGCTACTCCTAGGTTTATTTTTAGCTGGATTGCAGCTTAATTAGCTGATTTCCCGGAATGCTTTCCTCCACTCTTAACCTTATTTGTTGGCTGGATCACAGTTTAGTTTTATCTGCTTTCCAACATTTTCTCCTTCGCTCCTCTTAGGTTTATTTTTGGCTGGATAACAGCTTTTCACCTGTTTTCCAGGGATGCTTCCCTCCACTCCTAACCTATATTTCACTGGTTCACAGTTTATCTTTAACTGCTCCCCAGTATTGTCGCCTCCTCTCCTCCTAAATTTATTTTTAGCTGGTTCGCAGCATAATTTGCTGTTTTCCAGGGATACTTTCCTCCATTCCTTACCTTATATTTAACTAGTTCACAGTTTAGTTTTAACTGGTTCCCAGCATTGTCTCCTCCACGCCTCCTAAGTTTATTTTTGGCTGGTTCACAGCTTAATTAGCTATCTTCCAGGGATGTTTTCCTCCACTCCTTACCCTATATTTGACTGGTT
Source organism: Arizona elegans (assembly GCA_022577455.1). Classification (NCBI taxonomy): domain Eukaryota; kingdom Metazoa; phylum Chordata; class Lepidosauria; order Squamata; family Colubridae; genus Arizona; species Arizona elegans. The sequence goes on along the minus strand of JAKOOJ010000004.1, from coordinate 78,324,119 downwards.
CGCAGTTTGGCTCTCACTGCTCTCCAGCATTGCCTCTTCCACTCCTCCTAGGTTTATTTTTGGCTGGTTCACAGCCTAATCAGCTGTTCTCCAGAAATGCTTTCCTCCACTCCTAACTTTATATTTGACTAATTCACAATTTAGCTTTAATCATCTGATCCCCAAAATCATACTTCTTTGCCAATTTAAACTAATAATGCATTTTAGTATATATCTTCTCTCCTACTCTCTCCTGAACTATTAATTTTCTTTAAATTTCTCCCATTTCTTATTTGTTTCTTGTTTTTCTATGTAAAACAACATTTTAAACCATTTTAAAAACCCATTTACAATAGTTATAAAATCTATAAACAAGTCTTATTAATGTTCAAAAATTCATTCCCATTCTCTTATTTACTGTATAAAAACAACATTTTAAACCACTTTCAAATCCATTTTCTGTACCATTGGAACGCTTATTAATATTTTTTTAAAGAAATTCTTTCAAAATATCCACATTTGTTGTAGTTTTTCTATAATGACATTTCTCACTTTAAAAATAGTCATAAAGTCTATAAACCAGCGGTTCTCAACCTGGAGGTCGCGACCCCTTTGGGGGTCGAACAGCCATTTCACAGGGGTCGCCAAAGCCTTCTCTCGCCCCCCCCCACGCCTTCACTCACCCTCACTCTCTCCTCTGTTGGATCACTGGCCATTCGTTTACCCCGCCCACTCTCAATCTATTGCTGCCTCCTGAGTCCCAGCTGATGGCTAGAGGAAAAAAAACTGTTTAAATTCTTGCCGCGGGGCTTCAAAGGGCCGCCCTATAGCCAGTGGTGGGATTCTGCCGGTTCCGTCCCACCCCTTGCCCCGCCCCTCCGCACTACTATTTATTGCCAATAAATAGTGGTGGATGAGGGGCGGGCGAGCCAGCAATTTAACAAATGGTTCGGTGTTTTTTTGTAATTTTATTGGCCCACGGAGCTTCAGCATAGGCTAATCAGCCCTTGATTAGATCAGCTCCCAACTTTCAGCTGATTTGCTCTCAGCTGTTTTGCTCAGGGCTCTGCTGCTTGTTTGCAAAGAGTGCTGGAGCAATTTTTTTCCCCCTAGTTATGCTGAAAAACGAAACTGAAAGTAAAGCAGGCTGTTTGCATTGCTGTTGCTACAACGTTGGAAAATTAGGCAGGCAGATTTCTTTTCTTTTTCTTCACCAAAAAAGGTGGGTGCAAACAATGGGAAATTTAGGGAAAAAGTGGAGAGTTCAAGATTTTAAAACACAAAAGAAAAAAAGCTCTATTTAACTAGGGAACTGTAATAATTGAGATACTATTAATTGTATATTGTGTTGAAAGCAGAAATGGTTAAGTTGTGGTTGGAGGAATATATGGGGGAAATTATTTGGTTTATTATTATTGGTAAATATAATTAACTGATTTGTAAGAAATTGGATTGCATGGAAATAATTGGAATATTCATGTTCATATTGATTAATATACAAAAAAGGTAGTTATATAACTAATTGATTTATATTAAAATGTTGAATTTATATTAAACAACTGTAATATTACATAATTAACCAATATGAGGATGGATATAAAAATAGATGACAATGGGAAGGGGTATAATATAGAATAGAAGGGAAAAATTGAATTTGATTAAGATTAGAGATGAGGATGAAGGGTAATATTGGTTTTTTACAAAAATAGATGAGGAATAAATATGGCAAAAAGGAAATATAGAAATTGTAAATTTAATTGACATGACTAAACACTGTTTAAATTTGTTAACCGGCCAAATACTCTGTTCAAAGAAAATACATTGTATGTTTGTATGTGTGTTTCTAATTATTGTTATTTATTCATATTTATTGTCTTTTATTCTTTAAAGTTTAACAATTCATTCTTTATCTTTATATCTTTATATTTGTTTGGGGTTGGCTTTCTTCCCTTTCATCTTTTTTATTGTACAGCAATCTTTCTCCTCAAACCTACCACCTCTCTCTTTTCTTTCCTTCTTACTTTCTCTTCTTCCCCCTCTTCTTCTCCTCCCTACTTCCTCTTCCTTTCTCCTTCTCCTCCTCTCTTCCTCCCTCTCTTACCCTCACTCCTACTCTAATTTCCCTTCCCTTCCTTCATCTTTCTCTATTGCTGTATCCTTTTATGCATATGGACTACTCAGAGGGCTGAAAAAGTTATTTCTGACTGGTCCTCGCACTTTTGACCAGTCCTCGAACTTACGACTGTCCTCACATTTTATGTTTTTGCCCTATCTTGTCACCATGGTGAAGAGAAGCAATTGTGAAATGAGTGACATGGTTGTTAAGAATGCTACAATGGGCATAAATGATGACCAGTCATAAATGCGAAGACCGGTCAAAAGTGAGAGGACCTGTCAGAAATCACTTTTTTCAGCCCTCTGAGTAGTCCTTTTGTGCATATGGACTACTCAGAGGGCTGAAAAAGTTATTTTTGACTGGTCCTCGCACTTTTGACCAGATCTCAAATTTACGACTATCCTCACATTTTACGTTTTTTGCCCTATCTTATCACCATGGTGAAAAGAAGCACTTGTGAAATGAGTGACATGGTTGTTAAGAATGCTGCACGGGCATAAATGTGAGGATGGTCATAAGTGTGAGGACCAGTCAAAAGTACAAGGACCTGTCAGAAATGACTTTTTTCAGCCCTCTGAGTAGTCCCTATACACATAGCCATGGCCACCCGGTCACATGACCAGCTAGCCACGCCCACCCAGTCACATGACCTCCAAGCCACGCCCACAAAATAAGCCATACCCACAGAACCGGTAGTAAAATAATTTAGAACCCACCCCTGGTTGGGGGTCACCACAACATGAGGAACTGTATTAAAGGGTCGCAGCATTAGGAAAGTTGAGAACCACTGCTATAAACAATTCTTGGTAATATTCAAAGCTTCATTCACGTTTTCTTATTTTCTATAAAGAACAATATTTTAAACCATTTTAAAGAGACAATTTTCTTTAGTCGTTGAATCTATCAACAATTCTAATTAATAATAAAAAATTCATTCATAATCTTCATATTTCTTGTAGTTTTTCTATAATCACATTTTCCCCACCTTGAAAATCACTTCTCTTAATAAGAGAGAAGTACTTTGGACGGTAGAGCCGAGGACTTTGCACAGTATCTGTATGACAAAATCCCTCAGATTCGGGAACACCTGGACTCTGACTGGGTAGATTCCGGGGGAATGATGGAGGCAGGTCTTGAGAATATTATCTGGGAAGAGTTTGATTCTGTGATTGCTGAAGACGTGGACAGGATACTGGGTAGATTGAGTGCGGCCACATGTTTATTGGACCCGTATCCCTCCTGGTTGGTGCTGGCCTCCCATGAGGTTACACGAGGCTGGCTCCAGGGGATTATAAATGCTTCTTTGAGTGAGGGTGTCTTTCCCGCCGCCTTGAAAGAGGCGGTGGTGAGATCTCTCCTCAAGAAGCCTTCCCTGGATCCGGCAGTGTTGGCTAATTATCGTCCAGTCTCCAATCTTCGCTTTGTTGCGAAGGTTGTTGAGAGTGTGGTAGCACAACAGTTCCCTCAGTATCTGGATGAATCGGCTTATCTGGATCCGTTCCAGTCGGGCTTCAGGCCTGGGTACAACACGGAAACGGCATTGGTCGCATTGGTTGATGATCTCAGGAGGGCTCGGGACAGGGGTTGTTCCTCTGTACTGGTCCTATTAGACCTCTCAGCGGCTTTTGATACCATCGACCATGGTATCATGCTGCACCGGCTGGAAGAGTTAGGGGTGGGGGGCACCGTGTTGCGGTGGTTCTCCTCCTTTCTCTCCAACCGGTTGCAGTCTGTTGGCAGGGGGCCAGAGGTCGACCCCGAGGCCTCTTGTATGTGGGGTGCCACAAGGGTCGGTCCTCTCGCCCCTTCTGTTCAACATTTATGTGAAGCCGCTGGGTGAGATCATCCGTGCTTTCAGGGTGAAGTACCACCAGTACGCTGATGACACTCAGCTGTACATCTCCACCCCAGACCACCCCAATGATGCCCTTGAAGTGATGTCCCGGTGCCTGGAGGCTGTACGGATCTGGATGGGGAGAAACAGACTCAGCCTCAACCCATCCAAGACCGAGTGGCTACGGTTTCCGACATCCCGATATAGTCAGTTGGTGCCATCACTGACTATTGGGGGTGAGTCATTGGCCCCCACCAAGAGGGTTCGCAACTTGGGTGTCCTCCTGGACTTACAGCTGTCTTTAGAAGGGCATTTGACAGCTGTGGCCGGGAGGGCATTTTATCAGGTTTGCCTGATTCACCAGTTGCGTCCCTTTCTGGATCGGGACTCGTTAAATACGGTCACTCATGCCCTCGTCACTTCCCACCTGGATTACTGCAATGCTCTCTAAATGGGGCTCCCCTTGAGGAGCACCCGGAGGCTCCAGTTGGTCCAGAATGCAGCTGCGCAGGTGGTTATGGGAGCAACGCGCTCCCATGTGACCCACCTCCTGTGCGAGCTGCACTGGCTCTCGGTGGTCTTCTGGGTGTGCTTCAAGGTTTTGGTTACCACTTTTAGAGCGCTCCATGGCCTAGGACCAGGGTATCTACGAGACCGCCTTCTGCCACCAGTAGCCTCTCACCGACCAGTATGCTCCCATAGAGAGGGGCTTCTTAGGGTGCTGTCGGTCAAACAGTGTCGACTGGTGGCCCTCAGGGGAAGAGCCTTCTCTGTGGGAGCACCTGCCATCTGGAACAAGTTCCCCCCCGGAGGATTACAGACCTGCACGCTTTCCGCCGTGCCCTCAAAACATTCTTATTCCAGCAGGCCAGCCTGGCCTAACCTCTTTTTTAAACTGTTTTTAAATTTTTTAAATTTTAAATTTATCTTATAAATTTGGGGTGTTTTAAATTTTGTTTCCTGGGCCAAATTATTTAATTGTATTTTAATGGTTTTTTAACATTTGTACTATATGTATTTTATCTTTTGTTCTGTTCACCGCCCTGAGTCCTTCAGGAGTAGGGCGGTATACAAATTTAATTTTAAAAAAATAGTAATGAAAGGAAAAAAGTAGGAAAGAGAAAGGGAGAAGAAAAAAGGAATAAAAGTATAGCAGAAAAAAATCAAAAAGAAAGATTCAAAAAGAGAAAGAGGAAAAAAAGGAAAACAAAAAGAGAGGAATATAATAAGAGGATATTAAAAAAAAGAAAGAAAAAGTAGAAAAGAGAAAGAAAGAAGCAGGAGGAATGCTCCTCCTTACATTATTTAAACATCAATTACATAGAAAGTATTTATATCTATTTTAATCAAACTGTGGTACTTTTCTCATCTTGCTACCCAGTATATTCCGGTTTTCTTTCTCCAATCTGTCCAATCTGTCCAAACTTTCTTTCTTTTTTTTCTTTTCAGTTCCAATATCAATAAAGTTATAAAAACTAAAGGATTTAGTCTTTTTGTATTCCATATATGGTATCATCATGTCTTCTTGTGGGGCTCCGCCCTTCTCTTATGTTAGAACACCATTAATCAGCGATTTTAATTGTTCCAATTACTTTCTTCTTTCCAACTGTTCGTAAGTAGTCCAAAGACAGTTTAAGTACATCTAAAATCAAGCCCCCTTAATTTTTCCTCAAAATAATCCAATTCTGGAAGCAAGAGACAAAGTTTCTTCTTTAAACAGCAAACTTTCCACAGTTGCAATTTGCACTTTCACTCTCTCAGCCATTTTAACTTCCTCCGCTTGTTATTCTCATAGCTTTAAAAAAAAAACATTCTATTTGTTTCCTCTTCTCCTTCTTCCTCTTCCAAGCTAATCCATTCTCATTAAAGACCAAGAAAATATCAAATTTTAAATTCATCCAAAGGGACGTTAAATTCCAAAAGCAGTCAGTTGGTGCTATTGTCCTTTAATGGGTCTTCTCCTTGTTAATTGTTTAAATTCTTTGCCCAAATAGTTCTTAGCCACTTTTAGAGCCAGGGCATTATTAGTATTTAAATGTTTGAAGACTGTTCTCGCCTGGGCTAATCCTACTCACCCGGCATTCAAACATCTTGCTCCTGTGTCTCCTCCTGCACTTTGCTTGTCCTGGCTGCCGAAGCTTTGGGGCAGCCACCATGGCTGCCTCTCCCACCACCGCTGGCGCAGAGGGCAATCCTCCGGCCCCGAGGCACCTGCCCGTTCCTCTCGGCCAGGGGGTCCAAGGGGTCCCTCTAATCCCCTGTCTCTCCAGGACAGGGTAGGTCCGCAGACCTGCCAGTGGTAGCATAAAAGACAGGGTTTTTGCAGGGCTCCAAAGAGCCCCACTATTTTCCTGTCCGCTCACCGTGGCGCCAACCAGAAGTCAATTCCTGTCTTGTTCTTAATTCCCCTTGATTATTTAACAAATCTTTGTAAGTTTTCATTTTACCAATATCTAGAGCTTTTGGGTCAATTTGTGCCTCCGTAGTGGATAGCCATTCCGGAATTTTATCATAATGGTTCTTTTTTATCCCCTGCCATGTCTGTAGCAATGCTTCCCTAATTAAATGTCTTTGAAAATATCCGTGCTGTCTACTTTTTCCCTCCCACAGGAAAGCATGCCACCCTCTTTGTAAATCGTATCCCTCTAATATTAATATTCTTTTATTTTTCAGTTCCATCCAATCTTTAATCCATATCAATGAGGTTGCTTTATAATAGGTTTCCCAATCCAGGAGTGCTAATATTTTATTTGTAAATATTTTATTTTGATCCTTGCTTTCTTCCCCTGCCAAATATAATTTGCTATAAGTTTATTAAAATCTTTAAAGAAATTTCCCCCCAATTTTATAGGTATCACTTGGAATAAGAATAACATTCTTGGTAGCACATTCATTTTGATTGAAGCTATCATCCCTAGAAAAGATAACTGTAATTTGCTCCAAATTTCTAGGTCTTTCTTTGTCTTGTTATTGTGATTGTCTTCTCCAATCAATGATCCTTTATTTGTTAGCCATATTCCTAGATATTTTAATTTTTTTGTCGTTTGTATATCCATTTTGTCTTCTAATTCTTTCTCGTGATGTTTTGTAAGGTTTTTCGTTAGAGCCTTTGTTTTTAGCCTATTAATTTTGAGTCCTGCTACCTTCCCATATTCTTCTATTTGTGATAACAATTTGGGTCCTGTTGCTATTGGTTAGTCTATGATGAAGATCAGATCGTCAGCAAAAGCTTGAAGTTTGCATTCTTATTTTTTAACTTTCAGTCCTTTTATTTCCTTGTTTCTTCTAATTTTATTTAACAATATCTCTAGTAATAGAATGAACAATAAAGGGGATAAAGGACATCCTTGTCTCACTCCTTTTGTTATTATAAATTGTTCAGTCATATCTCCATTTATTGTTATCTTTGCTGTTAGGGTTGAGTATATTTTCTTTATCATATTTACAAATTTATCACCAAATTTCGTATTTTCTAATTGTAAAGTAAGGAATTTCCAATTTAAATTGTCGAAGGCCTTTTGTGCATCCAAGAATATTAACGCCATTTGTTTGTCTGGATTTGCTTCGTAATATTCCAATACGTCCATTATTATTTTCATATTATTTTTTATTTGTCTTTTTGGCAAAAAGCCAACTGGTCAGAGTGAATATATTCGTCTATTAGTTTTTTTAGTCTTTCCGCTATAATCAATGTAAATAATTAGTAGTCTACATTTAATAGCGATATTGGTCTATAATTTTTAATTTGTGATTGATCTGTCTCCTCTTTTGGGATAAGCGTGATAATGGCTTTTGTCCATGAATTGGGTATTTTGACCTTCAAAAGTGCATCAGTGAAAGTTCCTAGTATGATTTCGTCTAGTGGTTGTTGACAAAGCTTATAAAATTCTGTCGGGATACCATCTGGACCTTGAGTTTTATTATTTTTCTGTTTTTTTCCTTGCCTCTATTAATTCAGTCATACTAACTGGCCTATTCAATAATTTACCTGTGTGTCTCTTCTAATTCCCTTAAATCTGATTTGTTTAAATATCATTTAATATCTTCTTCGAGTATATCCTCTTGTGCATATAGCTTTTGAAAAAAAAATTGCTATATTTTTTTATCCTTATTTCTATAATGCGTCTCTCCTTTCTCATCTTGTAATTGATATATCGTTCTTTTCTCTTTTTCTTTTTTTCAATTTATACGCCAACCATCGTCCCATTTTATTTCCGTATTCAAAGTGTTTTGCTTTGCTGACAGCACCATTTGAAGTTTCTAAATTGATTTCAAGAATAGTCCCATGTAGAGCGCATTTCAGTAATCCAGATGAGAAACGACTGTGACTTGAGTAACTGAGTGCAAGAAGTCATGATCCCGGAAAGGTCAAAGCTAGTTGCACAAAAGGGAGTTATGCAAATGCTCTCCTTAGTTTGTTCAGAACTAAGAATGACAAAAATTTGAATCCTGAGGCTCCATGCACCCACTCAATCTTGCCAGGGTTCATTCAAAGACTGTTGGTTCCCCATCCAGATCCCTACAACCTCCATGAATCATGAAAGGGCAGAGATAGTATCCCTTGGGTCACCATGTGTAGAGATATAGAGCTGAGTATCATCAACATATTGAGATATCTCAATCCATGGTGATGGACAATCTCATCTAATGCCTTCATGTAGATGTAAACAAGAGAGGAGAAGAGTACTGAGCTCTGCAGGACACCACCAGTGAGCAGCTGGGAGATGGATCTCTCACTCCCTGTTAACACTGATTGCGACCTATCTTGAAGGGCAAAACTGTGCTGCCCAGCCCCAACTTGCATAACCAGCCCAAAGGATAACATGATCAATAGTATTGAAGGTCACTGAGAGGTTAAAGAAAGCAAGAATGGTAGCACTATCCTCATCTCATTCCTGCTCAAAATTGTTCAAGAGTGTGACCAAGGCAGGACTTCCGGTTTGCCTGCCACCGACGAAAGACGGTCCCGTTTTTGGACTGCCAGACCCGCTGCCTGTAGAGCCGCTTCGATCCAAAGAAGCGGCTTGAAAATTCCCAATTCCGAAGGATTTGAGGAAGAGAGTGGGCGAGGAGCAGGTTGAGCCCCTGTGAACCCCCAGACAGCTGTTACTGGGGAGGAAACAGGCGCGGCTCCCTTTCAACTCGCTGAGACTCCGGACGGCGTGGGACGACTCTGCCTAGCGCAGAGCAAGTCGGCAGCAGCAACCTTTCAATTTAAACAAAATTAACTTCAATAACCAGGGGGAGATAACAACTTGAACCTCCAAACCTCCAAACTGCAAGTATTATTACTTCTGTGATTCAAAGTAGAAGCGTGAGTGAGTGAGAGAGGCTTGAAAAATGGCGCCCGGCTTCAGCGTTAACAAGCTGAAAGTGAGAGTGGATTCGTAATGTTACTTCAACTAGCTACAAAGTTGCACTGTCTATAACAAGGAAGAAAAAGAAAAGAGGAAAAATTCTTTTAAAATAAGCCTGAGCTTGCTTCAATTTAAATCTTATTCCCAATTTGATTAAACCTGGGGGAATTTTTCAGATGACTTTGTGGTGGTGGAAAAGGAAAAAGGATCTCCTTTTTTAGAAAAGCTATGTGGCAGAATGGCTTCCAAGCCTAAACAGGAAGGGAAGGCAGCAGGGGGGGGGATCCCGCACACGTAAATCTGAGCAGCAGCCTCCCAGCCAGCAGAGCCAGAAAAAAGAGTTTGATTTTGAAAGTTTAAAGGATTTTATTACTCAGGCTCTGGATGAGAAATTTAAAAAGTCACAACAGGAAATTAAGCAGGAGATTAATGAAATTAAAGAGGTGGTGCAAGAGAAATATGACAAGGTGACTAATAAATTAATGACTGTGGTATCTGGTCTCTTAGAAGCAATTATCAGAACGGATGCTAAGCTGGAAGAATTTAAATCAGAAATGAATGTTAAAATGAAGGACACTGACTATAAAATTTCTGATGCTGATAATAAAATGCAGAGAGTTGAAAACGAAATTACAATGATGCAGTTTAGATCCATGGAATTTGCCATAAGGCTTAGAGGTATAAAAGAGAACGATAGACAAGACTTGAGACAGATTTGTGCTGATGCTCTGGCTGTGTTGTTAAAAATTAACCCTGAAGAGATTTTTTTACAAAATGGACAAAATTTACAGAGTGAATTTGTGGGTGGCCAGACAAAGACAACTGCCTAGAGATGTGGTGATATATTTTACAGACAGAAGAATGAGAAATGATATTCTGCAAAAGTCTTTTCTCTCTGCTGTGCAAGTGGAGGGAGCTCAGATTGGAGTCTATAAAGAGCTACCACCCAAGATTTTCATTTATTTATTTAAATTTCTATACCGCCCTTCTCCAAAATAGGACTCAGGGCGGTGAACAGCCAAAGTAAAAAACAATACATACAAAATTTAAAAATGTTAAAAGATAGAAAAGATTTTGGATTTTTAGTGAATGAATTAAAAAAACAACAATTCCATTTCGGTGGGATGCGCCAACTGGCATAATTTTGAGGTATAATGGAGAAAGATATCGATTAAACACTGTTGAGAAGGCAGAACAATTCTATTCTACTGTTCTTAAAGAGAGCTCACCATCCCCACGTACATCCACTGTGTTGGAGATAAAGGAGAGTGACAAGGAGAAGCAACTTCAGCAAGAGATGGAAGAGCAGCTTAAGCAGGTGGAACCAGAGGCAGCGGAAATGCAGGGTGCTACAGGAGGTTTTCTGGAGGAGCCCCTGTTAGAGTCCTCTCCGATTGTGACTACAAGAGATGTGGCTTTGGACCTAGTCCGGATGGCTGAAGCTAAAGACCAGCGTGTAACTCGATCAATTTCTAAGCAACTTAAAAAAAAAGCAACAACAGGAAAGGCCCAAGTCACAACAATATAAGAAGGGAGTCAAGAGTACTACACAAGAATGTGAAGCCATGTGGGGAGCAAAGTCGAAGATTTCGGAAGATATTCGGCAATTCTGCTCGTCGCTTCAAAAAAGTCTACATGACGATTAAGTTTCTATCTTGGAATGTGAATGGATTAAATTCACCACAGAAAAGGAAGAAATTATTCACATATTTGAGACAATTTAATAATGATATAATTTGCCTACAAGAAACTCATGTCAGAACACAAGATCAAAAATACTTGATAAATTCAAAACTAGGAACACATTTCATAGCTTCAAATCTGGAAAAAAAGAATGGTGTGATTATTTATATAAACAAAAGACTGTCAGCTAAAATTATAGAAGCAGATGAAGGTGGTAGGTTTATAGCAATTGAACTGCACACAGTAAGTGGCCAAATTCTAGCGATCGGAATTTATGCTCCTAACCAACAACAGGATCATTTTTACAAAACTTTGCATTCCAAAATATTGCAATGGGACTATAGATCTATTTTAATCATGGGAGATTGGAATGGAGTAATTGACTTTAAAATAGATAAAAAGAGTTTGGCGAAGTCAAGGATTAGACTACCACAGACTTTTTTTGATATGAAAGAAGATTTGGAATTAAAAGATATTTGGAGAATATATAATCCAAAAGAATTGGACTTTACTTTTTTCTCAGATAGACACAGATCTTTTTCTAGGATTGACTTTATTTTATTATCAGCTGATTTACTTGTTAAGACAAAAAGAACAAAGATTTTTCCAAGAACTCTAACCGACCACAGCCCAGTATTGATAGAAATTGAGATGGGAAAGATTGAGAGATCATGGAGATTAAATGAAAATTTGTTTAGATACGAAAAAAATATAACAGAACTTAAAAAGCAGATGAAAGAATTTTTTGAAATGAATTTGAATAAGGGTACCCCATTGAAATCGTGTGGGATGTGAGTAAAGCGTATATGAGAGGGGTACTCATTCATATGAACTCTAAACATAAATTGAATCGACAAAAGAAAAGATCTGAAATGGAAGCAGAAATAAAGAACAAAGAACAGTTACTTATTAAAAATCCAACAGATGAAAGAATACGTGGTGCTATAAAATTTCTGAAAGATCAATTTCAAATGCTTATGGTGGAACAAACAGCAACAAATTTACAATATGCGAAACATAATACATTTTGTAATGCTAACAAACCGGGCAGATGGTTGGCTTATACACTAAGAAAGAAGTAGAGTATACGGACTATTGATAGTATTGATATTGGAGGGAAGGAAATTTTTCAACAAAAATTAATTAAAGAAGTTTTTGTAGATTATTACACTAAATTATATGCTAAAGATGATATGCAGAATGGACTTATAGAAAAATATTTAGAAAATAAAAGAGTTACAAAAATTACCAATCAACAAAAGGAGAGAATGAATTATCCTATAACATCTGAGGAGATTATTGCCGCAATTAAACAATTGAAAACAGCTAAAGCTCCTGGAACGGATGGTTTAACTGCGGTGTACTACAAAACTTTGCAAGCAGAAATGGTTGAACATCTAGAGATTTCTTTTGTAACATACAACAAGGGGGTAAAATACCCCCATCATGGAAAACAGCTTACATTTCTTTGATACCAAAAGAGCAAGCAGGTCCTAAAAAACCGGAGAATTATAGACCAATATCTCTTCTGAATAATGACTACAAAATTTATGCAAAAGTACTAGCCAACAGGTTGATGCCAGTAATTCAAGAGGTGATTCATGGTGACCAAGCGGGATTTATAGAGGGCAGATATATGAAGGACAATGTAAGGCAAGTTATAGATTTACTGGAATATCTTGAGAAGAATAAACAGATCCCTGCAGTGCTGGCTTTCTTGGATGCGAAGAAAGCCTTTGATAGAGTGGATTGGAATTTTCTATTAAAGACTTTAAAAAAGATGGACTTTGGGGATCAATTTATACAGGCGGTCTCAGCAATTTACCAAGAGCAAAAGGCACAGATTATTATTAATGGAAGTTTGACAACATATTTTAAAATTGAAAAAGGAACAAGACAAGGTTGTCCGTTATCCCCTTTGTTATTTATTTTAACACTAGAAGTCTTGTTGAATACAATACGGGATTCGAACAGCTTGAAAGGTATAGTGATAAGGCAAGAGGACTACAGAATAAGGGCATTTGCAGATGATCTGGTTGTTACCCTAACACAGCCGGTGGAATCAATAATCCAGATGAAAGACATTATAAAAGATTATGGCACAGTATCAGGATTTAGACTGAACCAGAAAAAAACCAAGATGATAGTTAAAAATATGACACAAGATCGAAAACACGAACTGGAAAGGAGGGCAGGTTTTGAGATTGTACCAAAGGTTAAATATCTAGGAGTTCAGGTTGCAGAATCAAATATGAAGCTGTTTCAAAATAATTATGAGGTGTTGTGGCGAGACGTAGAAAAAGATATGGAGACTTGGAAAAAACTGCAGCTTTCTTTACTTGGAAGAATAGCAGCAGTTAAGATGAACATTTTGCCAAGATTTCTTTTTTTGTTTCAAATGATTCCGGTGCTTAAAAGTGATAAACAATTGAAAGAATGGCAAAGTGGATTGAATAAGTTTGTCTGGAACGAGAAAAAACAGAGAGTGAAATTGAAAATCATGCAAGATGTTCCAGAAAGGGGAGGTCTTAAACTTCCAAATCTACAATTATATTATGAAGCAGCAGCCTTGACTCAAGCAAGTGATTGGTTTGGAAGGAAAAAGACTGGAATATTGAATATAGAAAGCTTTGATCTTGAATTTGGTTGGCATGCTTACTTATTCTATGAAAACAAAGTGGATAAAGTATTTAAAAGCCATATACTTAGAGACTCCTTGATGAGAGTTTGGAAGAAGCACCGATTCAAATGGGATTACAAAATACCGCTATGGCTGGATCTTGGTCATATCATGTGGAATACAAATATAATGCCACTCGGGGGGGGGGGTTATATAAAGAAGTTCTTTTTACAGATGCAGGCAGATGGCAACTGAAGACATTAGAGACACTGTTGGATGAAGGGATTAATCTAACTTGGTTACAGTATAATCAACTTCAACTGAGATGGAAAGAGGACCAAAAAATTGGTATTATGTTGCATGAGGAAGAATTGGTTAGACATATAAAAGAGAAAGGTCCAATGCATATTAAAAGGCTTTATAATGTTTTGTTAGAAAGGGATTCAGAAACTGAATTGGTTAAAGATTGTATGATTAAGTGGGCACAAAATTTTGCAGAACCAGTGATGTTGGAAACATGGGAAAAATTTTGGGTTCAGAATGTTAAATTTACACAGTCACAGAATTTGAGGGAAAATTTTTATAAAATGTTTTATAGATGGCATTTAGATCCTAAGAAATTGTCGTGCATGTACCCTAATGTTCAACCAAAATGTTGGAGATGTGACTGCTTAGATGCTACATATTATCATGTTTGGTGGACTTGTAAGAAAGTGAAGGCTTTTTGGATAAAAATTTGGTGGGTGATGCAGAATGTTTTGAAGAAAAAAATTGAATTTTCTCCACAATTGTTTTTATTGGGTATAGTTAAGGGTTTTACATTGGGTGAAATAAAGTTGATATTGTATATGATAACAGCAGCGAGATTACTGATAGGTCAATACTGGAAAAATGAAGCTATGCCCACTATCGAAAATGGACTTTGAGGATGGCCAGCTTTGCAGAGATGGCGAAGATTTCAGCATACCTAAAAGATCGCTCACAAGAGACTTATGAATGGGAGTGGAAAAAGTGGATAGATTATGTGCAGAACAAATACCAAACTAGGAAGTATCAGATAGCTTTTAATTGAAAGTGTTATATAAAGATAGAAATATTTGAATTTTGTGAAGATGGAAAAAATATATTGGGGGTGGAGGGGTTCAAGTTTTATAAAAAGGGGATTTTGATTTGGATTATATTCTGTGGAAGTCCGGGGTGGGTGGGTTAGAGGGGATTAGGGGAGGTTAGGGAGGTTAGGGAGGGTTGGGGGGGGGGGGAAATGGGGAGAAAATGTAATTATAAAACTTTTCCAATAAAAAAAAAAAAGAGTGTGACCAAGGCTATTCTCTGTCCCATAGTTAGAGCTGAATACTGAGTAAAAAGGGTCCAGGAAATCTGTTTCATCCAGGACCCCTGGAGCTGCCAAGCAGCTACCTTTTCCACCACCTTTTGTAAAAAGGGAAAATGGGAAACAACACGAAAGTTGTCCAGGCAGGTGGAGTCAACTGATGGTTTTTAAATAGTGGACAAACCAGGGCCTCCTTAAAAGGTCCTGGGAATGTCCCCTCTTGCTGTCAATAATTTATCATTGAAGAATGTACCTGGCCACCGTTCTGAAGGCTTTCAACCTCCAGGAGGGACAAGACTCTAATTGACAGATCGTTACATTGACAGTACAGAAGATCCTGTCACTTTCTTAGGTCCAACAGGGTCAAACTGTTCCCAAGTTACTGGGCAAGATTACTCCCTAGGTTTCTCATAGCACGATGCAAGGGTTCTAACTGGGAGTGTATCCGAGTGATTTTATCCAACAGGTATTCAACAAATTGTTCTGCGTGGCCTGAAGATGATTGCTTGAGCACCCCTGGCCTAGGAGGAATTGCGTGATCTGAAACAGGATTGATGGGTGATACACTGCAGATTCAATAATGGAGAAATAATTTTGTTTCCCTCTTTTGTTGACCCAAATAGGCCTTATAATAGCAGCTCTAAGACATGCCCAGTCAGCGTTATCCTTTGTTTTCCTCCAGTGAAAGTTAGATGACTCTTAACTCATTTCAGAACCCTCAGTTCCACTATGAACCATGGAGTGTAATGGGTACAAAGGGTTGTGAGTGTCACATAGGCACAATCCTGTTCAAGGTTTCAGCTGCCTTTTGGTTCCAGGCTGTTGCTAAGGGTATGGCAGGGCCATGCAGCAAATCCTTAAGGGATATCCCCCAGTTTCTTGTAGAACACATTTGTTCTCTGGGGAAACCACTTTAATGGGCCCAGTCTACATGCCCAGGAAAGTGGTATAACAGAGTGTCAGAGTTATCAGGGCATGATCAGATATGATGGTAGAATAGTGTTACTTCACATACTGACATTGTTGCAAAAAGAATATTAGATCTGGTGTGTGACCTGAGGCAATCTGGGATAGGCACCCATGGCCATCATGGAGGTCAAAAAATCCTGAGCCACTTCTCAAGCCAAACACCAGGGAAGGCAGATTGAGATCACCCAGAACTATAAATTTGTGGAACTCCACTGACAATCTTGAGACAGCTTCTGGCAGTTCAAACAGGAACGTTGCTATGGTGCAGAGAGGTCAGTATCCCAGCTGACTCCATGAATCCAGTCTCAGAAACACAGCCAGAGACTAGGGTAGCAAGGCTCTTTTACACAACTCCCAGGCTTTTCAGTAAAGCTTTTACATATACTACTTAAAACTAATCCTCAACTTACAATCATTCATTTAGTGGCCTTTCAAAGTTACAATGGCACTGAAAAAAATGACTTATAACCATTTTTCACACTTACGACCATTGTGCATCCCCTGTGGTCACTTGATCAAATTCAGCTACTTACCAACTAGCATTTATTTATTTATTTATTTATTTATTTATTTATTTATTTATTTATTTATTCATTACATGTATTTATATGCCGCCATTCTCCCAAAGGACTCAGGGCGGCGAACACAAGTTAAGAAACAAGTACAATAAAATCATAATTTAATCCAAATAATTAATTAGTAGTAAATAATAAAGCCTGGAATCAGTCTCA